>CM021104.1:123473894-124072073 GCA_007115665.2 Sequoiadendron giganteum | reverse complement strand
TAAACAATATAGTCTCAAATAAATAAGTCAAAACACACAAGAAGGAAAAAAATAGAAAGAACTGAATGCCAATTTTTAGAAGTAAATCAATCAAAAAGTTACACTATTAATATAGAAGGTTTAATCATGGAGTTTATCTATATTCTTCACATTCAATTCTAATAAAATCATAGCATTTACTATAGTAGACAATCTATTTTTCATAACAGAGTTTTGCATTTGTGATAAGTAATAGTTGTCACCACAATCAATACTTTATTATTGTTAAAAACCATATACATAAAATGCAAGTACTTTTTTGTTTTTGTTAATTTCCATTTACATAAAATGTGAATGCTATTTTCTTCTTCTTAAAAACCACACACATATTTCATATGTAACTACTCTTTGGAACTAACTGATTCACTAACACTAGTAAATAATGATTGTATACCTTATCCAAATTTTATTGAGCCTTTGTTGTTCTTAATTTTTTTACAAGTCAAAGAACAAAACCATCCTACCAGCATTTGGCAGGAACTTCGTAGCATCATAACCTTGTTTTTATATAATTTTGAATAAATTAAAAGATATATCTATTTTGGAAAGATTATTTATTTAAGACTTTTTTTTAATATGATATTATATTTGACTAAATAAAAGTCTAATACATTAAAAAAATTAATTTAACATTTATAGATAAATATATTAACTTAGTATATATATATATATATATTGCTTGTTTAGTTTTCTTCTATTTTTGTAGTATGATATTACAGTAAGCAAATAACTAAATGTGTTGAGACTACATTTCGTTTGTTTTCTCAATAAGGTCAATAATTTAAAAATATTTGTCACACTAAAACTATTTTTAAAATTGAAAAATATTTATTTCACATTGTAATATATTTTCAATATTTTCTTAAATTAACAAGTTTTTATCATAGGTAAGGAGAAATAAATGAGCTTCTAATGGAAATCATTGCCTAGAAATTAAAATATTTAAAGGTTGTTATTAGATACATAGTATTTTGCAATTCCACACAAGTTATATTTTACTTATGTTTGTTTTTAATCATTTAAGTTTAATTGACAAAAAGAAGTAGCCACATATAACCAATTATCCCTTTACTCATTCTCTTTTGTATCCTTCCACATGAACAATAAAAAAGTGAACATCTCCAAGAATTTAGTGTAATTCCCAAGCCTTTTTCTAAGACATTAACAGCTAGAATGACAATACAAAAAAATATTTCTTGTCACATTGCACACTTTGCATGCCCAAGGTCATGACATATCACAAAAAAATGCATGAAATCATAACTGATGCACCATGCAAGGTGGCACAAGTAGAATATTTCAAAAATTGAAGGACAAGTCACCACGATGACCAAATGAGATGATGAAGCATCCTTCGCAATGAAGGTCAAGCATGATCCCACAATATCATTCACTTGAAATAGAAGTATAATATGAGAGAAAAATGCTACACAATTATAGAGTAAAAAATTTGATACTGTAACACCCTGCCATAGAACCCTAGATGACAACACACTAAAACAAAAAAAAAATGGAACCATTTTTTTTTTAAAGTGTAACATACTAAATATTTTTAGATCATACAATAGCTTGCATTCAATCATACATCCTCTAAGGTTCCATGACTACACTATGAAAATCCGATTAATCAAACTAACAAGAATAATAAATCATCATTATCACCTCATTAAACAAGATTCACCTAACAATATGAATTTCATTTAATCCATCACATTTAAATTATCAACCAATATGAATTAACCATAATATGACATCAATAGATACCATTCAAAATATATTTCATTAACTAACATAGATAAGGTACATCATTAATAATTACATGAGAAAGTTCAACAATGAATTAGAACATTACATCATTACATCAATGCTTCTTGAGATCAATTGGGAAGATTATACATCAGAGTTACAATACATGATACAATTGATTTCAATTCAATACAAGTACATAAAAGATATTCAATCTAAACTGGGACAACTGCAGAAGTCCAAATCCGCATGAGTAGTCACCATGAACATGGACAAAAGCAAGGGAACCAAATGGAGTAATAGGCACCTTCCACCCAACCATGTGGAATCTAAAGGTCCACCCCCCATGGTAGGAAATAGCAATAAGGTCCCACAAAAAAAAATAGACAAAGAGACCACAACAAATATAACAAGGCTAAACAAGACTCCAATCTGACATTGCACAACATCAACATCACATGAGAATATACATTGCTTCCAGAGGACATCACATACCAAAGGGAAAGAACACACAAAGGAATAAAAGTCTGCAGAGGGTAGAGTTTCATCGCATGGTCCTCACATGGGTTACCCTGGTAGTCTATCACTAGCCACCGACCCCCATCTATGGTTACCCTAGTAGTCTCTCACTAGTCGTGGGCCCCATAGGGTGACACATGTGGAACCAATCTTCCTTTCGTGAGGACAAGGAAGTTGGTCTTTCCAACCAGGCCTTCTCAACCCATCCTTAGCCTAAATCAGCACTACAAGCATGGGCGAGGCATTCACTTATATTGATTAGTATGTAAACTAGCCAAACCCTAATTCATTTTAATTTATCACTGGGTCAAGAAACTCCCACAAGGGTTACCCTGGTGCCACTTTATGCATCGCCCCCCATTAAGAGCCACTCCCCCTACTAGCAACTAGGAGACCCAATAAAACCAACATGGTAATCCATATAGCACATTAAATGGAAACCACAAAATACATATCTTGAGAAAGGCATGGACCATTTGGCTTTAGAACACAAATGTAACACAAATAAGTGGTGCATGGCTAAAACCCACAAAAACACATAGCAAGTACAATATAAACCATTTCAAGGATCAAACACGATAAATCAATAAAAAAAAACATATTTTCCCCAAACCTCTAGAAACCTCCCAACTCCATTTAACACAAAGAACTCTATTAGTTCAATTATAGGGTAAAAGCACAAAGCCGTGTCACACTTTATAAAGGAAACAATGAATGCTGATCCAACTTTTAAAGTTGAATCACTAAAAAGTAGCATATACGTTTTTAGTTTTTAAATGATGTAAACTAGTAAAATATGTATTTTTTAGTATATTTTATGTTTGTATTTTTATAAGAAATTAATTTTTTTTTTAAACTAGTTTTTCATAAATTAACACAATAATTTAGTTGCTGATAAAATGCTAAAAAATGAAGTTGCACGGGACGTCAAAATTTTTAGAGTAATTTTTTTTTTTTCTTTCAAATTTTTTGTGTGTATTTATAACTTGAAACTTTAGTGCATGGATATTTTTTTTTCCAATTTTGATAAATATATATTTGTATATAAGCATTAAAATGTGCGTGAATAAAAAATAGTTGTTTCCATTGGACATCAACATTCATATTAAATATTTATCTAAAATGGAAATAAAATTATACCATCTTGAAATAGATTCTTTTATCTAGTGCATCATATTTTTTTTTTTTTAAATTAATAAGTTTTAGTATTTTTCCACAGCATGGAAATCAACCTAATATTTTTTGCTAATAACCTAATTTTAGTATAAATAAAAATAAAAATAATAATAATAATTAAACTATTAAAATAAAAATATTTTTGAAAACTACACTTATGGATCTACAAAAGGGTATTTTTACATTTAAAAAAAAAATGTTATTTACATGAGGAGGAGTCATTAAAACTTCAAGTTTTTCAAATAATTTTTTTTTTCGGTAAATTGGACTCAAAGTGGTGCTCCATGTATTTTTAGCCAACAATTTTAGTTGAATAAATTGTAGAAGTATCTAACTTAGCTAGAATGAATCTTAGTAGGTCATATGTTTGACCAAAATTGATTTTTAGTTAGAAATACTTAAATTCAGTTGTGCTGATATGTTTGCTAAAATGAGGAGGTTGCTATTACATCCCAAATGGAGGAGGTTCTTGATGTTTCCTAGGTAGAGGAACACGATGAGCCTGATGAAGAGAAAGCTTTATCATTGCAAAATGGGGTTGTGTTGGTTGGGGGGAGCAAGGTGTTGGTTGTGTTGAAGAATATTTTTATCTTTAATATGTCACTACTGACATTTGAGGAGGGAATTTTTGAAGTGAAAGCCACGACTGGTGATACGCATTTGGGTGGCGATGATTTTCTACAATTTTGGGTTTTTTGTCCACATGTGGAGTCGTGGGCAAGTAAACTCATGTCTAAAAGTGTAGTATTTGAAGATGTTTTTTACTCTAATTTAATCTGGAGAAGACTCATTCAAAGTGTGCTGGAACAAAGTCTGGTAAAATTAAAATCTTCTTTAGGTCTAGTTGTGATCTAAGACTCGAAATGGAAGTGTAGGGAATGTCTCGGTGCATGGTTGTACTGGTTGGCCTTCAAGGCGAAGATTGTTGGGTGGTGAAGCCCAACCGTTACTCTCCCACCATCTATTTATGATGATTCCTCTGGGAGTTCTTCTTTCTGGTATGACTTGTCTTCAAGTGGTGGATTGTTGGCTGCGTGTGAAGCCAAGTCAGTGGATATTGGCCAGACCTGTTGCCTAAGTTTAGTAAACAACAAGATTCTTTCTGTAGCCTACAGTTTCCTCCTCTATGCATGTCTATATTGGGAATCTTCTTGCAAGAAGATGAAAAGAAGCTTTATTCTATATACTCAAAAAAGTATGTTGTATGTAATTTAGTACTCTTATGAATACAGAGAGAAATTTCCTACTCATAGTGGATGTAGCCATTTGGTGAACCACTTTAAAAATATTGTGTTCTTGTATGTGCTTTCTTTTATGCTCTGTTTTCATTTTTGTTATTTTTTAATCTTTCAGTTCTACTATCATTTAAATTCAACAAAAAGGCCTCTAGTTTTCTGAATGCAATTTCATCTAGAGGTTGTAATTTGTACTAAAGTTCTCTATCATTCTACCAATGTATGTTGTTTATTTGAAATATTTCAGTGTATTGGAATAATAATATTCAATTCGAGTATGTTTGTGTATATTTTTATTGTTTATGCAATATATTGCCAGATTATTTAGCCACAGATCATCACCGAGTACTTGGCATGTTTGTACCCATAGCAATGTTGGAAGTACAATCAACATTAGATTTATATTAAGAAGCAAACAAAATAATATGTATAGTTGGATTGAAATGTCACCAAGTACAACCTTATCTTTTTTCATATCTTGGGTACATCTTCCTTCGATAATTTGACATCCGAGGCTGCGAAAACTTGGAAATACCTTTATTAACTGTAAAGGACAAGAAGTACAGTACATGAAGAAGATTCTAAGAATGTCACCACTTTCCCTTCAACACTAAAACCTCGGATAATCAGAGTCTTTTTGAATTCTGATGTGGGCTATTCATTTCTAAGGCATATCTAAAGTGAAGCAACATATGAAATGGAGGTTGATAATAGGGTGTCCAATTCTAAGGCATCAAAGTGAACCAACGTATATGGAGTGAATCTTGATTAAAGTATGCTTGATTCCAAGACATCATAATGAATATATATATGGAAAGAAGATCAATAACTCTCCTCGTAAATAGGCTGATTCAGAGGAGGATTTTTTTAATGTTCGTATTGGACCAATGTTTGGTGCAAAAAGAAAAAAAGGCATTGAATTGGAAAATTTCAAGAAGAAATGCAATGAAGGTGTCCAATGTGATAGAAAAAACACCATTCAAAATGTTAAAAATATAATCATGTCCAATGAATGGATGTGAAAAAAAAAAGTGTTTCAGCTAGCAATTGAAGTAGCATGAAAAGAATCATCATGCAATGTCTCAAATATACAAACAAAAGACATTAGATCAAAATAAACTACCAATTAGCCGATGCCCCCCACCCAAAAAAAAGAAATTGGAATACTTACTTGCAACATTTAGAGAAGGAAACCACCACTCCATTTCCCCCTGGGTGGGAAGCTATACATAGAGGGCTACCTCCTCTTTCTTCTTCCTCTTCCACCTCCTACACACACACCCAACACTTTCAAATTCCTCCTAAAAATGCTCTAGTTAAAGTGGAATGAAATGGAAGGGAATGCATACCTTTGAAAAAAACTCATCAGTTAAAATTTTATGAGGCAAGTTGTAAATATTTTTCGCATATTCAAAATGTATTCTGGAGGTCGAAAGTGGGACAGCGGCTATCCAGCCCCAAGAATGCACCGCCAAGTAAAATTGATTTAAAAACTTATTTATTTTTTAAAATATGAAAAATTAATTAAAAAAAACAATTTATTTTATTTAATAATGTATGAATTAAAAAAAAAAACTAAAATTATATATTTGTTTGTAACAATGGACTATTATAGATTTTATTTGAAATGTAGTCGTACAATTTTAGTGTAATTTAGTGGTATTTTAGGCTTTTGAATTCAACATATTATTATTATTATCTTTAGACATCTTTATATTGATAATGCAAGTTAATTATCTTAAACATTAGAACATTTTGATTGACTAAATTTATAAAATTAAATATCCCTATCTATTCTATTTATTTAAAATTTAACATTAATATCAAAATACATTAATTGACAAAATTAAATGTAAATTTAAATTATTAATTTATACTGAATTATAAATATATCAAGAGTAAAAAAGTTAAAAAAATTAAAATCTTTTATACATATATTATTTATGCTTATAAAAATATAATTTTTAATAAGTTAATTTATTAAATGTATTTAAACATATAAATAAATACAAAATTGATTTAAAAACTTATTTATTTTTTTAAAATGTTAAAAAATATATTTTTAAAAATGTTTTAAAAAGAACAATTATTTATTTTATTTAATGATGTGTAAATAAATAAATAAACATAAATTATATTTTTAACGCCACTTGGAGCGTTTTCCCTAAAATAGGTTAAATAAATACTTCATTCTTTTTCCGAGCATAGATTAAAATTTTACAGATAGAATTTATATTTAATAAATTTCGTTTGAAGTGCATGTACGTCATATCATATTTCTTTCTGTACTGACAAGATAGTGGTATGTTTGCAGAGACATCCCATGATGCATGGATGCAGCATTCATGTCCCGGTGCATTCCTCGGATTGGATAGCCGCTGCCTGAAAGTGGGACGAGATTCTGGTACTTGTACTGTCTATTCTTTCTGTCCGCTTGCGGAAAATGGAAATTGTCTGTGCAGGTGACAGATTGCACCTTTGATCAGATTTATTAATTAATTGAAAATGAAAAATGTATTCACTTTTTATTTTCAACTAATTAATAAATACGATCAAAATGTCATCTGCATAGACATTGCCCGGAAAATGACTATCACTGTGCGTGTTGATAACGATAATCATAATTGATGTAAATATTTCATCATGATTGATGTAAACATTTTATTACGTCCAAAGTACGTACAGTTTTGACGGTGAGGATATGTAATTCCGTGGAGATTTAATCTAAAGTTTTTGTGTACACGGAAATCTGCGATTGTAGGAAACGCCTTTGGACGTAATTATTAAGAAGATTCTCAATCAATATCAATCCAGTCTGTTTTGTAGTGCGCATTATAAGTTTTCTTATTAAAATAAAAAATATTACTCTTTCCTAGCCCGAATTCTACGTCGAACGGTCAGAAATCTAAGCTGGTCAAGGTAATGAGCATTCTCGGGGAAAATTCCACAAGGATTAAAAAATCCAGCTAAGGGAACGTGAGTGACCGGAAAACTTGGAAAGCGAAACCCCGCTTCCCTCTTACGTCCGCCTTCCCATCAGCTATTTCATTACATTTTCCACCGTCACCCGACTCTGATAATAATTTAGCTTTTGTTGGACTTTATATATTCGTACAAATGAAAACAGAGAAGATAAAATATATTTTAAGGATTTGTTAATTTTTTTTTTTTTTAATTTTAATGTTTTGTGTGTTACACAGTCTTAATTGCTTTAAAACTATTTATATAATATGTTTTGTGTTTAAATGGATTATTAAATATAATAAAACATATGTATTCAAAAATATGTTGAATAAATATATAAATTTTATTTAATTGATCTAATTAATCAAAGTGTTAAAAGTTAATCATATTTTATTTTTAACATTGAACTCAAGTGTAAAATTGTTTTCCATTTAACTATGTGTGTTTTTACATCAAGCTTTAATCGCATTAACATAATGTATTAGTATATATGTTATCAATGAAAACATATTAGTTTAATTAAAATATATCATTAAATTATAAAGGTTATTGTACATTTTTTTTTCAATTATGTTTAATTAAAATATATGATTATAATTAAAGTGATTATAACCATTAATCTATATTTTTGGTCAGCCCATGGATAATTTATTAAAATTGAATGCAACCCTAATTAGATTAAAACTTTATTCTAACCTTAATCCTACCCTAACCATATTTCTAACCATGGTCCACTCCCTATAAGTTATTATATTTAAAATATTATAATAATATATTTCATCTATTACTAAATGAACTGTAACCCTAACCAAAATATAAGCATAATTCAAGGCTAACCCCATCCCTAACCCCAAATGAATCATAATGTTAAACCTAACCCTAATCCTTATTGAATTGTAATAGTAATTGTAACACTATACAAACCCTAACCTTAATTCATCCTAAAACCCTCATATTAGTCTAACCCTAGCCTTGCAAATTGTAATTCAATCGTAATTAAACATAGCAATAATTATAAACCTATAAGAACCCTAACCTTAAGTAATCATAGAAATATAACCCTAATTGAACCCTAACCTTGCAAATTGTAATTCTAATCCTAATTAAACATATAAATAATTATAAAACTATAAGAACTCTGACCTTAACTAATCTAAACCTAACCTTAACCATAATTGAACCATCAACGTAATTGAACTTTAACCCTAATTGAAACTTAACCTTGACAAAATTATAATCTTAACCCTAATTAAATTGTAATCTAACCCTAAACATAATAATAATATTATATCAATTAATTTAAGAACTTATTTTTATTTGTTATCATAAAATTTATTATATATATATATTTTTTGTATTCTAGATAAGAGAGTCACAAAAAGTTATAGAGAAAGTATGAACGAGATTTACAAAGGCAAGAGGCCAGGCCTCGCAGCAGGAGTATCAAGACTTAATCAAAACAACAAGTTATAGATAAAAGATTACCAGTAGGTAATCAGAAAGTTAAATTAAAATATCTTCATGGGTGTCAACCTAGGCTGTCCACCCCATAGAGCCCTCCATCCACACAATTTTTTTGTTCTCCTGGATCTAAGCAAGCATGAGGAATTGGTCCTTCTTGGCATTTTTTTGGTTCTTAAGCTCCTTTATGAACGTTTTTTAGGTCCTCTCGAAGATCTGCAGGTCATCCACATTTCTCCTCCATTCGTATCCATTCTTCATCTCATAAATGAAGAAGGTCGTGTGTCCTGTCTTCAGGAACCTCTGCAATTTCTTTCTATCCATCATCATGGTAGTATGAACCTGTAAGAAGATTTTAAAGTATGTGAGTTTTTGAAAAGATTTAGTAAGAACCCTAGGGGTGTTCTGAAACCTTTCTTCATTTCTGCATTTCCAAAGCTGCCAAAGGATAATAGAAGAGAGAATGTTCCAAAATAGATTAGTATCCTTATTAAGCCCATAAATATGCCCTGTGATGATTTCAAAAGTATTAATAATCATAGGATAATTGATGCCAAACATTTTCCAAATTTCTTTAGCAAAAATATAGTCTAAGAGAATGTGCCTTCCTGATTCAGGCATTTTGCATAAGTTACAATACTCGGTGGTAGAGTTGTCTTTTCTAATTGGGAGTCTGTCAAGAATTGAAAACCATTTAAAGCATTTTATTTTAGGTTCTATAGATCCTTTCCAAAGAATATTAAAGTAGTTTTTCTAGGAGCAGATATCCAGGGTGGTGTACCACATAGTATTGACATGATCAATGATGGCACCATTATATCCAATCACCTTGTACACATTCTTGGCTTTGATTCTAGATATAATGGTCCCATCAGGCCATTTGCAGTTTAAGTATCTTTGAGAGTCCACATGGAAAGTAGAGGGTAAGTTCTTGGTGGCTTTAATGATCATACTATAAGTTTTCTTCTGGGAGGTCAAGATATTATATTTGCTTCTGAGGTCTTTCCAACTAATTAGCCTGTCTTGGTCAAAGAGGTCAGCTAATTGGGAGATACCCCTATTATTCCAGTATCTAGTAGAGCAGCCCTGGGAAAGGGCAAGGGGTTTGCCATAGGCCTGAAGGTTCCACCAGATGGATCTTTCACCATGAAGAAGGCAATCATCATGGAAGGCCTTGTTAGTAATAAAGATCTTAACATGATTCCAGGCTTTCCATATGGATCTAAAAATGGTAGATCCATGCATAGAAATAGGAAAGTCTCTGATAATCTAATCATTGAAGGACAGATTATTCTAGTGCTTTATTTTTGGGAATCCTCTTTCGATATTGTTTCTAATAAGGACCTTCCAAGGATCATTGCCTTCCATAGAGTGAAAAATCCATTTGGTAGCAAGGGCAATCCCTTGAAGTTTGAGGTCCTTCAGGCCCAATCCCCCTAGGAGTTTTCCAGTATGACACCAATCCCATTTAACAGCATCCATTTTCCTATTGCCTTTACCATCCGACCAGAGAAATTTCTTGATGGTTTTTTGAATTTCCAGAATTTGATAATTACTAAACATCCAAGCAGAGGAATAGTAGATGTTGTAGGAAGAGAGAATTTTTTGGCAGACCTGAACTCTGCCAGCCAAGGATAGGGACCTATTGTGCCACTTATCCAGCTTGTTAGTGATCTTCTCTTTTACCCAAGACCACATGTCCTTAAGGGAGGGGTCAACAGAGAAAGGTATGCCCAAGTATCTCACAATTTTCTACGAGCCTCCCCATTGAAAGTCATAGCTTTTAAACTAGTCAGGAGGCTATTCAACCCATCCCAGACATATAGACTTGGGGTGAGAAACCCAAGCACCAGAGATAGAGAAAAATAGGTTGAGCTTGTTTTGTAGGGCTTCAAAGAAGATAGCAGTGTCATCAGCAAATTGGAAGTTTATGAGCTCTTCGTTATTAGGGAGAGTTATTCCCTTAATAGTAGAGGAAATAGAGTTATCTCTAAGGATGTAGTAGAGTGCATCAGAGGAAATAACAAAGAGAGTAGGGGCTAAGAGGCAACCTTGCCTGATGGATCTACACAGGGGGAAAGGCTCAGAGAGGGAGCCATTGATATCAATTTGGGCACAAGCATCATTAAGTAACATTTTCATAGATTTATAGAAATTACAAGGAAACCCAAAAGCCTCAAGCATCATGGAGATAAAGTTCTATTCAACCTTGACATAGGCCTTTTCGAAGTCTAGGAGAAACATCGTAGAGTTTTGCTGGGAGAATTTAGCCCAATTCATAGCTTCCCAGTTGGTGATCAGGTTTTCAAGAATATATCTACCTTCGATAAAGCCAGTTTGGGTAGAGCAAACAAACTTAGGCAAGATTTTCTCCAGTCTCAAGGCTAGAATCTTGGCAAAAAAATTATAGGAAACATTGAGGAGGGTGATAGGTCTCCAGTTTTTTATGAGAGCTTTGTCACCATCCTTGGGAATTAATTTAATGATACCACTTTTGATGGAGCTACCCAGGGAACCCCTATCAAGGGCTTCCGAGTAGAGCTCAAGAAGATCTTTGCAGATCCAGTCCGAGTTTTCCTTGTAAAACTCCATAGGGAGACCATCGAGCCCAGGGGCCTTTTCATTGTTAAGGGAGTTAATGGCCTTGTTAATTTCCTCTAGGGAAATGTCTTTAGATAGTAGGTCAGCATCCATAGAGGAGATTTTATTAGGGATAAGAGTTCTGCATTGATTCCTAAGGGAGGTAGCTTACACCGAGTCTTCAAAGGTAAAGAGATCCTTATAAAAGTCCGCAAAGGCCTTCTTGATACTGTCAAGGTCAGTAATTTATTGATTGTTAGCAATAAATCTCTCAATATTTTCATTGGAGTGCTTGTGCTTAAGAAGGTTGAAGAAGAATTTTGAGCCCCTATCCCCAACCAGAAGCCCGTGAGCACGGGATCTAATTTTGGCTCCTCTAATTTTAACCTGTTGGTGCTGTCTAAGGGCTTCTTTAGACATAAGCACAAGAGAGATGAGACCAAAGTCAGAGGTGTTGGCTTGGATGTTAGCCTCAGCTCTTTGAAGGTCAGAGGAGAGCTTTTTTTCGATGAATCTATAGTCTTTGGCTCTTTTTTGGCCTAAGGTTTTTAAAAGGTTCTGCCAGGCAAGAATGTTCAAGTTCCATCTCTCGGTGTGAGAGATGGAAGGGAGAGTGTTCTTATTGATGAGGCTAATGATATGGATGGCAGCAAGAGCGTCCTCATCCTTGAGAATGCTAGTGTTAAGGAAAAACTTGGGATTGGAGGCTTTGGTGATCACAGGGGAGGTGTTAGTTTTAAAACGGATGGAGATAGCGTGATGATCAGAGAGGGGAGTGGGGGTGACGAGGACAGAGTTACCAAGATTATTCGGTAAGACAAAGAAGAAATTTTTATTAGCATATAGTCGATCCAGTCTACAGTATATTCTAGAAGGACCCTGTTGAAAGTTGCACCAGGTATGCCATATGCCTGGATTCATGTCTTTACTTCCGGTTAACGGGTCAAAGAGATTTTTTTAATTTTTCATTCTATTCCAGTGGAATTTTTCAGGGTCTTTCCAGGCAAAAGGATTACCACCAACTTTATCTTCCTGGGATTCAATCATGTTGAAGTCCCCTCCCATGAACCAAGGGATGTTAGGGAGAGTAGCCAGCCAGTCCCATAGGTTCATTCTCTCCCGATAGTCGTTTGAAGCATAAATTGAGCATAATCCAAAGACATTGTTATTGTGGTTGATAGTGACCCAGAAGGCTCTATTACAAGGGGAGATCCCATTACCTATGATAGAATTTTCCCATCTCGGGTTAACCAGTAGAGCAACCCCTCCCCTATCCCTAGGGTGATTGGTATGGAATTTGATAGCATCCTTCCAAAGGAAATTAAGGTTGGATTCAAGAACAAATCCAATAGCTTTAATTTCTTTCAACATTAAGAAATCCATAGAGTTATTTAAGAAACGCTTAATGAAAAATTTCCTGTCTGAGGATTCAAGCCCCCTTATGTTCCATGAGATGTAGTTCATGAGGAAACATTCAGGTGGGGGAGAGCATTGGTCTGCCGATCCCAAGATTGGGGTTTTAGCAGCAGGAGGGGTATTCCCTTGTTTTTTCTTGGAGGGATTTTTATTTTTGGAACCCAAAGGTCTTCCCTGTCATTTAGATGAGGGGGGATTCTTGATGAATTCATCGTCATTCTCAGATTCATGGGGGGAGAGGATATCCACTTCCATTGATTGGTTGGGGCAGACATTAGCGGGATTAGTGGAGCGGTTATGGGTCGGGATGATCTCCAATAGACAGTCATCACCTAGTTCTTTGAACATCTTGTGAGGGAGATTCTGGGGGGGGGTTGAGCCAATGTAATTGCCAGAATGGTCCTCTTTGCATGAAATTGACGGTGGGGAGCTGACATGATATTCCTGAGAAGCAGTCAGGATAGGGTTGTCCATGACAGAGATGGGAGGGAGGTCTAAGGATTGGGAGACCCCAGTGGAGGAGTTGATTTGTTTATTGGTTCTCCGCCTGCGCTTATTGGAAGTTTTGGTAACGGTTTGAAATCCTTCATTTTGAGCCTCAATTTGGGGGGATAGGGAGATAATCGAGGGCCAAGGGGGGGAGGGGTAGCAGGGAAGGATGGGGAGCTAGAGGCCATGGTAGGAAAGGGATTGAGAGTTTTAGCAGAGTGAGCAAATTTGACCACTGAGGGTTCCAAATGGGGGTTTGCAGGAGCAAAGGGGCTTAGGTGTGTTGAGGGTTTAGCCGGAAAGTGTTTCTTATTGATAATGGGGTAGTCCCTCCTAAGATGCCCCTCTCTCCTACATAAGAAGCAGGCGTTTAGACTTCCAAGAATTTCAATGGGGCAGGAATAATTATCCTCAGATATATTAATGTTAATGTCTGCCGAAATTTCTTTTCTAGGAAACAAGGAGACAAGTATCCTAGTATCCATATGTGGAACCAGCCTAATAGTGTCATCCATTTGAATGACCTTACCGAGTGGTTCAATCAGTTGGGGAATGAACCTCCAGAGGAATGGCGGTATTTGCTTAACTAAAATCCACTGCGGGGTAGAGAGGGCAATAACTTCCTCAAGAATGGCCTCAGGAGACCAAGCCAAGGCTCAGAAGGAGGTAGACCCAATGGTCCAGTATTATTTTTTAAGCACTTTGGTTTGGGATTCCTGATTTGCAAAAAAGATCACATATAATCCTTTTTGAATTTGCCTGCAGAATGAAGTATGGACACCAAGTTTTAAGTTCCAGTAGTTATGGAACCAATCGTCAAGAAATTTTCTAGGAGGGCATTTATCAATTTCAACAGCTGAGAAGAAAATATCCGAATTCCTTAACCTAGTTTTTCTTTCCCAATTTCTATTAGCATTTCAGGATTGGGAGAAACGGAGAAGGGTGACTCTTCACAACTTTGCGTCTTGGGTTCAAGTTCTGTCTCTTTGGATGGGGGCACTCTACAGGATGTTTTGGTTGTTCCTGACATCTCGACTAACCTCTTGTCCATTTATTAGATTTGCCACATTGGCTCTGGTAAGACAGTTGAGTTCTCACCACATGATGTGGTTATTTGGGACCTCCATGACTCTGATTTGGTTGTGGCTACTGGTAGTGTTGATACTGCATCTTGTCTTTACAGATTTGATGGATTTCTGCCTTCTGAGGGTACAGGTTCATCTCTTATAGTACATGCTGATTCGGTGAGTAAGCTTTGGCACGAGTGCTTGGGCCATGTCAATTACAGATATCTTCAGCAGATGAGTACATAGTCACTTGTTCTTGGTCTTCCACAAATTTCTTGCACTGAGGGTGTTTGTCATGGTTGTGTGCTTGGAAAGCATCATCAGGATCCCTTTTCGAAGGGAAGTACCACTCGTGCCTTGGCACCCTTGGAGTTGATTCATAGTGACCTCATGTCATTTCCCACTCCTTCTTTTTCACGGGCCAAGTATGTACTCACATTCATTGATGACTTCTCTAGACGCACATGGTTGTACTTTCTTAAGTACAAGTCTGATGTCTTTGATTCGTTTCTTGTCTTCAAGAAATTTGTAGAGAAGCAGTCTGGTCTTTCTATCCGGTGGATACGCACAGATAATGGGGGGGAGTATGTGAATCAGGCCTTCAGAGATTTTTGCACTGAGCATGGTTTGCAGCATCAATTTTCTATTCCCTACACCCCTCAGTAGAATGGTATCGCTGAGTGAAAGAACAGGACTTTATGGGAGATGGCTAATTGTATGATTCAGTCCAAGTCCATGGATTCGTCCTTTTGGGCTGAGGCAGTCAATTGTGCCAACTATATTCATAATCGAATGCCTCACAAGCCGATTCGACATATGACTCCTAAGGAGGCTTGGTCTCATGACAAGCCTAATATTTCATCATTTCGAGTATTTGGTAGTGAGGCATGGGATTTTATTCCTGATGCTCAGAGGAGAGCTATGGAGTGGAAGAGTCGACCCCTCATTTTTGTTGGCTACTATGAGGATGTTAAAGCGTACAGGTTGTTTGGTCCTGATTCTAGAGAGGTCCTATTTCGATGGGATGTTTAGTTTGATGAGCGCCTTCCTCTAGTTGATACCCTATCTCCGGTGTCCACTTCACTACCTACTCCACCCACTATGGCTCTTCAAGATTATTTTGAGGATGATTCTGATGAGGATATTAATGATCCCCCATCTCCACCTCCACTTGCATCACCTCAAAGGCCCAAATGGGCTCGCTTTACTATTAAGGCAGCATGATCTATGGCCAGTGATCGTTCAGACACTTGTCGCACCTGTTCTCATACTGCAGGTTCTATTCTTTTGACTCACACTCTTTTAGAGGATCCTCAGAGATTTTCAGAGGCAACAGGTCACCCTGAGTGGGATAGTGCCATGGAGGGGGAGTATTCTTCTTTGATGAGGAATAGTACATGGGATCTTTGTCCTCTTCCTAAGGGCAGAAAGATGGTTCGGTGCCAATGGTTGTAACACACCAAGTATGCTACTGATGGTTCTATTGATAAGTACAAAGCACGTCTTGTTGCGAAGGGTTTCTCATAGGTTGAGGGTATTGATTACTCTGAGACATTTTCCCCTATCCTCAAGATGAATTCTATTCGTTTTGTACTATCACTTGCAGCTTCTAGAGGATGGCTCATTTTTCAGATGGATGTGAAGTGTGCCTTCTTGCATGGTGACCTATAGGAGGAGATCTATATGGATCATCCTCAATGATTTTTTCATGATGCTTATTTGGTTTGCGGACTTCAGCGTTCATTATATGGTCTCAAATAAGCCCCTCGGGCTTGGTATGAGAAGATGGACTCTTTTTTTCTCTCCACTGGTTTCACTCGCTGTCATTTTGATCACACGATCTATATTCAGCATTTTGAGGGTGAGATCCTGATTCTTATGCTATATGTTGATGATCTTCTCATCACAGGTAGCTCATCCTCTATGATTGAAAGTTCTTAGCTAGCCTTGATGGAGCAGTTTGAGATGACAGATCTTGGCCTTCTGCACTATTTTCTTGGTCTTCAAGTGATTCAGTCTTCAGATGGGATCTCCATTTACCAGCAGAAGTATTCTCTTGATATGCTTCAGTGCTTTGGAATGCTTGATTGCAAGCCTGCCCCCACATCTTTTTAGTCAGGGGTTGTTTTGGCTACTACTTGCCCCACTCCTTCAATAGATTCTACACTTTATAGGTAGTTGGTTGGCAGTTTGTTGTACCTGACTCACACTCATCATGATCTTTCCTTTATGGTTGGTCTTGTCTCTCGATTCTCACATGATCCTCATGAGAGTCATTGGCAAGCTGCCAAGCGTATTTTGAGGTACATTCAGGGCACCATTTCATATGGAATTCACTACACATCAGGGGATCCTCACATTGTTGGCTACACTGACTTAGATTGGGCTGGTGATGTCAATGATCGGAAGTCTACTTCTGGATTTGTTTTTTGTCTTGGCTCTGGTCCTATCACATGGTCGTGTAAGAAGCAGAATGCTCATGCATTATCATCTATAGAGGCTAAGTACCGAGCTGCTGTGCTCACTAGTCAGGAGATTTTATGGCTTCATCAGTTGATGACTGAGTTTGATTTTCCTCCTAATAGTCCCACTATTCTTTGGTGTGACAATTAGAGTGCTATACACATTTCCCGCAACCTGGTGGCGCATCAGCGGACGAAGCACATTGAGCTTCGTATTCATTTCATCTGACAGTTGATTCAGGATGGTTCTGTCATCTTGGAGTATATTCCCACTGCCGTGCAAGTTTCACACATCTTCACGAAACATTTTGCATCTCTGCGCTATCTTCAGTTGCGCTCTATGCTTGGGGTGAAGAAAGTTGTCCTTGGGGGGTCTTTATGAGGTCTTCCTTTCTTCATGTTTCTTTCAGCATGTTCTTCTATCTCTATTTGGAGAGGAGTTTTTCCCACTGGGTTTTCTCCTTTTCTCCGTTTCATAGAGATTTCTTTGTACTTGGGTACCTGATCTGGCCTTGTTGGTGGGACCCATTGCTTTTGCTTTTAGTAGCTTCTTCTAAGTTTTAGCTTCTCCCTATGTCTATCTTAAGGGGGGGTGTTAGAGTAATTGGACATTTACTTTATTAATTAAACAATATTTGTTTAATTACGTAAAGTTCCCTTTTACCTCTTTTTCACTTAATCTAACATTAGGTGCATAATAATTAATTACTTTATTAATTATTATTGTGCAAGCCTAGGGTTTTCATTTTTAGGGTTTTCATCTATATATGGTTGAAAACTATCTTTTGTATCATTAATTCATTTTACATTTTCAGGTGAATACATTGCTCCACATTCTTGAGCATTTCCTTTGTTGCTTCTGTTTGCTTCTCCTTGTAACAGGTTATTTGCTTGTAGAAATCTTTGAACTTCTATGAAGTGGTATCTTCTCAACTCCAATAGGAAAATCTAGATATTATGTCACTTTTAATGATGATGTCTCAAGATACACTTGGATCTATTTTATGCATAACAAATTTGATGTGTTTAATAAGTTTAAAGAATTTAAGGCTTAGTTGAGAAATAATCAAATCATAAGATGAAAGTGTTGAGATTAGATAATGGTGGTAAATATTGTTCTATGGAATTTGATGATTATTGTAAGCATGCAAGAATTGTGAGACAAAAAAATGGAGTAGTTGAGAGGATGAACCGAACCTTAATGGAAAGAGCTAGGAGCATGTTAAGTAGTGCTAAGCTAGATCGGTTCCTTTGGGCTGAGGCTATACGCAGTTCTTGTTATTTAATCAATAGATCTCGTAGTTCATCTATTGAAGATAAAACCCCTTATGAAATGTAGTTAGGTAGGAAGCCTAGTGTTGTACATTTAAGGATCTTTGGTTGTGAGGCTTTTGTTCATGTGCCTAAAGAAAAGTGATCTAAGTTGGTTACAAAAGCACAAAAATGCATAAATTCATAGGTTATGTTGAAAATGTAAAAGGTTATAAGCTTTGGAATCCTCTAACTTGAAAAATTACTTTGTTAAGAGATGCGATTTTCAAGGAATTTAGAGCTTATTGAGGAGAAGAACAACCAAAGGAGAAGGATACTTCTCAAACACTACATTATGAGGAAAATAAAAAGAGGCAAGAAGATGCAGATGTTGAAGAACAATTGGATGGATTGGCTGAGGAGAGTTCACAAAGCTATGAGATATATGCTCATGATAAGCATATTGAGGAAGAGGTAGAAACCCCATTGAGAAGATCCACGAGACAACGAAATCCTCTTGACAGGTATAGCCCACCTGATTTATGTTGTATATTTTCTTTGTTGAGTACTAATGATGAACCTAGATATTATATGAAAGTTGTGTCTTTAGATTAGAACAAGCTTTGGACACAAGCTATGCATGAGGAAATGATTTCCTTGGACACTTGTGACATGTGGGATCTTGAGAGTTTTCCCAAAGGAAGAAAGGCCATTGGTTATAAATGGATATTTAAAATGAAAATTAGAGAAAATGGTAATCTCAAAATGTACAAGGCTAGATTAGTAGCCAAGGGCTACTCCCAGAGAGAGGGAATTGACTTTAATGAAATATTTTCTCCTATTGCTAAACTAACTTCTATTAGATTCATTTTATCTATTGTTGCTGCTTTTTATTTTGAGATAGAGAAAATGGATGTGAAAATTGCTTTCATGCATGGGGATCTTGATGAGGAGATTTATATGAGGCAACCTTATGGTTTTTTTGTAAAAGGAAAAGAAGAATTGGTTTATAGGTTAAAGAGATCTTTATATGGATTGAAATAGTCACCAAGAATGTGGTAACAGAAGTTTGATGCTTTTGCATTAAAAATTGGTTCTGTTAGGAGTGAGGAAGATCATTGTGTTTACATAAAAATAATTGATGATTAACTTTTAATTATTATCTTATATGTTGATGACATGTTGTTTATTGGTACCAACAAGGTAATGATCAAAGAATTGAAAGCACAACTCTCTAACACATTTGAGATGAAAGATATAGGGGCTGAAAAATATATCCTTGTTATGGAGATCAACATAGATAGAGGTAAAAAAAATCTTTGCTTAAGTCAAAGCAACTATGTTGATACTTTTTTGAAACAGTTTAACATGCATGATAGTAAACCAATTAATATTCATTTACCAGTTGGTATGGAGCTAAGTTTAGACATGAGTCCTAAATCTGATCTTGATTATCAGGAAATGTTTGAGATTCCTTATGCTAGTGCAGTTGGTAGTTTGATGTATGCAATGGTTTGTACAAGACCAGATATAGCTCAAGCAGTTGGAGTTCTAAGTAGGTTTATGTCTAATCCTGGTAAAGAACATTAGAATTGTGTTTAGATATTTATGAGTTGCTTATAATTACTATTTGGGTTATCATGGTGCTAATGATATTGATATTATGCATAGTTCATTGGACATACAAGGTTTTGTTGATTTAGATTGGGTAGGAGACCTAGATAGTCAAAGGTCAATAAGTGGTTATGTGTTTACTTTGTTTGGAGCTATGGTTAGTTGGATGAGTGAGAGACAACCCAAATTTTCTTTGTCAAATATAGAAGTAGCTGCTACACATTCCTCTAAAGAGGTAATTTGGTTATAGAGACTTCAAAAAGGTATTGATTTTAATTGCAAGCAAATTAAACTTGAATGTGATAGTTAGAGTGCTATTTGTTTAGCCAAAAATCCTATGTATCATGCTCGTACTAAGCATGTTGATGTGAAGTATCACTTTGTGTGAGAAATTATTGAGAGTGGGAAGGTATTGATTGAGAAAGTTGACACTTTGGTCAATGCTACAGATTATCCTACAAAACCAGTTCCTATAGAAAAGTTCTCATGGTGGAGGAAGGCCATTGGCCTTGAGTCTTGTACTTTATTTATATTAAATAATTCCTTGTTTACAATAATTGCAATGATAATTTCAAGTGGGAGAATGTTGAGAATATGATGCCATTTAATTGTATTCTTAACATATTTCATGTATCTCCCAAATCCTTGGAATGTGTTTCACAACACTAGGATAGGAAGACATTAATTTGGAATGAAATAAACATTTAATTTAACATTTGTAATTATTTCTAAGTGTTAGGAGCATGTGGGGATGCCTTGGAGTGAGCTCCTACAAAATAGGAGCACATGGGTGCCGACATGGAAGGTGGGATCCACCTTGGTTCCTGGTTGGTGAATTGAGTACACTTCATAAATGCATCTTAGGTTCCTAAAAAATAGGGATTTTGATTTATGCATGCTAATTTCCTATAAAATATGGATTGAGGTTCATTTCAGTTCAATTCAGTTATGTTTTAGTTATCTTCAATTGAGTGTTAGTTAATTTCAGTTGACTTGAGTTGCATGGACATACAATAGGTTGATACATTCAGTTAACAGATGGAGGATCATGCATACACATTGTTTTGCATGAATCAGTGACAGATGTGTTTTAGTTAACAAAGACTAACTTGGGCCCACCTTGGGCACCCAAGTTGACATCTTTGAGTTACAACTACTGCATGGAAAAGATATTTATAATTCTCATTTAAGTGGTACCTATTTTGGGTGCCTACATTGAGTATGAGCTTGCATAAGATATTTTTGACAACTATGAGGTTAACACTTTAGTGTTGGGCACCAAATTTGAGGAAGACTCTTGTTTGAATTTTTCATGCATGTTTGAACTCAACGTGGAAACCCTAGGCATTGATTTTGTCAAGAGGCTTTGTGATATTATATTTGTTAACTCTTATGAGTTTGTAAGAAAGAATATTGTCTATTATTGCAGAAATTGTATGAGAGAGTTTTCTAAGAAAATATTGTAGGTTGTAAAGAAGATTTCTCAAAGAACAAAGAAGCACATCGAGAAGAATTGAATCAGTATTATTGCAACTCATTCTACGGTTAAATAATACAAGCAAGAACAATTATGGTGGAGTTTTTTCCCAAAAGGGTTTCTCCATGTACATGTTGTGTCCTTTCTATATTCTATCTTATATTTATTCTATCAATATTTTGTCTACTTTCTACAACATTAAAATTGATCTAATTCAAGATTAATCATACACAAGATATTATGACAAAGAATACTAAAATTGAATCTATAGTTACACAGGATTTACAAATTTTAAGCCAAATTTTTACTACAATTTTGCCTTCATTTTCAACAAATATGATCCCTTAAAAATAACCAAAGAAGATGAAGTTTTCCTCTCTAGGGGAATCGAAAAAGAGGAAATATGGAAATTTATAAACTCCATGAATAATGATAATACTCTAAGAGTAGATGAGCTATCAGTTGAGTTTTATAAGACCTTCATGGATTGGATATGTGATAACTTCCTTCAAGTATACTTGGAAGCGCTTGATAAGGGCTCTCTTGGGAAAAATATAAACAAAGGACTTATAAAGTTACTATCCAAGGATGGGGATAAAACCAACATAAAAAATTAGAGGCCAACCACACTCCAAAATGTCTCTTACAAAAAATTATAAAAAATATTAGCCATTAGGCTAATCAACATAATCAATCGGGACTCTTAATTGCGGATCTGGACGTTGAGAAGAACAAGATCAAATATGGGGATTTGGGCCCTTCTAAGAGAACTAGGGTCAACATGAAGAAAAGATAGGATATTGCGCCTCTGGAGACCCAGGACCTTAGGGTGGTGGTTCAGGACATGGACATCCTGGTAATGGAGGTTGCAGAGACCCTGAAGTCTCTGGGTTAGTTCTGGTTCTGTTGTCGTCAGTCTTTTTCTGTCCCTTTAATGGTTTTTTTCTTTTGCTACTAGTTGCTGGTCTTTATTGTTTATCTTTTATTTGCAGCCTTTCTAGTCTGCGATTATCTTTTGGTCAATATTTTGTTGGCTTGTAAACTTTGTGGTTTCGGGCCCCTGTAAAACCCATTTTTTCCTCTTTCAAAAATATACTGCCTATGTTTATAAACAACGCCCAAGTAGGATTTATTAAGGGAAGATACTTTCTTAAAAATCTAATAACCATTTGGGAAGCAATGGAATGGTTCAAAATCTCTAATAAAAACTCATACATGCTTTTACTAGATTTTGAGAAGGCCTATGATAGGGTGGAGTTGGAATTTTTGAGAATAGAACTAGAAGTATTTGGTTTCCCTAAGGAATACTGTAGTATGGTTGATACTTCGCTAAAAGACCAAACTACTCAAGTGGATGTCAATGGCTCCCTATCTAAATAATTCATTATAGAAAGTTCTATAAGGAAGGTGTGCCCCCTAGCCCTTTCCCTATTTATAATTGCATCTAATACAGTCCATTTACTTCTTAGAGATACTTGCATCTCCCCTAAAGTTAGAGGTTTAACTCTCCCTCGCAACAGTGAGCTCATGAATATTCAGTTTCTTGATGATACAACAATCTTCATGGAATTAAAAGGAAACATATATAATATTATGTGCAAACTGAATCTCTTCTGTAAGGCTTCAATAGAAAATAATTCTAGAGAAAAATACATCATGTTGGGATGGATAGAATTTTTTTTTTACTTCTAATGGGGGAGCCCCCAGAAGCAAGTCAAATATCTAGAGATACCCTACAATCAATCCATGCCTAAAAGAGATGTGGTTGTGGGTTAAGGAAAATTTTGAAAAGAAAATGGGTAGTTGGAACAAACAATACCTATCATTAGTTGGTAGAATCCAAGTCTTCCAAAATATTTTTTCATCATATACCATCTACTTTTGCCTCTATATTGTTCTTCAACAACTACCAAGTAAAGGAGATAAAAAAAAAAGATCAGGAACTTCCTATGGTTGGATGGTAAATGGAAAAGAAAAAAGCATTCAGTCAGGTGGGACTAGTGTTTCTTAGAGAAAGCACAAGGTGGGATTTTCCTTAAATAATTAGAAAAACATGAGACAAATCTTGTAGCCAAGTGGATCATTAAGGCTCTAGAGGGTAATGAACCTTAGAAAATCCTAGTGAAAATTAATATCCAGCTGGCCATACGTAAGCAAGCAAAATCATGGAAAATATTGCTCTTCAATGATCTACTCATCACCAAACATCTACTAGTCCCTGTTGGTTCAATGGTGTTTGGAAGCATTTGGAGGGAATGGGAACTAATCAAAGATAAAATCACTAATCCTCATTTTATTGGGCATAACAACAACCTCTTTGATCACAACAGGTCTATCTAGTGGAACCTAGAGCATAATGGGAAGTTTCTTGCACTTCTTCAAGGTTGTTTTTCCAAGAAGTGGGCCCAAGCTAGAATTAGTGATTTTTTTAGTAGCTAATATTCGCCAATTGGATAATAGCTCAAACTTGGGAATCCAAAATTGGCTAATAGTTCGAGCTACAATGTGACTTGAATCGACACATTTATACAAAATTTTATTATAGCCTTATGTAAATTATGAAATAATTTATTTTATTAAAGTTTTTAACTCAAATATGTGCCAAAATATTTGATACATGATTAGATTAGATTTTCCTAAATTTAATAAATTATCTAGTACAAATCTATATTAATTGGCCAATAGTATATCATAATTATTAGTTGCTTTAGGACCATATTTGTAATGTTTAGTTTCTACCATTGATTTATAATATAATCTAATGGCCGTTATTGTATTTTACAAGGTAAAATGTACGCATGATCTGTAATGCTCATGGCACCCACAATTTTGGGCCTAATGAGCATTATAGATTGTGGGTAAATTTTACCTTATAGAGTACAACAAGGGTCATTATATCAATGATCTAAAAGAAAACTTGAGCCCCATGAGAATTACTAATCAGTGGTGCATTTTACCTTGCAAAATACAATGAGGGAAACTATATCATATTTTAAAACAATGGTGGAAAGTAAATATATAGTCTACCCTTCAACCCATCAATAATTTCCACTATTAGGTCCATACTTTTCTAGCAGAATTATTTTTAGATTGGATAGACTCACAATCAAAAATAATGAATTTTCCTATTATTTTCAAGATTCGCCAATTTTTTTTATAAAATTTTAGTGATGTAAAAAAAATCACGAATAAAATTAATATTTTTTTCAAGAAAAAAGGAAAGATTTTCCATTACAAATTAATATTTTTTCCTAACAAAATGAAAGATTTTCAAGGATTTTATATCTTTTTTGAGGGGGGTTTCTTAAAGTTATCACTAGCTAGAATCTAAATCTTTGGTAATATCCTGAAAGATGGGGTGATGAAGGATTGGGATTTGTTGACGGTAAAATTTAATCTACCCTCTCCAACCTAAGAACCCATGCTATCTTAAAAGAAACCTACAAAAGTATCCCTCCTCTTTCTAAAAGAAAATCATCCATTAATTACCAAGACAAACTTAAATGGTGGAGTAATATCCCCTTAGCCAATGTGTAAACAAAGCTAATCTACAAAGACTTAATCCAATTTGATTCCTCAATTGAACATTTAAATAAATTTTGGAAGACCAATATGGCTAGCAAAGAGTGGCTGAAATTCTTCAATTCCATCTAGTCCAATGTGTTTAATCATAAAAAATCTTGTTTTAGATGGTTAATTTTGCTTCAAAGGGTTTCTTTTAAAATGAACCACTTTGACATTAAAATCTATAGTATATGTAGGATCCTTGAATCAGTTGAACATATTTTTTTGAATGTTTCTATGCGAATGACATATGGAAATTATTTTACAATGACATATTTAAATCTATGGTGGAAATGATAAAATTAAATAGAAAGAAGTTTTAATGGGTAATGATAGAATGTTAGATAAAGAGTTCAAATTATTTTTGCATTGCTTGGCTAATGATATCTTTTAGCATACTTGGAAGGCAAGGAATGATGATAAATTCAATTGCCAATGGAGGATGCTTATTGAGTCTTCAAAAAGACTCATTATGTTTAATGTTGCAATGCAAACCTTGTTATCACAATGGAGATCTCTGAAGGTGATTTCCTAAAGCTACTAAAATATGGTGTTGTGCTTGTCAATCAAAATGAGATCAAGTATGGGCACATGTAGTAACATAACCAACCAACCCAACTTGTCCATATTCATGAAGGCACTTGAAGCTTTCCAAAAAGAGTTCAAGGAGAAATCTGAGGGTGGAAAGATGAGCCAAGATGTCAATAGACCCAAGCTACGTACTAATGAGGATTATGCGATTGAGGAAGTTAATTCCAAAGAAGAGAGTATTGTTGTAGAAACACTGGTGGGCTAGAGAGATTTGGAGTCCTACAATGAGAGCAAGAAATTTTGAGGGGCCATAAATCACAGCTTTTTGTATTATGCTAATATCATATTGTATAGATGCAATACCAATGTAAATAGTCTGTATACTAGTACATAATCCTACATATCAATATGCAAAAGCTAGTAAGAACTTGCTTCAGTATACAATTAGGTATTAGTATATATTCTTAATAGTGCACAACTACAAGTTGAATTGAAGCATGGATATATGATACATATAGATGTGCATGTTGATGTATTTTGAGCCTTAACTATTATTAATACAAAAAGCATTATTGTAGAACAAAATGGGTCAAGTAGCCACCACAAAAGTAAAATGTCCTCTATGGATTATGTATTGCAAGTTTGCCACTACAAAAGTAATATGTCCTCTATGAATTATTTATTGTAAGTTAGTGATATCTACTAATCATGAAATGAATTATATCACATGAGTAAAAGATAATAACACCATTGACAATAAAAGATCAACATTACAATTTATTTTATTTTTTGACCAAAACCATATCATATTATACACCAATCATCTACAACCTTTAATATAGACTCTAACTACAATGCAACCTTCATTACAATGAATTATTTCTTAATAAATAACGAAACATTAATTAATATCCACCACCATACCACTGATTACGTCTTTTATCACAATAACAAAATCCCCTTATATGTGCCCTTAATATCCCTTATCCATTTGCTTATGTTTTCCTATATTATGAGATAATGTTGACTTCAAACTTGCTATGTTTGAAGTCATCCACATTTTGACATTTTCCATGACCTTTAATTTCATGGACTCTCCTCCATGTGGAATGGTTGAAGCTTTGAAATTATCTGATTTCCAACTTACATTTATTAAACTATTTTGATTCGTACTACATCTGGATGCAATTGTGGAAGAAAGCAATAGAGCAGAATAGACAGCCACATGGTCCATGGACCGTTAAAGTAAAAAAGATGGCGCATCTTACACGGTGAGCTTCCTTTAGCTTCCTTTATTTCGTCACACTGCATCTAATTAAAGACAAAAACTTCGTCCACTGGGTTCATTTTTCCAACGCGGCAAAACCAATAAAATTTAGGAATTAACATACACGGGATTGCCGTGTGTGATAATTCAGTCTTCACTGCAGTTTTTGCGGCATCGAAATGACAACATTGTCTATGATGACAATTAAAAAAGACTTAGTGTCAACCTGCGCTTTCTTTTTCCATCAAAAACAGACTTATCCCTTGTCCATAAGCACTCCTATAGGATAAACCAGCGTAAATCCTCACATTTCCAGGACATCTACTAACACAAGCATTGAATGTTTGACGAATTCCGTTGTTGGCAACAATTCTTTTGTCTGTTATGTTGTTGCTATAATGCTGTTTTAACGCTTTGTAGCTGCTCCTTTGTTATTACAGATCTTTGTTTCACGATCTTTTATTGAAATAGTGGCTTGTGACAATTCAACTGCATATGTTGAAGAGCTGGGAGCTGTGAATGATTTGAAAATGGTGAGGAACAGGGTTGTAGCCAAAAGTTGGTTGAAATATTGTATTTTGCCCTGTGTCATGATTATTCTACTGCATAAATGTCAAGCGTTGACAACTGAAAGGGCAAACAGCCTTCTAGTGGGGAGTGCCCTCGTCGGAAATCAGACCCTGGTCTCAAAGAATGGCACGTTTGCATTGGGATTTTTCAGTCCCAACAACACCAATAACTGGTACATTGGCATCTGGTATGCCAAAGTCTCAGAGAAAACTATTGTTTGGGTGGCTAACCGCGAAAATCCTCTGAGAAACATGCCCGGTGTTTTAAATTTATCGAGAGATGGTTATCTCCGCCTGTTTGATTCACGAGGAAGATCAATTTGGTCGTCCGAAAACAGCTTGAAGGCATCCCGGGCATCAATGTTGGAATCAGGTAATTTGGTTATGGTAGGAATACGGACCGGCAATATTTCTGAAATTGTTTGGGAAAGTTTCCAACATCCGGTAGATACATGGCTGCCAGGGATGAAGATGTGGAAAGGAATGAAACTAACTTCTTGGAAGAGTTCTGCTGATCCGGCACATGGACCTTTCTCTTTCCAAATGGATCCTTCACCAGGAAAGACTCAGTTTTTGGTCTTCTCTCACAACAGTGCTCCGTACTTGTCTAGCGGAGAGTGGAATGGAGAGTATTTCGCAAATATGCCAGGACCTGCCAGGTCGGGGTCTCTTGGTAAAATAATATTTGTAACGATTTCTCCTTCAAGAATGTACTGCACATATACACTTAGCAATCTGATAAGGGGACGCGGAGTTTTGGAAAAGAATGGTGAATTACAGGGGTACTTTATGATTCAAAATGGTGGGTGGATGCTGTATGGGTTGGCACCCAGGGATCAATGCAATGTTTATGGTGTGTGTGGGGCCAATGCAGCATGCGAGGGCTATGCAACGTTGAGTGCCCATGTCACAGGAAATACCAATCATACGTGTACATGTCTGCAGGGGTTCAGGCCCAAAAACAACGGTGCTTGGGATTCTCAAGAATGGTGGTTAAGTGGTTGTGTTCGCCAAAGTCCATTGCAGTGCTCTGTCACAAGTTCTACCGACGGTTTTTTTAAAGTAAAGGACAAGCTTTTGGCCGACGATGAAGCGGCTCCATATACCAATGAGCAAACTCTGAATGGATGCCAACTTGCCTGCCTCAACAACTGCTCTTGCATGGCCTTTTGGCTCAGTAGCTCCTCTCCTCCTTTGTGTCGATTGTGGATTGGGGATTTGATGAATGTACGCGACTCAACCGGCGGCCAATCGTTCTATCTCCGTTTGGCAGCTTCTGAGTTACGAGATTCGACATCCAAGCCAACACATAAATCCTTTTTCCTTCGTATTTTGCTTCCTGTGGGCGCTGCGGGTCTGATTCTTATCTTGGCCGTGTTTATCATGTGGAAACATCGAAGAATTCCTAAGGAGGATGACGTCCCCACATCCCTCAGAATATTCACTTACCGAAAGTTACAGGTTGCAACCAAGAATTTCAAGCATAAATTGGGAAGCGGATCATTCGGCTGTGTGTTCAAAGGAACTCTACCAGACAATACTTTGGTCGCTGTCAAAAAATTAAAGGGTTTAGCACAAGTAGAAAAGCAATTCCGTGCAGAAATAAGTACCATTGGTGAAATACACCATGTCAATCTGGTCAGGCTGTTGGGATTTTGTGCGGAGGGATCTCGAAGGCTACTCGTTTATGAGTACATGCCCAACGGCTCTCTTGAATCCTTCCTCTTCCAAGGGAAAGACGGAGAAGCGCAAGGGAAGTTGCTGAATTGGAAAACCAGATTGCAGATAGCGTTGAGCACTGCACAAGGATTAGCTTATCTCCACGAGGAATGCAGAGATCGTATCATTCACTGTGATATTAAACCGGAAAACATTCTCCTTGACGCCGAGTTTTGTCCCAAAGTAGCTGATTTTGGGCTGGCAAAGCTAGTGGGTAGAGATTTCAGCCGCGTACTGACCACCACGAGAGGAACTATAGGGTATTTGGCTCCAGAGTGGATCTCCGGTCTTGCCATCACTCCCAAGGCGGACGTATATAGTTTTGGCGTGACACTGCTGGAGATTATATCAGGACGAAGGAATATCGACCTCAATGCGCCCGAGCCTAGCTCCTATTACTTCCCTCCCTGGGCTGCCGAGCAATTCAAGAGAGGAAATCTCATGGCCATTGTTGATGGGAGGATATCAGGTGAAGCAGATGCTGAAGAGGTGAGAAGGGTTGTTACAACAAGCATATTATGCATTCAAGAAGACGACAGTGTTAGGCCAACCATGGCCCAAGTCGTGCAAATACTCCAAGGGATAATGGATATCAACGCACCGCAAATTCAGCCGTCTCTAGACAGTCTTGCAGATCACCGTGGAGGTGAGGAAGAGGGCGATCTTATTTAACATTTTAGTTATTTCCTAAAAAGTTTCTATATATGATAATGAGTGGTGAAACATAGGAGTTAATGTAATTGTGATAGCTTAATGTGGTAATTGTCTATGGTTTTTAAAAATATTAGTTGTTCTGTTAGGATATATTTTTTTAAAAAGTTATCTTTATATATAATTTTGTTTGAAGATGATACAATTTTTGATTAATAACTAAATATCAAAAAGTATTTTTTTAGTGATTATATATCCTTTCAAAAATATGCTGCACAATTTTCAAAATCAACTTAGTCAAATTCAGTTATACAGCTGTGATTATATAGTAATTCATATAGAGGTATTCTCAAAGAAGAATGGTAATTATTTTTACCAAAAATTTTTATGTAATAAATGTAATCTTTCTACTTATGCTATTGATCCACAAAATATCCTTGAGTACTATATTTGTCCTTTTAGACTAGCCATTAGTCTCTAGATAGTATAATTTAATGTTTAACCATGTGTCAAAGTTGTTGTCAAGGTTATCTCAAAGCTTGAAGTAAATAGTTTGTTTCTAGTAAAAACTATTATCTATTTCATTCAATGCAATCTAATAATTTCTCTCACCAACATTTCAGCACAGCTAAAATATTATCTTTCAAATTTATATGCATAAAATAGACAAATTTGTTTAATTCATCTAGCACAACTAGAATACAATCATGCTTATTCCTAGACTTTGATAATTAAGAAATAAAATACATGGATATTATTGTTTACTTATTTGAAAAAATTGTGTGAAGATGATTATCTTCTAATACACCTTTACCTTTTGATATTTGAAATAATTTTCCACAAAATGAGATCACATTGATTCATTCTAGACTAATAATAATTTTACTTAACTTGTCATACATCTTTATAACTTTAAGGCAATGTTCCATGGGGATGCGTCCCCCCCCCCAAAAAAAAAAAATCCCGTGTTTCCTAGATGGGGACATCTTGGAGACTTGGGGACTTGGGGGGGGTCCCTCCACTAGCCCACCACTAGTGCCACCATCCCACCACCAGTGTCGCTGTCTCCAAGATGCTGATAGGTCTTTGAGGATGTTGGTGTGTCCTCAAGACGTCTAGGGGACTCCTAGTTGTCTCCAAGATGTATAATTCTTATACTCATACATCTTTTTGTAACTATTTTTTCAAGTACTATATGTATTTCAGCACCTTGCCGCCCCCCACCGCCATCCCCCTACCATCCCCAAACATAGACCTCCCATCCCCGTGTCCCCAAAACACATCCCCTGCCGTCCCCTTGTCCCCGTCCCTGAAACCCCGTGGAACACTGCTTTAAGATGATAAAAGTATGAAATACAATATATTTCCATTTTATTATTTCTTATAACTTTTATGAATATGATATATTAATTCACCCTTTAAATATTAATAACCCGACATAATAAGTTTTCTTTCTGATATTTGTCTATAGAACAAATGCTTGGAATAGTAGCTTGGAGAGATCTTAGATTATTATGATAGGATCCTAAATAGACATAGAATGGTATGTATATTTATATGATATGTCAAAAAAAATCTATATGATTTTGGATTGTTCACATTCACGAAAGCATGAAATAGAGCTTGTAAGAGACCTGTAGTCCATTTTTAATGCACTACATTTTTTTACTTCTATAACTGTAATTGCATTTTATACCCCTTTGTTTCCCAATAACTAGACACCATGGGCCATTGTCACTGCCATGGAAATTAATACTGTTCGGGCCTTTTTCCTCTAAGGTTTGGATTGGAATTCAAGCTATGTTAATGGACTAAATTTTACAAAAAAAAATGCGGATGTGGTGTTTCAGTCTGCAGCCATACGCAACGCTAGAACCAGTGTTGTCAACCTCGTAGACCTTTCTCCACCTTTTTTGGTATTGATGGTGGCCTCGTCATATTTGAGTTTACAAAATCAAAAGATTTCATCTTGAACTTACCCATGAGAATGGAATTCCAGACCAAAGAATGGCAACACCAAGTATAGAAAAGCAGCACAATTATTAATAATAACGCATAGCCAAGAGAAGTTTGAATACCATCAACAATTTTTTGGAACTGCCATGGAGACTCACAACAGGAGCGTGGGAGGTATCATGTGGAGTTGGACTGTTCCAGAAATTCATATATGCTTTTCTGTATATACAACTTTATTTTATCTCCAAGAACAATCACAATGCATTAGTTTGTGCTTTACTTTAGGCACCAATTCTCGCTATCTACCTTCTAGATCTTCATGTGTGGTCTTATTGAAGTAAAATGTCATTTAAGAGCAATACATTCTGTTGAAAGGGAAATTTTGTTGATCGAATTTATTATTTTAAATAATTTGTAATCCCTCAATGAAAGGGCGGTCTGTTATGATAATTGCTTCATGTGTATGTATTGGTATGACATGTGTAGAAGAATCCCTTTTCATGTAAGAATTCTAAGAGAGATTCTATGATATGCATATGAGCATGCAGAAGTGAGCTATATTGTTGATTCACTTGCCGATCAACATATGATACACGATAGAGCATCCTTGAATAGAGATAATGGAGTCAAAATAGATTGTCCAAATTGTTGAGTGGATTATGACGAAGTTATGATAGCTTAAGATAGGTGTAAGGAATATGTTATTTTATCTTATGGGCTCATGTTTAGATTTCGGAATTGGATCTTAACTTAGAATTTGGGAACCATATTTTGGGTGGCTTTAGTGCATAATTTTCTATTTATCATTTGGTGGTTTCATGAATTTCTTCTATTTATTTAGTACTTGAGATGGAGGTTTCATTGTGTATTTGTATATATTGTTATGCTATAAGAAACTCTATAGATAGTTGGATATGCATGAGAGTGGATGCTCTTGGATTGTTTTGTATTCATTTTGTTAACAAATAATACAAAATAAACCAAACCTTTACTACTAGGATTTTTGTTGAAAGGGTTTTCCCAAGATAAATTTATGTGCTATATGATTATATTTTGATGTGTTATTTTTTCTCAAAATTTATAATATTTATATATCTTCTATCATAGATTAATGTAAGAAGTATTCTCATTTCCTTTTCATTTGTTATCAAATTGGGTCTTAAGTGGTAGGAAAAGTTCTTTCGAACTAATATTCATTTTAGTGGAACCATGTTTAGAGGAGAGCTTTAATGTTTCAAGTAATATGCAAAGCACATCTAAACTAGAGGAAAAATGTTTTAATACAACAAATTTTTAACTTTGAAAGAGAAAAACAAAGGAATTTCTCATAATTGAGATTTATGGGCTATAGTATGATCCACACCTAAAACATGTGTTTTTTTCACCAAAATATTAAATTGTGATGAATAGGAAGGTGAGAATTCTATCACCTTTCCTTTGGTAATTCAAAGCTCTTAAGTTTTTGGAGAACCCACCCAAAATGTTCTCTAGAAAAATTTGGAGAATTTGTACTAGGTGAAATCCTTAGTAAGAAGATATTTCTAAGGAATAAGTTATACACTTGAACAATGGGTGAGGATGGTCCTCTTATTGAATACGTAGATGAATTCAACATAATTTTCAGCTAGTTATAGTTAGTTGACGTGAAGATACAATAAAAATACTAATGCATGACTATTTCTATTCTTTTCCAAATTTATGAGATAACTTAGTGATGGCTATCAAATGCACTAGTTCAAACCCTGTTTTTGATTAGGTGGTGAATTCATTACTCTTGGAGGAGATGAGACTAAAGTCATCCAAATCTATCAAAGAAGCTATTATTGTTCATGGATAGTTGAAGGGGAAAGGCATGAAGGATAAGAAATATTAAATCAAATCTAAGTCTCAAGGGAGATTTAAGTTTTCTAGTAAGTACTAAAGAAAAAGGTTGAAACTATGGTAAGACTATCCATTTTAGAAGAGATTGCAAGAAAATAAAAGGAAGAAAAATAGAGGTTAATCTAATGATGATTCTAATAAATCTGACCAAGAGGATGCAAGGGATGAATTTCTAGTAGCCTTATCCACTCATGTAGGCCATGATCCTTGGATGATTAATTTTAGAGCATCTTTCCATGTGAGTCCTCATCAAGAGTAGTTTTTATGATATGAGAGTTTTGATGGTCAAAATATCTACCTTAGTGACAATTCTTATGTTAGTTTTGTTGGTCTTGAAAGCATCAAGGTTTGATATTCCAATGGGAAAATCAAGGGTATTATTAATGATTTTCACATCCTTAGTTTGGTAAAAAAACTTGTTAATCATTAGTAAAATTAATGATGTGAATTTTCATGTTTTGTTTAACAATGGAAGGTGTAAGATAGTTCAAGGAGCTATGGTGCTTGTAAATGGGGGTTCATATTGGTACTCTCTTTTGACTTGATTCTAGAACATACAAATAGTGCAAAATTTCTTCTATACATATGGTAAAGAGATATGTTTAATATGGTAAACTTTTTAGAATAATTCCTAAAATGAAATGACCTATTATATGGAAATATGATGGTCATATTTTCTAGGTACCTAAGGATTCTCTTGCTTTAGAGACAAATTTACCTATGAGGAAGACAATATTCTGGTACTAGTTCATGTGCCATTGTAGGGGAAGGGATTCACTACTCTCGAGTCTCTAGGACACAAAGATCCTAAGGGGAGAAAATTTCCCTGAACTACCTCAAGACTACCTTAAGATTAAATAGGATGAAAAGGAATGGAAAACTAAGCTCTTCTTTCTACATTTTCTAATGGAGGTTTTTGGGAAATGGGTGAACTGACCACAAAGGTCTCAGATTTTAAGTTGACTAGCTTTGGGCTAGAGGATGCTACCACATGAGTTAAGTGATAGCACACCATGCTATCATCTCAGAGGTGCATTAGGTCTCGTATGGATGGAGAACAGAGCTCACAAACTGAAAATCATAGGGCATATGAACAACCTAAGAGTTTTAGTAGATAATAGTTTAATACTGAATGAAAAAGTTCATGAAATGAAAGGAAACAACAAGAAGAATACTCTAACTTGAAAGATAAACTATCTAATGATGAAATGATAAGAGAAAAGTAGAAGAAACTAAAATTATAAAAGGTCTAGCCTCTTGCAAGCTCCTTTGGAACAGAATGTAACTACACACATGATAACAAAAAAAGTGGTGTGGTTGTGTTTTAGAGTTTACCTTAGTCAAACCCCCATTTTGGTGTTTGTACCTCCACGGACAACCAATAGACCACAGTATACAGAAAATTATAAAGAAATGGAAATAGATAGAACTTATAGAATGAAAAGACAATCTAGATTCTATTCTATAAACAAGACAATGCAAGTAAACAAATTAGTTACCCTCCTTTCTATGTGCTTGTAGAAGCCAAGAGAGGAAGGAAGACAATAAGATGATCATGACAATAGTATGAAGCTTGATAATTTGCAATAGAAAGTGGTGTAGAAGAAGAAACAATGGTATATAACATAGAATGAGAGGACCAAGAATAAAGGTTAATGTAGGAGTTGAGAAAATACAACTTCACAAACCCCGAAGATCACCTGCATGCAAATAATCTGTCACAAAAGAAGAGATGGAGACAAACAAGCAAGGGTTCTTTAAAAACTGAAAATATATATATCAGAGAGAATGAGAGAATGAATTGATATGAAATACAATGGGATCAATCCTTATGAAAATGAGATCATGCAAACCCTAATAAAACCCTAATAGGAAAAACCCTAATAGAAGCCCTAATAGGAAAACATTTAATAATTAATATAATTATTAAATGTCACTTTATGCAAACTAACATGAAATCTTAAGAAGGGAATAAAGGTAACTTAATCAACATAATTGAGTTAAAACCTTTACTCTAACACCCCCCCTTAAGATGAGCAACAGTGTAGCTACAAACAAATACAAGAAAGCAAAGGTAACTACAATGCAAGAAGGCAAACATGGGTCCTGGGAACTAGGCCAGATCAAGTACCCAAATACAACCAAATATCTGTAAAATGGAGAAATGGAGAAAACCTCATGGGAAGAAGCTCTACTCCAAAAAGAGATGTAGAAAGCCAAGAAGAAGAACATCACTGAAGCAAAAGAAGCTACAAACAACTGTCGAAAGATGACTGCTATGGTGCTAAAGAACCTCCGTTGAAGATGGAAGATCCCTTCCAAGGAGAAACCAAGGAAGAATTAGCACGAACAATATAATAACCCCCCCATAATGCTGAACTGGGAGAGCCTGACAGATCCACTGAAATGATGTGAAACACCCTGTAGTGTATGAAGGAGATGAAACATCTAAAAGTGCACAAAATAGCACCTGCAATTGAAAAAGTGTAGTCCAAAACAAAGCACACATGCATGAGGATGGAATCATATGGATCCATGGTCATCATGGAGGGACACTCACCCGACAAAGGTGTGATGGCAAACAAAGGCAAACTACACAACCCCCAATGGTATGGACTCACTGTCGTCATGGACGGATACTCACCAGACAAAGATGTGATGGAAAAATAAAGGTAAACTACATAATCTCTCATGGCACTTTATAATATTAGTGCGAGTATAAAATATGGCACAACCTTATGTGCAAAATCCTCAAACAAATATGTACAATAGTGTGGCACTTTATCTCAGTGCGTTTACATAAAAGATAGCTTACAAATGATGCTCAAAATGTCCTTAAAGGACAAAATGCTGGAAATACATGAAGAACAACAAAAAATAAAGCATCCCATGCAAACAAAAAGTTTCCAAGAGCAAATATGTCCAGGTAATCCACCAAAGTGTGAAAACACAAATAACTGAATAAAATGTACCTAGAGTGAAATCTAGAAAAATAGCATGGATGAAACTGAAGAGCTCTGAAATACAGTTCCAATGCCGCTAAGATTGTGAAAAACGGAGAAACTGATCAAAAGTTATGAGCTTGAGACTGAAAATAGCCCCTTTGTCTTCAACTAGCTGTAGAATTCACCAATGGAAAAAGATGTGATAAGACCCACACCATTGGAAAGATGAGAAAACAAGCTTTCCGAAAATATCTTGTTTGCAAAAAAACGATATCGTATGCCCATGTTATGCCCTCCGGAATAAATCAGCTCCAAAGAGGGAAAAAACCAGTGCTGGGTTAAATTTGACGGTCATACGGTCGTCGCAGCAAAATGAGTGGGTTAAATTTGACGGCCAAACGACCATCACCGTAAATGCACAACTAGGCTAGTTTTAAAAAAAAATGTTTTTTATATAAAAAAGACAATAAATAAAAGGATTTTTTTTTTTTTTTTAAATCATTAAAAACATACACATTTTTTTTTTCTAAAAAAAACAAAGGGCGGGTCCTGCATGGGCCGCCACATGCCAATGTGGCAGGGTGGTACCCATGCGGTACTAGCCGCTACAAGGTGCGGGCAGTGCCCAAGGGGCCACCACCTACTGTAAGGATAGGCGGCGATACCCTTGGGTACCGTCCCTGCCTGCGCAGGGAGCCCGCAGGCCTGAGTAGGCCTTTAAACTGCTTTAAAAATTTTGATTTATTTATTTTTTTCAATGATTTTTTTTGAATAAAAGAATCAAAATTTTACAAATAAAAAAACTCTATGGAGTTTTGTTTTAGGAGGAAAATAATAATAATAATTTTTTTGACGAAAAAAAATGGCCGAAAATAAAAATTCCGAAATTTTATCTTACCAAACAGGTGGACGGCCATACGACCATACCAGGAAAAAAATTTTGCTTCAAATTTTGTCTTTTTTCAAAATGGACAAATGAACAGTCGATTTAGGGGTTGTGGACTACTGTGGACGCAATGGAAAAGTCCGTTTGAGCTGAAAATGCTTCAAAATTGCAGGTATGCCCTAGATCAAGAAAACAAGCTCCAAACCCTTGAAGCTCCAAAAATCTTCAAAACAAGAATAGGAAGCAACAAGTGTGGAGCTCTGATACCATGTAGGAGTTGAGAAAATACAACTTCACAAACCCCAAAGATCACCTACATGCAAATAACCTGTCACAAAAGAAGAGATGGAGATAAACAAGCAAGGGTTCTCTTAAAACTGAGAATGTATATATCAAAGAGAATGAGAGAATGAATTGATATGAAATACAATGGGATCAATCCTTATAAAAGGGAGATCATACAAACCCTAATAAAACCCTAATAGGAAAACCCTAATAGAAGCCCTAATAGGAAAACATTTAATAATTAAAATAATTATTAAATGTCACTTTATGCAAACTAACGTGAAATCTTAAGAAGGGAATAAAGGTAACTTAATCAATATAATTAAGTTAAAACGTTTACTCTAATAGTTAAGTAAGTAGAAATGATATAATTTAGAGAGAGTTGATAGAATCGATAAAATGAATTTCAAAAGGTGTTTTTGGAGGTAAGAGGACATTTTTAGGTAGTCAAAGTATGTAGGGGGCATTACAATTCGTAGGGTGGTAGAGAATGTAATCCCTCCAAAATCCACTAACTCAAGAATCCTATCAAGATGCCATCACGACACACAAAAATCTATGCAGCATATGGGAGTCCTTGACAAAAATTACCTCACCAATGGAAAATGACAAGGGCACATGAGAAAGATAAGGCAAAGGTGGCATATTTTTTTATTTTAAGGTGTATAAGGCTAAAAAGAGGTGATATTATAGGAAATTGTACTAGGTTCAATTTTGTGCCATAATTTTTTTTGCCCAGTTTAGTGAGCATATGTGCCTATGCATGTGCAAGCTAAATTTGAAAGAGATTGAAGAGAATATATCGAGAAAATAAAGGAAGCAATCCTTTTATCTGGTATACATGATGTAGAGCGAGCTTCACCAAGATGCGAGGAGGACACAAGTCTTCGATCTTGCCATGCCTACTGCAATCTCACCAAAACCATGTCAGTTGTAGAAAAATATGTTAGATGAAAAAGAAAAAAGTGTTAGACACCATAAAATATTCAAACACAATAAGACACTTCGATTGAAAAAATTCATTGAACATGATAGGACATCCAGACACCAAGATAAAAGGATTTCAAATATCATATATAAGACAAGTTTAGTTAGGATACCCCCAAGTTAAATGCCAAGATATAAGGCATCTAGAAACTAAGACACAAGATACCAAATATTGAAAATAAGACACCAAAGCATTCTTTTCAAAAAAGACTTTCACAAAGGGGTTCTTTCATTGTGGAACCCTTTTCATAATACATGAAGACACCAAGGGACCCTTTTGAAAGGATACTCCTTTTGAAAGACCACAAGTGATTTTTTCATTGAGGAATCCTTTTGAAAGATATTTTGTTAAGGAATCCTTTGGAAAATTCTCTTTTTTGAAAGGAGAATTTTTAGATTCGGTTACCAAGGGATCTTTTTGAAAGAAACTTTCACAAATGAATCCTTTTGAAAGAATAATCCTTTTAAAAGAATAATCCTTGTTGAAAAGTAATTTGAGATGAGATCCCCCCCTTAGAATGATGTGTGCTATGTAGAGGAACACATTCCATTCTAAGGAGGGTGATCCCACAATAGTGGTTTACAATTTTTGGCCAAACTGGACACGGAAATTATTATTTCCAACTAAATCCTCACATTCCGACACCTATAATGGCTAAACCATGAGGAATTTGAAGATGGTGCAAACTCGAGTCTAATCACGTTTTGTTTTTAGATTCTAAAAATATTTTTTTCAAAATTTTTGGAATTAGATTTCACTTACTTTTCCATCTCCCACAAAAACTTTTTTTTCAAAAACAACATTTTTAAAAAGTGACACACACCGTATAACACATAACTTTTTTTCCATGAAGGATAAAATTCTAATTCTTTTAAATTTAGAATTGTAACTCCAATATCTAGTGCTTCCACTTGGTTAGATAGGTTTTGATTGAATACTTTTTCTTTAATCTAGTTTTGAAGTGAAACTAATTACAATTCAGACATAGCATGACCGTATAACACGTAACTTTTTTTGTATCTATCAAAATTCAATTATTTTTTTGTTGGATCAAGGACTTCAATATCTAGTGCACTCATATTTTTCAATTTTTTTTTCGATAATCTACTATTTTTCCACATGTGCAGAACAAAGAGCTTGAGTTTTGGTGAAAAACCTATATTTAATAAAACTTAAAAAAAAAATAGATAATAAAACCAAAACATATTAAAATTATACTAGTTGGATAGCTCGTTCTAAGGACTACATGATACCAGTTGGGGCTTTGAAGTCTCCTCCATTTTCATTCTCAAATTAGGCTTCGAAGTTCAAAATTTTGGACAATTTTTGTGCCATGGAGGGTGGAAGTGAAAAATGGGTGGTTCAATCAAACCCATGTCCAGTCAACCTACGAAATGGGTTCAATCAAACCCCCTGACATGAATCTATTTTACCATTTGTTTTATCGTTTGTTTTACCATTTTTATTTTCTCCCATTTTTTGATTGTTTTATTTTATAATATATAATATTAATATAAATCTAGAATATATATTATTTTTATATTATAATATATAATATACAAGTTATTATTACAATATACTATTATAATAATATATAATTATTATTAATTATATATTATTATTATATATAATTTTTATTATTATAATATTAAAAGTATATAATATAAAAAGTATATAAATAAAAAGTATATAATTAAAAAGTAAATATATTAGAAACAACTAAAAAGAATTTTGGGAATAGTTTTGGATTGGGTAGTTTACTTGAGGGTAGGAATGATTCAAACAAAATGTTTTTCTCTGAGATGTCATCTAACAATATTGGAATGACATAGCCTTGTTGTGTTGCCCCTCAACCAAGGTCTAATATGAGCATGAACATCTATAGCTGTGCACCCAAGCTCTCCTTGATGCCGGTAGGTGTTCTCTTCAACCAAAAATCATAAAAACATGGGTATTGATGTGGAAATGCGTATTAATTTGATTTTATTAGGGGCATTTTGTTTGTTTATAGATATTTAAGTAAGTATATATTTATGATGGGCATTGTTAGATAGACAAGTAGCTTGGAAGGAAAAGGAGACATGTTTGGTAGTAGCGGTGGAGATTCTCAGCTTGGGATATACAAAGAGATGAATAATTGTATGAGAGTAGGTCTGACAATGACAACATGGAAGGGAATGGATTTGGTGATGAGTAGGAAGATAACCATGTCCCAAAAAGATGTGCTATCACATGCATACTCCTCAGAAAATTTAGGAGATGGAAGCGTATGCCCTTTTTCACTAAACAATTCAATACTTGTCATTCATTGAGAATTGTTGTTTCTAACTTTATTGCTATTTTGGGTTTGCTAGAGGCTTTTCAAATAGTTCCCTCACCTGGATGAGAAGAAAAGGTAGCTTATGAGTAAGCAATTGGGGCATGCACCATGCCAGATTAAGTTCTGGCTCTAGAATTGATGAACCCAGATGAAAGTATGTGGGGATTAAGAAAATGACCAAACATTTGTAGTAATGTTGAAAAATTGATGAAATTTAGGGTTTCATTATTTATTCCTTAAAATTTTGTAATCTTGGCTTTCAAATCTTGAATTTTCAGGCTCAACACGAGTGTCATGAAAATACTCTCCTCGAGCAAGATAACAAGAAGCTTCGCTTGGAGAACATGGCAATTAAAGAAGCCATGAGAAATCCCATATGCACCAACTATGGAGGACCTGTTGTTATTGCAAAAGTGGGAGAGGGTACAAGGGTTTAGGGTTTAAGGGTTAAGGGTAGAGGGGAGAGAGGGAAAGGGGGTAGGAGGGAGAGAGAGGGGGGAGTTGGAAGGTGCAGTACAAGGGTTTAGGGTTTAAGGGTTAAGGGGTAGAGGGGAGAGGGAGAATAGGAGGGAGAGACTTGAGAGAGAGAGAGGGAGTGGAGAGAGATAAATGGTAGGGCAAGGGTAAATGGGTTTTAAGAGTTAAGGGTGGAGGAGGGAGGGAGGGTAGGAGGAGAGACTTGAGAATGAGAGGAGGAGTGGGGAGAGATAAAGGTAGGGAAGGGTTTAGGGTTTAAGGGTTAAGGGTGGAGGGAGAGAGGGAGTGGGGGTAGGAGGGAGAGACTTGAGAGAGAGTGGGAGAGAGATAATGGGTAGGGGGTACAAGGGTTTAGGGTTTAGGGTTAAGGGTGGAGGGGAGAGAGGGAGAGGGGGTAGGAGGGAGAGACTTGAGAGAGAGAGGGGGGAGTGGGAGAGAGGTAAAGGGTAGAAGGGTTTAGGTTTTAAGGGTTAAGGGTTAAGGGTAGAGGGGAGCTTGAGATAGAATTAGTGAGTGAGTGAGAGAGAGAGGGTTTAAGGGTGTAAGGCTTAACGGTAGAGGGTAGAGGGGATCTTTCTATTTCCATTTGTGGTATTTTTTGTGAATTAAATTGATGGAAACTTTATTTTTTTATTTGCATTGATTTATGTTTTAAATATGTGTACAATAATTTTATAATTAGATAATACTTAATTTTAAAATTTACATAATTTCCCATGGAAAAATTTGATGGAACAAATATAAGTTGTATATATAATTGTATATAAGATTCTTGAACTTAAGAATTCCATGAAACAAATATCAGTTGTATATAATTGTAATTTAGACAAAATGATTTTAAAAAACTTCACTAGGTTTCAAATAAGAATTGAAATCATATATATGGGTCTACATGCAAGAAAAAAAAGTGAGAGATGATGCTATCAAAGATTATTGAACTTAAGAATTTTCCATGGAACAAGTATGTACATATAATTGTAATTTACACAAAATGATTTACAACTATGTGGAAGTTACTATAAGTTCTCACTTGAACATGTAGAGGGTTACGATTGAACTTGAAAATCATGGATATAATCTAATTCAAATATTCTGGTTCAGCCCGCTCTTCAATAACATGTAGAATATTTTGATGATCATCACTATCTAGTCTCCATTTTCTTCAGCCACATGCATGTGGAACTGTATGAAGATGTAGGTTAGTAGCAATTATTAAGTGACTATATTGATATACCTTGTTATAAGCTTGATAGTCAACAAAATGGATCCCATGCTGAACAAATTTGACTTGTTTTAGATATGTGCCTTGCACTACAACAAAACCTGCATGGTAAACATGAACCTAAGGTAATACATATGAATGTGTACAACATTTCCATGCTCAAGGTTTGTACAATATATATTTAAATGTTTATAATGTAATCTGCACATGTGAACACAATGTATATATAATTTTAAATTCAAACTCACCTATGGGAAATGACATTCCATCACTTGTTTTAGGTTGTGTTAGCTTATTCCTCTCTTATGTGCAATGCAATAAATAATAGCTAAATCCTTTGATGTTTCCAGGCTCTACTATGACTGCAAAAACATCTCCTGTACACCAAATTTACACAAAAAAAATCTTAAAAACTTTAGAAATGTCTCTAAAGATCAATAACTATATATATATATATATAATATTTAAATTATTGAAAAATTACACATGTCCTTTTTCTAACCAATCCTGAAATATGGTAATAATAAATTGAAATCAAAGGAATGTCTTCAAATCTTTCTTCCTCATTTTCATCATATGTTTTTGAAACAACTAGTGGCACTATATCCCATTTACCAACATATCAAGTTCTTGCTTGTTGCATGCATGATCCTAGTTTCCTACAATGCACTTAGTGCAAAAACAAGAGTAATCCCTTGTGTGTAATGTCCATCCATGGTGACTATCTAAACTCGTAACACAATGCAAAGATCTTATTTTTTTAACCCTCTTGCATCCATGCATCGATATTCTATCCACACCTAGATACATGTACAACAATAAAATTATTTGAACAAACATGTATATATATATATATAAAAATTTTAAATTTAAATAAATTCATTTTTTTGAAAATGTAATTTATACATACCCGATATCTCCCAAAACACTCTATGTGAAATGTTTCGGTTTGTTCTCGAAGATGTGCCGACCACATTTGATGCAAAGTGTTTCTTGCACCATTCAATAACATCATGTGCATTATCTATACGATCTTTTGGATAACTCATTTGATGCAAGCTCCTGCCCCATCATGTTCACCCTTTCCATGTCCAAACATTTTGTATTTTGTAGATTTTATGATATCTACAAAGTGCATAGAATGGTCGTGAAGATTTGAATTGTGCCACACATCCATCTGACCATAATAAATTATTTTCAAATTTTACACCCCTGCTTCTTAAATTTTCAATAAAAATTGTAAAGCAATGTTGGACAAAAAGCGTGTCATACTCTTTATCATCACTAATATAAAAGTGATACTCTTTATTAATGGCTCGTTCTTCATCTGTACTCTCAACACCATCCATTTTTGACTGTGAATGTTGATAAAACACATGAACCATAATAGTGATTTGCTTTGAAAAGTAATACTCTCATTGAATCTCCTTTTGATGTACAAAGGAGTAATTTTCTGCAAAGTCGACTACTAATAGAACTGTTCCAAGTGGGAAAGTATCTCTCAATGTTTGGAATTGTTGTTCTTGACACTTAGCAAAAAAGGAATGTTGTATGTATGGTTGTATCAATTTTTGAAAATCTTCCATAAATTTTCCAACAGGAATATCCTCTTCTACATAGTTCAACCTTGTGGATTCTTTCCCAAAATTTGTTTGCAACTTTACATACTTGTACCTGTGTGAGTAAAGTATGTGAATAAGCAATACACTACATGTAATAAATGAAACATTACATTAGAGAATTCAAATAATAATCTAATCAAATTGAAACAAATAAACTCTCTAAAAATGGTACTTACCTCTTGCAATTTATTGTCTTTGTTAGGTCAGTATCCTCATTTCTTGAAGGAAATTTAGCCAAATTTCCACATGTCTCACAAATTCCTTTTATGCAATTTATTTGAGGTCCATTTTCATGATCGCATAATTTAGTATTTATGAACAAACTTGCCTATTTAGGAGGTGCATTTTGAAAACCACAACTTTCTCCTCTCATCTTTTGAAACCTCTGATAGTAGAGATCAAATTCAATATGATAATGACAACAACATGTTTCAAAAAACTTGTTTATCTTCACATAATATGGCTTTAACCTCTCAAACATTGTTTGCCCAATCTTTATATGAGGATATTTATTACAAAAGTTCATATACATCTCAAACTGCATTATGTTTAGCCAATGTTTGATATGATTTTCATAAATACCAGGCCCAATCCTATGTCTCATAACATCTCTAGTATTTGATGATGGACGAATTTGATAATGCCAAAAATTTGAGATCAAGTTCCTAACATATTCAATCTTATCAGAATGGGGAGCTCTACACATTATTACCCAATTGCCTTATGAACCCTCATCCAAAAAAATTCTCTTTTTCTCATATTTTATTATTGTGGTTCTACTATAACCAATTTCAACGGAAAGTCCAGACATTTTTATTTTTCTTACTATATCTTTATGTATAACAGATGTCAACATCACCCCTCTTGTGGTGGCCTTATCCATTGATCGAGATCCTTTCCCAATGGAATGTAAACCCTTTTTAAAATTTTGAGCAATATCCTTTTGTAATCCCATGTGTTTTTTCTTATTTGATGCCGAATGTACACCCAACAATTGTAATGACTCTTTCTACTCATTACAAAGAAGTAAATGTGATAAAAATTGGGTTTTTTCAAGTGCATCAAGATGATTGAAATGATAATTGATTATTCCATTTACAGATTAGTCATTGATCTCTTTCTCTTATTATAAGGCTGGTTGGCATAACATTTCAATTTCTCCATATCCATTTCAAGTAAATGATCTAAATTTCTATAAGAAATTTGTTTCATCACCTTTTCAACTAGTTTTATATGTTCATGCATACCAGTAGAAGGAAATGATCATTACCCCTCTCCAGCATGCATTGTGTGAACTTGGGCCTCCTCCCTATCTTCAAGTTCCATGTGTTCTTTAGTGGATTCATTTGATCCAATATATAGTATTAAAGTTTCCAAGTTAAATCTAACATGGTTTTCATAATTGGAAATATATTTATAAGAAAAAAAAATTGAGGTGTTAATAGAATTCCTAAACACACACTTAAGAGATGAAGAGAGAGAAGAAACAAGCATGCACCTTGTTTCTTTCTATGATAATTTTCCAATTTTTGTTCACACCTCTTTTCTTCTTCTTCTTTTGACAATTTTCATTGAGACACATTTTTTTCTTTTTCTTTGTTGTCCCAATTTCTTCTTCAAATTTAATATGTCTCAAAACAAATCCTCTATGAACTTAGTTAAATTCTCCTCCAATATTTGCCTCCTTAATAAATGTGCAAAAACATCTTCTCCAAAACCTACGCTCGAAGTGATATAAATGTGAATTAATCTTGCAATTTGATGTGGAAATATGAAAAATAAGCTTGTATTTATATGCATATGGGAAAAAAATTATTCTAGTGTATGGAATAACTAGATCCTAGTTTAAATGAATAAAGTGGTATTCAAACAATATATTTCATTATGGAGTTTGTTGTTATTTAATGTATAGATATGCAACATATCTAGTAATTTTAGAATTGTGTTACTTGTCAAAAAGATAATAGAGGTATAATTTGAATTGAATTTTCTTAATGTTTGAAAGAATAAAATTTTCCTATAATTTTATAATGGTGTAGATTAAGAGATTATTTATGAAATAATTTAACATAAAATTTTATAGCTTAGAGGGATATTGTTTGAAGGATGGTATATTTAATTATAAAAGGAATGTTCCTACCTAGATTCTTTATAATTATATTTTGTTCTCAACTCCTCAATGGTTCATGTTAAGTCATTTTTAAAAAATAGGAGTTTTGTGTACCACAAAGTGATGCACTTTATTTGTTCTTAAATTCTATCAAGATTTTAATTTCATCATTTTTATCAAATTTTAAAACTAGAAGAACATGTCCAAATTAATAAATTATAGGCTTGTAAATACATGAGCATTTATAAAATATCATCAAATAAGAAAATGTATGTATATTGAATATAAGCAAATCTATGCATATATCATATAAACATGTAAACATATCAATATTGATCAATGTATAAACATGTAACATGTTATAAGCAAAGTGCCAAATGTATGTATATCATAAAAGAAAATGTAAGTTAGAGATCATCAAATGTGGAATAATAAAGATCATGATATAAGAAAATGTTGAATACTAAAGATCATCATATAAGAAAATGTAAGTTAGAGATAATCAAATGTCAAATACTAGAAAGATCATCATATAAGCAAATACATGTAGTAAAGATCATAAATCTAATGCAGGGCCTAATATCAATGTTGACTCCTAGTCGAACAATAATATTAATGAGAACGGTCCTGCTTTGATGGATGTGCTGAGCCCTGCAAATAAAATGGTGTACAAAATGTGTTAAATACATATAATTTATATTAAATAAATTTTATGAAAGTTATTTTTAAGAATGTACTTCTATATTTTTAAATATGTATCTAGATCTATGCATACATATGCATGTACATATACATGTCTATATATAAAAATTTAAAACTCACATGTCAACTAGTAGCACATTCATCCATAGAGTCACGTTGATGTACACGATCAAGAACAAGGCTAGGAGTGACATGAGGTATCTCCACCTACAATATATATTCATATATATCAGTACATGAATATCTAGTTAAAACTAAAATTTAAAAATAATTAAAAAGGAATTGAAACATGCACATGCGCAAATACATGCACATCATTTGATATGGGATGACCTAAGTCCTCTGAAACGACCACCTCCACCATATCAACTATAAGGTCAAGCGATGAACCAATATCTGCATCCATCTGATATATCCCATGTAATGTCATAAATGATGAATCAAGAGGACTATGTAGGTGAGATGGCATCGACGATAATGAACCTACCCCAATGAACATCTTAGTAAAACCCATAGTCTATGCAGCTACCGAATGATCAGATGGTGGATCCTGACATGCACTAGTGTTGGGTTGAGAGTGATGGGATCCTAGAAGTGAATGAACTCCACATGCCAAATGATCTCTAGCATGCTTTACATCAATCCCATATTCTGATGCAATGAAGGCATATGCCTCCACGAGCTCCTTAACCAAAAAATGTAGAGTCTTGCGTGCCATATCTCCTATAAGTGCCTCAAGATCTGGGGGAGTAGGGATGCCTATTGCTGTTAAAGGATCCATGGTGGTCCACTATACTAAAAATGGTGTGGATCAATGACATCTAGACATCAAATACTGAACTACATGATTAGTAGATATCCTAGTGGTGGCAGGTACAATGTCACCTATAGTGTCAATTGCTTCCTTTTGGGAAGCAACGACAACCTTATCTGCTATGGGGGCTAGAGCTTGGGTGAGAGTAGGAGACTTCTCACCAATCAATACCCTAAACACTGGGGCTAGTCTATCTTCTCAATGATAAGTGGGCCTATCATAAATCCTGCCACACCCCTAACCAACATATGGTGGAATGTCCAGGTAGTTGACTTTGAGGCCCAAATGGACCTCAACATACATCTATTGAACAAAATATAATAGAATCTTGTCATTGTTTGGGTATTGACCATGTGCTGTGAGAAATCATGGGTAGATAAATGTGGCCATAGCATGATCGACACATTTAGTGACTTGGTATGCCCTAACCTTAAGTGAATTTTGATAAAATGAAAAATAATTAGTTTTTATCATTTTTTTGGTTACACTATCCTGTATTTGTTTAAGGGGAAGCTCACCATGTACTTCTTCCTACATGAGAGATAGAGTATCAGATACTCTATCTAGAGAAAGTGTACTAGTCCTCTCAAGTTCATCTCTTAGTTTTTCTAGACTATGTAATATTGAAATGCATGGTTCAAAATATATCCCTAGGTTTGCACCCTATGCTAATGAGTCTCTCAATTTCTTAATCTCATTAGTGGTATTTGCAAACAAAGATTCTGGAGGTGGAACATCTATATTTTCCGTGTTATATATGTATGTACACCTAAAGGAGAAATGAGACCAAGTGGTAAATAATATATCTAGATATAGGGAATTTAGAAATCTAAAACAATTCTAATAATTTATCTACTCATCAATAATATAAATTTCATACCATTAACAAAAAATATGTTCAACATCTATCATATTTTTTAATAATCAAAACATTCGAATTACTAGATTGCACATAAAACATAATCTAAAACAATTCTAAAATTTAAATTTACAAGTGTGCACTCTAGTACAAAATTTGCCATTAAAGACTTAAAAAATATTGATAAAGGTTGCATCTAAGATTTATTTCCTACAACTAGTAATAAAGGGAAAGCATCATTACTTAACATTGGTGGTCATGTAAAATCAATTTAGTCATTATTGAAGGCACAAATAAGAGAAGAAAATGAGAGAAATGATAAGCTTGTAAATATGATTTCTAAATTATTGAAGCAATATTTTGATAAGGAGGAAACCAAAAAATCAGAAATAAACTTCCTCGTATCCATAGAAAATTTGATAGGAGGAAGGACACATGCACATAATATTTATCATGAAAGTTGCCATACAATATACAAGAACATGATAATAAGGAACAAAGGTTTCTTATAAGTAGACAACAAACCTAGATGAAGATTTAACCCTAGTACAAAAAGAAAGAAATAGTGAAAGAATAGGAAAAAATGAAGATTTAATCTTTCTACATATTTTTTCTATTACCTCAAATCTTATAGATAATATAAAATCCTCCATATGAAAAAATGGTTATATTTTCTCATTTAGATAATATTAAGAATTATTTTATTACTCTTACTTTTATAAATTTCTTGTATATTATAGTAAAATAAATCAATTCTTACATTTTTAAAATTAAAAAATTGCCTATACAAATTCTACAACTAGATATAATGGACTAGATTTGTATAATAATGCACAATGATCAATCCTTGATGTTCCAAATCATTGATGAAAGATGGAATGATGCACATGTAATTGGTTGTAGATCCAAGTCTCCCAAAAGAGGAATGAAATGAAGGATTTATATTTTTATTAATAGACTATATATTAAGTGTTACCATGGTTAATTATGAATTTTAATAGTTTAAATGTAAAAGGTAAAGAATCTCTCTGCAAGAGAGCTATTGATTGTGTGTTTACATGATCTTATGAGTCTATTGATTATATTATTTTACAAGAAGTAAAATTGGTAACAAGTAACCATAATTGAGCACTTTAATTTATTTAGAAGGATTCTTTTATTTGGAAGCTAGTCATTAGAATGATAGACATGATATGAAATTTGGTTGATAATTATATCATAGATTATGTGATTGACTCTAGTGTTTACCCATGTTATAAATTATTTTAAGTTATTTATAAAATTAAGGGCTTAAGTTTGGAATTATTTGTCTTTATGCATTAGATGCTTACCTAGATGAAGATGTCCCTTATAAGGTTCAATGTAATGATGGAAAATAAAGATCAAAAGTATTGAGGACCTATATTTTATTTTAATGGCATAATAAGATAACCCTCTGTTAGCAAAAGAATAATCAAATGTGCTTCATTTTGTAATGATTGAAATTGACACCTTATGATTTAATAGAAGTTAGGATATATGGATTGATCTAAATGGAGCTATATCAAATAATTTAAGAATAGTAGATATATTATAAGTGACATAAAGCCTCAATGTCTCATTTGTATTAAAATATGGGGATGATGTGGCTATTTTAAGGCCCAAAATTTCATGTGTTAATAGCATAAATATATAACGTTTTTTTTTTAGAGTTTGTACCAAATACCTTTTTCCAAACACAAATTTTGTTTAAAATACCTCAAGACCTATGAATGAAATTAAAAATTTTCTAGTAAAGACCATCAAGGAAGGTCTTAATGCCATATGTGGATTCCTTTGCCTATTATATAAAATTAAACTAAAATAGATTTTAAGAAATAGTTCCACAAAATTAGAGGGGTCTAACCATGTTTTAAATTAATTTAAAACTATTATTTTAGGATTTTTTAATTTTTAAATATATACAAATTTCTTTCATTACTTTTCAAATTAAAATGATAATAGTGCTCCATAAATTACACAAAATTGAATGTTATTAAAATTTTTGTTAAAAAGTCTTAGAAGGTTAACCTTTAAAGCCATTTAGGAAGGTATTGCTACTACAATTGGTTTATCCATGGAGGGCTTGAAGTCTAATAAAGAAAGTAAATACAAGATGAAGGAACATATAGATGATTTCCTCACAAGTATATAAATTTTTATACTTGATTATTTATTTCATCCTAGAAGGAAACTATAAATGTTGTTTATCCTATCACTTTTATCTTATAAACAATCTTAGATGCATGTGAACATTTATCTTCCCTTTTCATTTACTCATGTAATTTAAAATTTGAATATTTATTACTATAACATGTTCATTACAATTTGATTTTTAAATAATATTGTAATAATTTATTATGTCTTTGAAATTTGTTATGTGGATTTTAATGTTGTTTTTTAAATTTAAGTTAGAGTACACATAGAATCTAATAAGAGACCTTAAAAATATTCTTGAGTAATTTATGTTTTCCTTAGAATTACGATTGTTGCTCAATTGAATAGATTATTGATTGTATTTTGATTTCAAAATTGGAAATAGTTTAAAATTATAGAACCATATTAGCCTTCGATACAGAAAGTTATGTCAAGGATTATTTGTATCTTCCTCATAATTATGTTTCACATATTGAATATTTCAGAGAGGATTGTGTGGATGATTTGGAAGTTTAAGGAAAGATTGGTTGAGATCGACAATGAAATATAGGTTGGATATTTTGATATACTCAAAAATCCTAAGAATAGAGAACATGGTGAGTCATATTTTAATAGACCTATCTTCACTCCTTCTATTCAAATGAAACCTCTCCAACCAATGTATTGGATTGCAAAATAAGTAATAGATATATATTAAAGTTTACTCCTGATCCTCCTCCATTTACCCGACCATTAGATATATGCATATTGGTATTCACCTACACAAGTCTTATGAGACCCTAGGTAGCTTTGTGAATACATAAAAAATATTATGCATGATGTCTAAAAATTTAATTGTGATGGATTAATATATATTCCAAGAATTTATAAGTGAAGTATATTCATGTATATGTATTTGTTTGAGTGTTTAAAATTAGTTAAAAAAATTCTTTGAGGGATTTATGCAAATATGACATCTTGCAAATAAAACTTAACTTCTAATTTATCATTTATGGGAATGACATCTTCGAGAAGTTTATAGAAGGCCATAGATGGTAAAATTTTTGAATTAAATTTAGTTATGAATTTGTATTTTTTTGGATGGATTTAAATTTGGAGATATATTTTGGTGAGGAAAATATCTGAGTTGCCACATTTTATAAGTTAAAACTTACCTTATATTGAGAAGAGGGAAGTTTAAAAGGAAGTTGTAAACCCAAATTTTACAAAATGGGTTTGTTTAAAAGGCTTTAGAAAGTTTCAAGCAAATTCCATTGGCAGCTATAAATCCAAATTTTACAAATTGGGTATTGTTTAAAAGGATTTAGCAACTTGCAATTGGGAACTATAAAGCCAAATTTTACAAAATGGGTTTGTTGAAAATGTTTTAGAAACTTTCAAGCAAATGCAATTGGCAGCTGTAAATCTGAATTTTGTAGCAAAATGGGTTTGTTTAAAAGGATTTAGAAACTTTCAAACAAATGCAATAATTGGAAGTTGTAAATCCAAATTTTCAAAGAAACTTTCAAGAAAATGCAATTTGCAATTGTAAAGCCAACTTCCACATCCTTCACCCGAGCCATGAGCCAAAATTGGAGCTGTGAAATAGGGTATAATCATTTTAAACAATAAATTTCGGTCTCATGGAATTTTCCTATTGTTTGGAATTTTGGTTTCATGGAACTTGCCTAAATTTGGTCTCATGGAATCCATTTAAGGTTTACAAATGTTCAAAAAAATGCAATTTTAAATCAATAGATTGTGGAATAAAAAATATGAACCTGGTTCAAGCTTTGAAGGTCAAACAATTTGGTGCACATTGAGATGGTGGTCCATGCACTTGTCTTTCGCCACATTCATTTCTCTATTCATGCTCATTCGCTGCACTCAGAATGTTCGTTTGACAGTGATGGATTTGGCTTTTTAAAAATCCCTAATTCAAAGGGTTCGGTCGAATAGGGGTTCGATCGAACCCCTTAAAATAATGGTTTTTTGTTGACTTTCCTATGGTTCACATGAACCAGGGTTTCAGAAAAACTATAGGGTTCGACCAAATGCCTAGATGGGTTCGTTCGTACATGCGAGTTCGATCAAACCCCCTTTTTCTATTGAAATCTCAAAAAAGTGGATTTTCCTTCCTTAATTCAATTGTAAACCACTATTTTGGTTTCACCCAGGAGAGAAAAGAAAGATTAGAGATGTCATGGTATGAGATGAATGGAAAGATGTATTCATGTTATGTTGTCACACACGTAAGAGGAAACACATTGAAAACCACAAAATCATGAAATAGACATGCAAAGATGAAGAAATCAAGAGACATGTGGATCTGATGATTCAAAATCAAAACTATCCATAAACATAGATAGATAGATAAAATTGAATATTTGTATGAAACTATCATTAATCCCCAAATGTATCAGAACATGAAGAAGAGACCATCAAAAATAAAAATTGGTTCAATATGAAAGCAGGCCTAAATAGCCCCAATGCTTTGCATTGTCCTTGATCTAAAAAAGAAAGGTTTATGATATATTAAAGAATGATGAGACAAACAAAAGAAGTTTACAAAAAATTCTCATGCCTGTATCAAAGTAACTACAAGGGTAGCAAGGGTCCTCTAGGAAAAATCACAAGAAACAGATAAAAAAGTATGGGGGAATACAAGCAAGCACACAAATCTAATCTAAAAATAGAGGGACGCACCACCATAGTCTTCATCAACCAATAGATTGTCCTGCTCCTAATATAGATCATTGTAAGCAAAAGGAGGACAAGCTTGCAAGGGAGGGATAACAAGTACAATAACCTTTGAATCTCCTACAACAATATCCAATGAAGAAGGGCCCTCAAGGTTTTTTTTCCAAGCTCCTATGACTTGAAGGTCATCGATTTAAAAAAATTGAAGATAGTTGAACATGCACCAAGAGGAGGAAGAGGAGGAAAACACACCTGAGAATAATTGACAACCTCAACAAAATGGGAAATTAAATCTCTAGGGACATGATGGCTACCTTCCTCATGAGGACAACACAAGCCAAAATAGAACTAGACTCCATAAGAGATGGGTAAACCCACAAAAGTGGTTCATAATTCTAGTGAGGAAGGAAAATTGCAAAAATTACTCCATGGGAAAAAAATTGGTTTTTGGGGGTTCGAATGAACATTTGGTTTGAGTAAACCCAAATGAGGTTCACTAAAACCCCCCTTCAAGTGAACCCATTCAATTCTAGGTCCCACCATACTCGAGAAAAAACCAAAAGGAAAGCTTTGTGGAAAGGGGGTTCGCTTGAACTTGAGTTTGCTCGAAACCCCCTTTTCCCCACTTCTCCCACTCTGGCACCAAAAATATCTAGAATTTTTCCCTTCAAAGCTTGAGTTGAGGATGAAAATGGAGGAGATTTCATAGACCCAACTATATGATGGTATTCCTTGAAATGAGCTATCCAATGAATATAATTTTAATATGCTTTGGTTTCATTATGTATTTTATTTTTTAGTTTGATTAAACATAGTTTTTTCACTAAAAATCATGCTCTTTGTTCTGCACAAGTGGAAAAATAGCAAATTATCAAAAATATTTTTAAAAAAATATCAAAGCACTAGATATGGATTCCCTTTATCCAAAAAAACAAAAATAATTTCGATACATAAAAAAATATAATGTTGTATACAGTCTTCCTATGTCTGAATTGTAATTGGTTTGACTTCAAAACTTGATTAAGGAAAAAATATTCAATGAAATGATATGAAACCAATTCCATGCATTATTTATCATAGTTACAAATATAAATTAAAAAAAATTAGAATTTTATCCTTCATTGAAAAAAATTATGTTGTATACGGTGAGCATCACTCCTTAAAAATGGTGTTTACTGAAAAAAACTAGTTTTTGAAGGAGATAGAAAAGAGAAGTGCAATTTGATTCCAAAAATTTTGAAAAAAATATATTTAGAATCTATATAAAAAATGTCACAAATCAATAGTTTACATCATCTTGAAATTCCTCACATTTTAGCCGCTATAGGTGCCTGAAAGTGAAGATTTAATTAGAAAAAAACAATTTAGTGTCCAGTTTGGCCAAAAATTGTAAACTTGTATTATGGGATCACCCAGGTGAGGATTTCTTAAAACCATCTCTCAAAACAAGGTCATCTTCAAGCTTTCACTTCAATGGGGGATGCAAAATTCCCACATAAGAAGTGGAGGTGGAAGAAGATAGAGATAGATCCATAGAGGACACAATATTTGTATTAGGCATGTCAACGAGCTGCAAAAAAGGAGGAATATTTTGAAGACAACTAAGAAGGGGAGGCTCCACCAAATAAGTGATGAACACAATATGGTTCATCAAGGTCGACCAATGAAGCCAAATGAAGCATGGAGGTGATGTTAACTAAAATGAAAGACATATTGAGAGTAGAAGCAACCATAGAAGAAGTAGTAGATAAAAAAAAATGGATTCCTTGACACTCTAGTGCAACGTGACATGCTCCTTGGCTAGTGCCTTTGGTTCATCTTATGCTCACATGCAATCCAATTACATTGGCTATGGGAAATTAAAGGCCTAGCCTGAGAAGAAACTGAGGGATCCTGCTCTACCACAAGAGGGACCTACACAACCATTATGGGTGGAAGGGGAGACTCCACAGGAGGAGCAGGAAGAGAAATAGACACAGAAAAAGAAACAAGAAGAGGTTTCTTGGTACTGGGCATCTTCCCATTCTCTACCTTAGAGGAAGGTGGAAGGATAGGTGGAGGCTACGGAGGTCGAGACGTAGGAGGAACCCCATGAAAAAACTTCCTCCTCCCATATAGGGTGGGATGGGGAACTATGGAAAGAATAGGAAGCTCAAAAACTCGGGGCTTCAACCTTTATAACATAAGTTCCTTTCACTTTCCTGTGGCATGCATATGAGAAGGAATAGAGGATGCCACCAAGGGATGAGAAGTATAAGTAGACACTATAAAGGAACTAGAAAGAGAAGGATTGCGAAAGAGAAAGCTTGTCCTTCCCCTTTATAGGGGAAGAGGATGAAGCTTGTTGTTGTGCATGCAAAAAATCTTTCAAACACACAAAATAGGGAAATGGAGGAAAACCACCTTTTATCGTCAAGCCCCTAGTCTTATATCTGTAATAATACTGATATAATAGATCTCCTCTAGTAGGGAGGGATTCGATTGGGGTGGGAAAAAAATGATCGAAAGAGAAGACCCGACATGCTACCAATGGCTTGCATCCAATGTCTTGGACAATGTGCATGATACCCTCATGGAGATACTTAGTGTATTTATGGATTACGAAAGTGACTACATTCATAGAGGCTAGCCACATAATACCTAGCCTTGCTCTGAATAAGTGTGATTTTGGGATCACAAAAAATGAATTATCCACAGACTTAGGACCAATTGAAATTGAAAAATAAATATACCCCATAGGGGCAATAGAAAACCCATCATGAGTACAGAGGGTGACTTGTGACTTATCATACTTCTTCTTGTGTATGTTTTTAGTGAATGAGACCTCCTCTATGATCATGTTCACTCAGCTTGATGGATTAACCATAACACTAGTCAAAATGTTACCATTAACCTTGGGAGCATAAGACAAAGAGGGATCCTTGTTTAAGGGAAAATAATGTGAGGTAAAGGCTATATCAAGAACAAAACTCACATTTTCCATAGGAGGAATATAAATGAATGAGACCATGTTCACATACTTAGATGGAATAGGGTGACAAGACACACAAGGCTGCATAACCAAGTTATTACAATCGGAAGGGATTGAATTTATGTAAATCTATAGTTGGTTGTTAGGTTTAGCTACATATTTGTTAGAGTTTTGTTTTCTTCCATTGACATAGATATTCTTGTCATCAATTCAATCCTGAATCTCATGACATAGGCGAATGCACCTCTCAGTATCATGTTTGTGTACTCAATGGAACTAACAAAATTTTTACACATCGTACCATTGTGGATAAAACTCAAAGAGAGGTCAAATATTTAGTAATGTTATAGGGTGATCCCACAAAGCTGGTTTATAATTTTTGGGAGATTCTGATTTTTGCTGAAATCACATATTTTTAGAAAATATAATGATTTAAGCCTTAAAAATTTCTATTTTAAGGGTTTCAATTAAAAATGGTTTAATCAAACCACCTTAGATCAAACCCCCTTGGATAGAACCTTGCTAGTTTTAAACCATACGTACAACAGAGTCTCCTTTACACCTATAAAAATGCTAATAAAAAAAACACTTTTGATCTACCTTTTGGGGGATCAAATGAATTAATTTAATATTTATTTGAAATGAATATGGTAGTCCCTGGAATGATCTATCCAAGGAATATAATTTTAATATTTTTTGGTTTTATTATGTATGTGTTTTTTTAGTTTTATTAAACATAGGTTTTTCATTGAAAATCAACATCTTTGTTCTACACATGTAGAAAAATAGAATATTATCAAAATAAATTTTAAAAAAATATGTCCAAGCTAGCTATTGATGTCCTTTATCCATTAAACAAAAAAAAAAAGAATTTCGATACATATAGAAAAACTTATGTTGTGTATAGTTCACCTATGTTTCAATTGTAATTGGTTTGACTTCAAAACTTGATTAAGGAAAAAATATATAATAAAACACTATGAAACCAAATGAAAGTGCTAGATATCATAGTTACATATCTAAATTAGAAAAAAATAAAATTTTATCCTTCATACAAAAAAATTTATGTTGTATACGGTAAGCGTCACTCCTTAAAAATGTTTGTTTTTTGTAAAAAGCTAGTTTTCGAAGGATATGGAAAAAGAAGTGCAATCTCATTCCAAAAATTTGAAAAAATATATTTGGAATCTATAGAAAAAATATCATAAATCACTAGTTTATATAATCTTCAAATTACTCATGGTTTAGCTGCAATAAGAGCCCGAAAGTGAAGATTTAGTTTAAAATATCAGTTTAGTGTCCAGTTTGCGCAAAAATTGTAAACCAACATTGTGGAATCACCCTATAATTTTATCCTTTAATATATTTTGTAGGATGCTAGTGTAGGATTTAGATAAATTTATAAGAGTTTTATCATGTCCTATACTTTTTCCTTTGGGAACAAAGATCATGTTTTCAATGCCCCTATTTTTCCTTGAATCACTAGAAATCAACACTATTGATAGATTATCTATATAGGAGCATGAGTATGAATCCATGAACTAAGCAAAAAAATTTTGGTACTCACACAATGTTGCACAAAAATGCGTGAAGGAAGGATACTTCATTAGGACAAAATTTTCACATAGCCATTGTTACAAGTTCCCAATGAAAACATTTTAGACATCAAAATTAGGAAAGAGGTAAGAAATATAAGAAAAAAATGATTGATAACGAGCAATGAAATCAGTAACCTTTTCATGCTCTCCCTAATTATATTAGACAAGATCAGAAAGTACCATCTTCAGCCCAATACTAGCTTGAAATTGTCTAAGGAACTAATTTACTAGCTAATCAAATGAGAAAATAGAGTTATCTGACAAAGAATAATACTAATCTAGGGAAACATCATTAAGAGAATACAAACAAATATTTTCAATCAAAGAATCATGGTGGAAGAAGTTAGTGCAATGGCATTGAAAGTTGACACATATGTCTAAGGGTCTCCATGACCACTATACTTCTAAAAATTAGGAATCTGCATCCCCTAAGTGATAAGGCCACTAAGATGGCAATAAACAAGGGACTATGGTGAGAGAAAGTATGGAACATAGGTTGAGATGAAGAAGAGTTTGCTAGGTTGACTAGTGTAAAGAAATTTTTTGTGTGCTTCAATAGGGTTTTACGACCTAGGGCAGCGATCTTCCACATTCACATTCAAGAACAAACCCTTGAGATTCCAATGCGAAGGTGATTGAAATCTAACAAAGGGTGTGTTCTAGGGGATGGAATGATGTAAATGAGGGCTTCACCGCTAAGTGTAAACTTGGAAAAGGAAAATGTTCAAAAACACAGTGTAGTATGCAAGATGTCCTAAAAGATGACTTAAAAATGCAAATGAAATGCAAAAAAAATGCTAAATAGGAAATTTGCACTTGGAAACAACTAAAAAATTCTAGAAATGCTGAATTTTTAACCAACTCGGACTCATTCGCCAACTTGGGTGAATTAGTCCCAAATCTAGATTTATGTGCGGGAACCTATTTTAGAAAAAAGGGTGTCAAAATTTGCAACTTGATCTAACAGACAATAGTAGAGGAAATCCTTCACCAATAGTGGCAAATTAGTCCACTTGTAGATCTCTATAAATTCAAAGTTGTATTTTGTAGCCCTCAGTCTGCTCTACTACTCCCAATTAAGATCTGGGTCTAAAACTGCTAAATTCAACTTGTAGGTCTTCTCCAAGCTCCTCCAAGTTTTGATCACTATCTTGACAACTTAATGAAAAATTTTCCAATATTTCTCTTTTATAAATATACAACCTAGACCTACAAATCGCATGAAAAGAGGCAAAAATGGTTGTGGGGTTAGGGAATGGGGATTTGCCTTGGTCAAACCCCTTGTTAATTAAACCTTGAAATAGAAATCAAATGGAAAGGAGATTGTTGAATGAAAAAAATGTGATGTTGCAACTCACCAAACCATTGCAATAAAGTGTTACAATTATTCTTGAGATGGCCATAATGGATGTGGTTCTTGATTCTTACTTGTAGGAGATGGATCTTGAATGCAAATCTTGCTTGGATAATGATCTTTATAGGACAACTGTAAGCACAATAACAAACATAATGGATTTTATGTTTGACATGATGATTGATGCTTGAAGAATGCTCTTGAAAGGTTGATAATCTGCCATTGAAAGCCTTGAATGCTCTTTCTCCAATTCTCTTGCGAACTCAATTTTCTATTAGGATAAGTACATGAATGCTTGGGGGGTAAAATTAGAGAAAAAACCTTGTATTTATACCCAATTATGCAATAATTCCCAAAATTACAGCAATCCAAGCCGACATTGGATCTTTGAGAATAAAATCCTACCAAAGATTTAAATTAAATTTGATTTTTGAGTTAAGGACTCATTCGCCTGCTTGGGTGAATGGGTCCCACCTAAAGGGACTCATTCACCATTCTGGGTGAATGAGTCCCACCTTAGGAATTTGAGGTGGGTTTTCAAGTATTTGATGTTTTAAATGCCATTTGTCAGGATTATCCTAACAAATACACCAAAATAAGGCTTTTGGATGCAAAAAGGGGCCAATTAAAGCATAAGAGAGCCCAATTATTAATGAAAAGCCTAGGGGAATGTGAAATTGTATTAGAACACACCAAATAAGGCAATGCTAAGATAAATTATGATGGAAATAAAGTTAGTTATACTTATAAATCCTAGAAAATTGTGAAATTGTATTACAACACTTTACAACACCTTTACTAGGCATCATTAAAGTACACTATTTCACACAGGCCAAAGACCTAATGTGAATGTGTTATCCACATTACAACACAAAATCAAGTCCAAACTAAGCCAAAATCCACAAGAAGGAGCTAAACAAGCACAAAAAAGGCTGAGGACCCTTTTTTTGACATTACATTTAGCCCCCACTTTAGTGAGAGGATGAAATTTCTTCAAACTCACACTAAAGTAGACAAACACATATCAAGGGAGGGTTCCAATGTACTCATTCTAGTAAGATTAGATGACAACAATCAAGAGGGATGATCACACCCCCAAGATCAAGATCTCATGAAAAAAAAAACACGAGTAAAAAGAAACACACATGAAAATGATATGAAGAACAACGAAAAGGCCAATCATAAAATTCCAAAGACAAGAAATAAAAATGAAGGAGAAATCTAGAACAAGCTTCAACCATTTTTCCAATGTGATGTGGATTAGATCTAGGCTATTTTTCTAAGAAAAATGCATACTCACTTTGATGCAATGGAACTCATGGTTGTTCACCGAGTGAGAAGTCCAAAAAGGGTGAGAAACATACACCCATGGCTGGTATGTACTCACAAACACACAAGTGTCTATGGGGAAATTCATGCTGTTGGTTGGGCTTCTCGCTCAAACCATACCAAATTTATACTTCTTGATAACTTTAATAAGGCCCCACACAAAAAAGGAAGTGATTTGGTTTTCGAGCTTCACTAGACAAGAAAAACTTTGTATGCTTGGAGCTCATGAACAAACAAGATGGTCCATAGGCATGCAAACTATGTTATGCAAGGTGGCTATAAATGCAACATAGGAAATGTTCAAAGGATTCTTGCTTAGTTCATGCAAGGTCTTTAACTTAGTGAACATTGTGTCTAATGTCTCCAAGAGAGGACCAATCAAAGAATAGAAAATTCACAACTTAGGGGATGCAATGTGTCACATCAAGCCACTAAGAGGAATGTAATATGCTAAGAGAGATCATTCTCATGAAATACACCACACACAATGTCATCTACAAAGCGAAAAATGCATCATATGAATCAAGAAAGATACACTAAGAACTGTGAAAAGGAAAAGTGCAAAAGAATTTATGCCAATGCATGCCCCCACTTTAAAGAAATTGCTAAACACCATGCTCTGAGAAATTACTTTAAAGTAGAAAAATTAAAATTTCTAACAAGAAGTACATGAGAGCCAACTTGGAAAGCCCTATGCAAAGTCATATGTTTCCAAGTAAGGCTATGTCATGCAAGAGAGGAAAAAAAAATAGAAAGGGGTCACCCCCAAAATGAAAACATCAAACACATAAGGGATCTATGGATTTGGGGTCAGTATGTTCTTTGTTGCAAGGTTTTGTAAGGAGCTCAAAATTGTCATCATCCCCCAAATACACATAGAACTAAAAGAATGACACAAAGAGAGAGAAAATAAAGGAAAAATATTTTGGGTCAACATGGAAGAGACATAGGGTGTCTCAATGCCTTGCATCATCCTCAGATGGAAAACACAAGAGAAAGAAAGATAAAGATGAAATGAAAAAGGAAAAAGAAAAGGAAGCCTTTTGGGTCAACATGAAGGAGACAAGATTGTCTCAATGCCTTTCATCATCCTCAGAAGAAACAAAAAAGAAAAAGAAAGATAAAGATGAAAAAGCGAAAGTGATTCATGACATAGAGAAGAATGAAGGTACAAATAGAGGAATGTCACAAAGAGATAGAATAGAATGTTACGGGGGATCACATTACAAACATTCAACCATACAAAAGAAAAAAAATTAAAAAAAATGCAAAAGACTAGTAAGGAAAATGTGAGTCAACCTATGAGCAAGTCATCTGCCTCCCAATCATGTTCCATGTATAGCAAACGTGGGTGAAAAGCCAAAGGGAAAAGATCAAGTGTCGAACTAGGAGAAGCTCTAGGTTTAGAAGATTTTTCATTTAAGCTCATGGAAGAGGAAAAGAATGTGTTTAGTTCATTATGCACCTCTTCATCAATTTTGGCATCCTCATCAACATCATTTAAGTTAATCACAATAGGAGTTCGAAGGATAATATACATAAAATGGTTCAACTCTTGTTGTGTAGGATGCATGGAAATTTCTTGCTGCGACTAGGGAGGAAGAACATCATGTGTTGCTTTAGTAAAGTTTGGATCTTGATTTTCTTTTAACTCGTCATGGAACTTGCAAGAAAGGGCACAATGTTTGTGTTTGCGCTCCCTAGCACTTCCATTTCATTTAGTTTTTTTTTCAAGTTGTTTAGGAGTGGGTTGATCAAACATAGGTTTCTTTTCTTCCCAAGGGGGAGGAATGGAAAGAACCATAGGGGGTTGTTCAACCTCTTTCTATTTGACTTTGTAAACTTGTTTTTTTCTTAGAGGTATGGAAGGGTTGGTTTCATTGTTTCTTGGTCACTTGTAAGAGGTAGGTAAGGTTTTTGTTGTAAGTTGGTCTTGGTTTTTTTGGTTTTGTTTAGGTTCAAGCATGGTTTCATCAAGGATGGTAGGCTCAGAGGTGGATGAGGACATGTTTCGAAGAGATAAATTTGCTCTCTTCTTTGCCTTGAAATTTTGGTAGGACAAAAAAAAGAAGTCTTCTCTTGGCTTCATAGGTTCCATGGGCTTGGGCCAAAAGGCATCTAGCTAAAATTTTCCTTTACAGGACAAGGGATTAAACCCACTATGGTGAATAGTAAATATCTCATTGTCAAAGAGGAACTTCAAGCATTTATGCACAGCTGAATGAATGGCTTTCATGGATCATAGCCATGGGTGACAAAGCTTCACATGAAATTGGTTTGCTGTGAGATGATGGAGAATACATAACATCTAATGTTTTTGGTCCTATTTGTAACGGTAGGGTGATCGATCCAATCGTAGGGCACACAAAACCATTATGTGTCTTGATCCATGCTCTTGGTTTATCATAATCATCTCGATAGATCTCATCCAAGAGTAGGAATTCCTTTGTGATCATGTTCTTTCCACATGTGGGATCTATTAATAGCCCATTAGTGGGCTTATCATAGATATGATTGGCTATGTAATGAGGACCATAAGGAAAATGTTAAAGTATGTCTTTACAGGAGAAAGCAATATCAAGAGGACTCTTAGTTTGGACCTCATGAGGGATGACATCTATCACCCCTATCATTTCATCAATGGGATTGAAATTAATAGCATTACTTGGAACTAAATTGGTGTGTTCATCATCTATATCAATATTCATCACATCCTTATTAGGTGTGTCACTAGCTTTAACAAATGAGATATTATGTTTTGGCTTGGAGGGGAAATAGACTTATCGTGTTGGTCATTAGTACCTACAATGGATAGATGGCCAGAATCAATGAAATCTTGCACAAGATGTTTAAGATGCTTATAGTGTTTCGTGTCATGTCTATTTTGTCGATGAAAATGGTAATAAGAATTTTTTTTAAAGTTCAGAGGCAAGGTCTTATTAGGATCAAGCTGTCTAACATGAGGTAAGGTAATCATTTGTTGGTTTAGGAGTTGGGACATGGTATTATGAAGGGTGTCGGGTAGGAGAGTGAATTCTATTTTTGGATCTCCGTAACTAAAGGGCATTGTGGCTTTGACAACAACAACTTGGTTATGGAGATTTTGAGTTTGTTGTTGAGGATGGTTGAACTGAAGGAACACTTTATTTAGTTTTCTAAGGGTTGGGAAGTTTTTTGGTGTACATTCTTGGATCTTTCAACTCGGCTAGAAGTGGACTTTGTATCACAACTAGAAACTGGATTTTGGTAATCTCGGAGAGTAGTACACAAGTGCATGAAGGATGGGAATTTAATCATGGTCAGCTAGTCTTGGATTTTATTTTGCAATTTTTCTATAAAAGTATTTTGAAGGTGTGGGTTGGGGATATCGACATCGACTTGGGAATAAAGTGATCGGTAGTGGGAGATAATGTTAGTTATCTTTTCTTCCTCTTTTTGCTTACATCTCATCAAGTTGACTAAGGTCAACTTACTTGTCATCTTCACTTGGAAATGGTTTATAAATGCCTCAACAAGTTCATCAAATGAATGAATCGAGTTATTCGGTAAGGAGGAGAACCACTCCAAAGCAATTTATTTCAAGGTCCTAGGAAAGATTTTTTCCAAACATTTATCATCAAGGACAAAGTCACTACATAGGGTAGTGAATGCTTTCACATTGTTAGAAGGATCTCCCTTCCCTCCATATTTCTCATATCTAGGCATCTTTACACCTTGTGGCATCGGTGTGCATAGTATTTCCAAGGATAATGGACTACTCTTGATGTAATATGTGGGTGGAAAGTTTCAATTTTGGTTGATGGTGGAGAATTTTTTTTGAAGGGATGACATGGTTTGGAAAAGTTTATGTATGAGAGGGTCATTGCTTGTGTTATGAGATGGAAATGAAAGTTGTGATGGAGTGTATGTGTTTGTGGAACAAGTGAATGGAATTCTTATAGGTGGTAAGGTAGTAGGAGCTATAACATGTGATGTGACATAGGAACTAGGGATTCTAGTTGGAATACCTAGGGAAGGAATCACATTGCTAACTTGTTGCATCACCATGAATTGAGGAGGAGTTTATGTAGGAATTGAGGGTATTGTTGCAAGAGGATGAATTTGAGTTCCTCCTTGGCTTGAAGCATTGCCCAAGGAGAAACTATTAGTTGAGGGAAGATGCTTGCCAAAGATTTGCACTATGTTTTTCACAAGATCAAGGCCATCTTCAGTGTCATGCATACGGTGAATGTTTTAAACTTTAGGAATTGTAGTGGTTGAAATATTTTCAAGGCTAATTTGATGTTGTAACTTCACTATGTCCTCATGAATGTGAATTATGTTTTCTTGACGAATGCTATCATTCTTTGGTTCAACTTGCATGCTACTTGAAGGAAAAGAGTTACCTAGGGTGTTATCCATACCTAGTGTACTAGTGTCAATACTAGGAGTGGAAGCTCTAGATAACCCAAGATCCACAATGATTTTGCTATCGCAGGATGACATGAGTCTCAAACTTCTTCTCACTATGGTATTAGCAATAGGACACAAAAAAATCATGCATAAACTACTAAATCGAGGGTGGGTGCAAATGCAATGTAAACTAATGAGAATGAAATGCTTGTAAATGGAATTCTTGAAAGTAAAATTGAAATGAAGAAGTAACAAATAGAAAATCAGAAAATGAATTGAAAATGCCATAAAATGCAATACAAAATATGCAAAGGGACTAATTCACCCAATGTGGCGAATGAGTGCAAGTATGGACTTTTTTAATTTTTTTTAGAATCTTAGAAATGAATATTATGATTTTTATGTTTTCTGATGTGAATACAAGATGCACATGCATGATTTTATTGATTTTTAATGAAGTTAAGTGCAATAATGCAAGCTAAATTACTTTTCACTAATGTAAAAATTGAAACCCTAGAATGCAAATTAACCAATGCAAAATCTAATGCAATGTTAATGCAAGATAAATCTAGGATGTAAATGCACTCCAAATTAGAAGTAAAGATGCTCTAAATGTAGGTTCACCAAAATGTAAAGATAAATTTTGTGTGCTTCACTAGGGTTTTAGGACCTAGGGCAACAATCTTCCACATTCACATTCAATACAAAACCCTTGAGATTCCAATGCAAAGGTGATTGAAATATGACAAAGGTTGTGTTCTAGGGGATGGAATGATTGAATTGAGGGATTCACCACCATGTGTAAACTTGGAAAAGGGAAATGTTTGAAAACACAATGTAGTATGCAAGATGTCCTAAAAGATGACTTAAAAATGCAAATGAAATGTAACAAAATATTGCTAAACTAGAAATGTGCACTTGGAAACCTCCAAGAAACTGGAAACAACTCTAAAATTTTGGAAATGATGAATTTTGACCAACTGGGACTCATTTTCCAACCTAGGTGAATTAGTCCCATATTCAAATTTTTGTGCGGGAACCTGTTTCGTGAGAAAGGGTATCAAAATATACAACTTGATCTAACAAACAATAGTAGTGGAACTCATTTTCCAATAGTGGAGAATTAGTCCACTTTTGGATTTCTTGAAATTCAAAGTTGCATTCTATAGTGCTCGGTCTGTTCTACTGCTCCTAATTTAGATTCGGGTTAGAAATTGCTAAATTCAACCTATAGGTCTTCTCCAAGCTCCTCCAAGGTTTGTTAACTAGCTTGACAATATTGGTTTTCTTTGACAACTTGATGAAAAAATTTCCATTCTTTCTCTTTGATAAATCTGCAATGTAGACCTGCAAATCACATGCAAAGAGAGGGAAACATGGTTGTGGGGTTAGATAATGGTGGTTTTCCTTGGTCAAACCCCTTGTTGGAAATTAAACCTTGAAATATAAATAAAATAGAAAGGATATTGTTGAATGAACAAAAGGCGATGTTGCAACTCACCAAACCCTTGCAACAGATTGCTGCAATTATGCTTGACATGGCTAGAATGGATGTGGTTCTTGATTCTTGCTTGTAGGAGATGGATCTTGAATGCAAAGCTTTCTTGGATCATGAACTCTACAACACAATTGTAAGCACAATTAAAACCATAATGGATGTGATCTTAGACATAATGATTGATGGTTGAAGAATGCTCTTGAAAGCTTGATAATCTACCCTTGAAAGCCTTCAATGCTCTTGCTCAAATTCTCTTGCGAACTCAAATTGCTATTAGGATGAGTAATTGAATGCTTGGGGGGTAAAATTAGAGAAAGAACCTTGTATTTATACCCAATTATGCAATAATTCCCCAAATAAAAAAACTACAAGCCGACATTAGATCTTGGAGAATAAAGTCATGCCAAAGATTTAAATTAAATTTGATTTTTGAATTAAGGGGGCCTCATTCGCCACCTTGGGTGAATGGGTCCCACCTAAGGGGACTTATTTTCCCATAATGGTGAATGAGTCCCACCTTAGGAATTTGAGGTGGGTTTTCAGGGATTTGATGTTTTAAATGCCATTTATTGGGATTATCCTTAAAAATACACCAAAATAAGGCTTGTGGATGCAAAAAGGTGCCAATTAAAGCATAAGAGAGCCCAATTATTAATGAAAAACCTAGAGGAATTTGAAAGTGTGTTACGAAAATTTACAACACACCGAATAAGGTAAGGCTAAGAGAAATTATGATGGAAATAAATTTAATTATGCTTAGAAGTCCTAGAAAAGTGTGAAAGTGTATCAGAACACTTTACAACACCTTTACAAGGAATCATTAAAGTACACTAGTTAACGTGGGCTCAAGACCTAATGTGAATGTGTTATCCACATTACAACATCAAATCAAGGCCAAACTGAGCCAAAATCTACAAGAAGGAGCTAAACAAGCGTGAAAAAGGCTAAGCACCCTTTTTCTGATGTTACAACTAGTTGGTTCTATATTTGTCCCATGTTTTTGTAATATAGAATTTAAGACATGATCAATAGATGAAACAAGACTAGAGGAACCACCACAATGGCCACCACCCCCATACAGCTAGAGCCTCCGACACCAAGGCCAAAAGTAGAAACCCTAGGGGAAAAAGAATTGAATCCCAGAGGTACCTTTATCACTTTAATAGTGTGGGTTTTCTCAGGAATAAAGGGAGTGTTGACATAAGGACCTATCTCATACACTAATACTTCAGGCATCGATATTTCTAATTTTTTCACAGTAGTCCCAAAGCCAATATCTTGGGTAACACCCAAGTTAGTGTTATAGGCTAGGAAGTGGGCATCCACAATTTCTATGATATCTTAGAGAACTTCTATACCTCTTTGATCCTCGTCCAACATGGTTCTCAATCTATTGGCAACAATAGTTGCTTGGGTGAGACTACTATCTTTTTCAAAATAATGCTCAAACTCCCTAACCCTCTTGTCTAGGGAAAGGAGTTACTCCATAGGAACCTCAGGTGTAGATTCTTCCTCTAGAGAAGAAGTAGAAGGAGAAGTAGCAGGTAGGAACATGAGAGACAACTTCTTGAAAGGGGCTTGAAAATCCGATAGGCAACCTTGAAATCAATTCTTCAAAAGAGGGACCAATTCGACTAGAATTGACCTTCTTAAATTTCATTCTTGTATGTCAAAGACTTCTTCTGAAAATTAATCTAGAGGTTGTAGATTGGCTCATAAACATCATAAAAGCTTCACAACACAAATAAATGAAAAGGAGAAAGCTCACATTGGGTTCACTAAAATGTAGAGGAGGGGATTCACTACTCCCAAGTATTTAGGACACAAAGGAGCTTAAAGGGATAAAATTTCCCTCAAGTACCTCAAGAATACCTCAAGAAATAAATAAGTTAAAAATAAAGGGAAACCTAAGCTCTTCCTTCTACATTTTCTAATGGAGGATTTTGGAAAATGGGTGAATAGACCATAGAGGCCTTAGACTATAAGCTAACTAGCTCTTGGCCAAAGGATGCTAGTGCGTGAGTCGGACAGTAGTGCACTACACTATCTTTTGAAAGGTGCATTGGCATCTCATATGGATGAAGAACATAGCTCACAAACTGAAACTCACAGGGCATGCGAACAACCTAAAAATTTTAATCTAATAGTTTAACATTGAATAAGGAAATGCATGAAATGAAAGGAAACAACAAGAAGAATACTTTAACTTGAAAGATAAACTATTTAATAATGAAATGAAAAGAGAAAAGGAGAAGAAACCAAAATTATAGAAGGTACAACCTCCCACAAGCTTGTCATGAACAAAACTTACCTGCACACACAAAAAAAAGAGTGTTCTAGTTGAGTTTTGGATTTTTCCTTAGTCAAACCCCCATTTTGGTGTTTCCACCTCCACAGACAATGATAAAACACATAATAGAGTAAATGATAAAGAAATGGAAATAAACACAACTTATAGAATGCAAAAACAATCTATATTGTATTCTATAAAAAATAAAATTCAAGCAAACAATAGTGTTACCCTCCTTTCTACGTGCTTCAAGAAGCTGAGAGAGGAAGAAAGAAAGATGATCAAGCCAATTGTATGAATCTAGATAACCTGCAATAGAAAATGGTGTAGATGCGGAAATAATGGTATAGAACATAGAATGAGAATTGAGAGAGAGTTGATAAAATGGATAGAATAAAATTTGAAAGGTGTTTTTGGAGGTAAGAAGATGTTTTTGGGTGGTCAAGGTTCGTAGGAGGCATTACAATTCATAGGGTGGAAGAGAATGTAATGCCATGAATGTCCGCTGACTTGATTATCTTGTTAGTATACTAGCGTGGCATGTGAGAATCCTTGACAAAAATTCCCTCACTAAAAAAAAATGACAAAGGTACATGCAAAAGGCAAGGCAAAGGTGGCATATTTTTGCATTGTCTAGTTTATAAGGCTAAAATGAGGTGATATTATAGGAAATTGTACTAGGCACAATTTTATGCCATAACAGTCATATTGGTGAGAAAGGTATAAGGACCATAAAAAAGAAAAATATTATAGAGGGGCTTGTTGATTATTCTCTTTATTTAGATATTTTTGAACATTATATCTAAGGAAAGAAAAACCATGTTTGGTTTTACTTAGGCTCTCATATCATTTGTTATTTTGGGTCATTATTCATTTTTATTTATTTGGTCCTATATATGTTCCTTCTTTATTATTCCCATACTATCTGGCACTTATTCATAATTAAATTTGAGGTATTTAGATAGTTCAAGTAGTTTATGGCTCTAGTGGAGAACCAAATGGGTAAAAGTATTGAGATCTTGAGGAATAATAATGGATATTTATATTTAGTTAAGTTAAATATATTCTATAAAGAAAATGAAATTAAAATGCATAACACAACCCCATATTAAGCACACCTTAGAGGAATGGAGTAGTAAAAGGTTTGAACAAAGCACTAATAGAGAGAGGTATGCGTATAGTTAGTGGGGCTAGATTAGAGAAAAAAATTTGGGTAGAAGTGATTGATACTATATGAGAATTAGGTCCCATACAATAATTCTTGATAAAAAATCATTATGGAGATTTTTATGAGTAAAAATCCTTCACTCCAATATCTTTGAGTTTTTTGTTATAAGGAATATGCTTATGTGTTTAAGAGTGAACAATCAAAGTTATATTAGAAGGCTAGGAATTGTATCTTCATTAGATATAGAATTGATGTGAAATGGTATAATATTTAGGATCTTGTGGTAAAGAAAGTTCTATACAATCAAAATCCACTCATGCCTATAAAGAGATCTCTTAGCTTTAGAGATTATGATTATATGTTGGAGTGAGTCATGAAGTAGTTTAGATTGGATGCAAGATTCAAAGGGACATAAAATTGGTAAAAAACTTCAATTTTCATGCATGAATAAAGCACATTGATATATACTATCCTTTTGTTTGTGACATATGGACGATGTAAGGATGATGCTTGAAAGGTTGGAATTTTAGAGAATATTACATATGCATTAACAAAGCTTGTGAGAACAAATAAGTTCAAATAGTGTGATATCCTATGGGACTTTTATCCCCTAGCAAGAAGTTGATAGTGTTTTTCCCCTTTTATCTTTCAAGGTCTATAAGAAGTGGGAGAATATTGGAATAGGTGTTCCATACACCTTGTAATTATATAATTTTGCATACTTTCTATTATTATTTATTTGGGAACCATTTATGGAAAGAGGTAGCCCACTATGAATTGATCAATTTTTCATGTATGTGCATTATTTTATTTGTGTACAAGAATTTATGACAACGTAAGGGTATGTGCAAGATCATCATGGAAAAAATAGGCTCTTAAGTGGTGATGAAAATTTAGAAAATCAGAGTTAGGAAACTTGATGTAAAAATTTGAATAAGTTATCTATATTATTTCAAAAATATGCAAGAATCTAGAATTTATAGCAAATTGAATGTAGTTTCTAAACTACTAGGTTTATTTTTTATTTTAAATCTATTTGGTGAAAATTTGAATTTTCAATGCACTAGTACTTAAATTTCAAGGAAAAAATAAGAAGTAGGTGTCTGTCTGACCACCCTAACCACAATAAAATGATATTATTTTAATATAACATTTTAGATATAAGTAGAGGACTCATATCTCGACATGGTGCATATTTTTCTGTAACTTTTTTCCAAGTAAATAATTAATTATGATTTTTTTAGTACAACTTTTAAAAAATATAAAAACTCGTATGTCTAACCACCTTAACTTGGTCAAAACTTCATGAAGTTCAATTTTTATTTTTTTAATCCTATAGTATGTGAAGCATGTTTTGGATTCAAATAATGTGATATTGTTTGAAAGCTATAGATATTTTTCAAACAACCTATCAATCAAGACTTTAGTCGTAATTCAAATAGAAAATGAATTATAATTATTTATTAAGTTCAAAGTAAAGCATAATTTATATTGGTGGAAATTTGAGAATCTCCTTTAAAAACCCTTTTCATTTCATCAATTTTTGGTAAGAAAAAAGTCATCAGCCACATGGGCCATCATATCACTTACATATCACCACTTTTTGGCCTATCATGATCCTACACATACCCATAAGAACATGTAAGTGGTGCAATACTTTTAATGACACACATAAGAGAATGCAAGAGGATACTTACATTGTTGAATTCACTTGTTGACCAACATATGACATATAATAGAAATACTTTTGTAGCATTGAAAATTATCACCCTTGATAATTTTACACTACCTCGACATGCTATTTTTTTTATAGCATTAATTATAATGATAATTTACTCATTTTGGGGCCAGATCAATAAAATAAATTTAAATCCCCATCATGCCGACAATTTGGGCCAAAAAGTATTAATCACGGGTGTAAGATGCCCTAGATCAAAAAATATTTTTTTGAATGTTTAAAATTTTGATTAATAGGCTTTTATGATTTGAAAATGACCCCAGTTCAGCCCCTACCCAAAAGGATGAATTAAATTGCATATATAATAATGTTTTACTCTCACTTTGAGAATTCAATTGAGGCAATTATGAATGAGAAGTGATTATGATGCAATTATGGAGAAGTTTTGAGTCATCCTCTCCTTGATAGCTTTAATAATCTATGACATATGTGAGCTAACCTTTTGTAGGTCTATCAAGAAATCAAGTCATTCATCAATCAAATTATATGTGACATATCTTCTTCAATGGTTTTCACGTCAAGGTAACATTATCATTTTTCATTTATCAAATTAAATCGATTGTTCTTGTTTTGGGCTCTTCCTAGCCTAGTGCATGCCTTCTTGATCATCATCAATCATTATATGTGGAGTTAAAAATACCAAAATGGGGTTTGAAGTAGGTAAGACTCTATACAACACAACCTTTTCACCTATTTTGATGTGTGTAGGTTAGATCTGGAGGTTTCAATTAAAGATAACCTAGGAAAATAGTGTGCAAAACTCAATCCAAATCTCAAAACTTTTAGATCCAAAAATGCAAGAGTCTTGTCTAGGGTGCCTTGAACTGTAGACCAACCAACTCAAGCTAAAATTTTCATCACAAGTTCCTCTTTGTTTCTTAGTCTTCGATCCGAAAATGATTTTTCATTTTTCATTTTTGTTTGCAAATTACATTTTTAGATCTAGGGTTGCATGTCAAATAGGATTGTTAAATCACACATCAAATTTATCATCCACACAACTCAGAAACAAGCATAAGTCTTGGAAGGTTGGATCCCCCTTATGGAAGCAATTCAATTATGAAACCCTAGTTAATTTATATTTAATGTTGAGTCAAGTGAAAAAGATATAGTCCTAGTTATCTTAATTTGATCTAGGATCACTTTTCCTACTCAACATTTTGGTGAACCTAACATATCCTACACTTGCAATTTTCTAGTTTTCATTAAAAAAATTATGAAAATTAATCCAAAACCTAGGTGCTTTGGAGTTCTTACATTTATTTCATCTTCGAAACAATAAAATTGCATTATTTTTCCATCATAAATTAAAAACAAAAATTGAAAATATTTTAATTTTAATTAGAAAATTTCAGTTCTGGTTTTCCTTATTAGGGCTTAGATCCGAGTTATTTTTGTTGGGAAATTCAATTGCAATATTATTTTGTCATTTATACATTCATTTTTTCGTGAAAAAGATGAAAAAGGTAAAAAATTACATAGTATTTCCATTTCAATAGATCAAAAAGCATTGCTTTTTCATGCTTTTCAGAAAAAAATCAATCAATTATAGTATTTTAATATTTTAAAATTATCATTTGAAAATACTCAATTTCTCTAAAAATATCGAAAATTGTATGCATACATGTGATTCATATACAAAAAATTAGGTTTTGGTGCATCTCTAGAACTTTGTTCACTTCTAGACCCAAACCTCTAAAACATAGGATCTTCAGACACTCTAGACCTAGTACCTAGATTTTGATTTTTATAAAAATACATATTTTTTTTAGGTGTATTGTGCCTCTATCCTATTAGTTTTGGGTAAAATTTTTCTGTGAAAATTCCAGATAGACCAAAATTGGGGTAAAAAATAAACTGGATTCAACTTGGTCCAAGTGTCAATATGGGGATTGTAAGCTCATCAAAGGTGTCATCGATATATGCACAAGGGCTGAAATTCATGAGGTGAGTGGGGATGTTAAGTCATGCATAAAATCAATCAAATATCTAAATTGAAAATCAAATTAATGTTTATGTTTTTCTTTTGTGATTGTGGTTGTACTGCAATATTTTTGCAACAAAGATTGCAATAGAAATGACAAGAGTAATGATTCTAATAATTGAACTCACAACTACAATAATTAACACATTTAATAATTAGATCCCATAATTAAATTATAAGAAATAAACAACAAACATTAAATAGATTCAGATAATAATAGAAATAAACACGCTACTAAAAATAAACACACTGTTGGAAATAAACACACTTACTACAAAAGCTACAAAATCAACAAGCATTCCAAGAAGTAGGTGTCCTTCCTCCACAATCTTCCTGGTGCTAAAATGGAATTCCTTTACATTGGTTGAGTCACATGAATATGTTGGTTTATTTGTAAAAATTAATACAAAGACTGTATATCCCTTTTCTTCTCATCTAGCTCATATTTATAATAAATATGTTTGAAAGTTTTTTCCTATTTTTATACCACCTTTATTTTTTTGTGGTTTATATTTAGTTGTTTGATTTGTTGAAAAAACTCACCCTAAAATGTAGGATCTTATTTAGCTAATTGTTACAATCAATAAAATAGAATATTATTTTAAACATCAGGAAATTCTCTTCCATAAAATCAAAACTAAATAATAATTGGTTATAACTAAATAATGAAAGTATTTTATGAGAAAATAATTATATGGGTGGAATTAATTTGCTAATATGTGTACCCATGTGTGAAAGGAACAAGGAAGCAATAGGAAGTCTGCATTCCTCTCCTTCAATCATCATGTTGCAAGATATATTTTCTTAACATAATAGAAGAAAATACTAGTAAATACAATCTAATAATTATTATTCACCTATTTTATCTAAAAACTAAATATTACTTATTTATATTTAACCATAAGTAGAAAAAGATGGTAAAATGGCATGATAATGTACATTAATGGAATATGGAAATGGGTTAAATGTTATTGGAAAAAGGACAAAATATGGTATAAAATGGAGCATGAATGGCACTCGTCAATACTTGCTTGTGTTCTTTTTCTAGATCTCATTCCTATTTTAGTCCTTTTTTTGAAAGCTATCTGATATAGCTATGCATCACTCATTTGATCCATAGGGAAAATAACAACATGTCTCATTTTTATATATGTGGTTTTAATATGGTAAAACATGGCTTGTATACCTATAATTTTTCTACTTATGAGAACATTGTGAAAGAACACAATAAAATCATTGGAAATCCTGGAAATCATGTTAGTTATTCTCCCAATATCTCCCCTACTTGTGAGATTATATTCGTATAAGAGAATCCCATCATTGAGAATCATGAGAATCATGTTTGGTTCCCTCCTTTAATACCTATCCTACTTGGGAAGATATTGTGGCACAAAAGGATGAAATCATTGATACATTTTCAAATGATAGTAAGGTGGCTTGAATAAATGAAAGTTCAAAATTAACATTAGGTCCTTCATTGATAGAAGATTATCAAAAATCTGAAATTATACATCCACATTTGATTATTGGACCTCCTAAAAATCCTTTAATTATTGGACCTCATAAACTACTTCTCATTATAGAACCTCCTAAAGCGCATGGCCAAATCCTAAACTTTACAAAACAACTCACTAGTCACCATATGAAATAAGATGTTTTTAAGAAACCAAGTTATCATGTAGTTGCTCACATGTATAACACTAGAAGTAATAAGAAACTAAAATAAATTTAAACATCCATTACATTACCTTAGCCATATCTTCTACCCGCACTTAGCCTTACTCAATGTAGTGGAATACGATCTTGTTGAGAAACTTCACAATACTCCAACCAAGATATCCCTTTGGGACTTGATTGAAATGCCACCTACATACCATAGGATGCTCCAAGAGGCTTTTCATAAGATTGATATCTCACCTTCTATCAAACTGAATGATGTAGCAACCTTGTTTGATTGTATGCAAGAAACAAATTTGGATATTACATTCCCTCAACATGAATTACCCTTGCTTGAGATCCAAAAAAATATAAGGCTCTAATGATAATGGTTAGAATTAACAAAATTGGGGTTAGATGTACTTTTACTAATAATGGATTAGGTCTTAATGTTTGTAGTATGGATATTCTAGATAAACTTGGTGTGGATAAGAATCTTATATAGAACCTAATTATCATTATATTCATGTATTTGATAATGGTAGTAGATAGCCATTAGGTACAATTAGACTACCCTTTAAGGTAGGCCCCATGTTTTTGACAACCCCTATCCAGATCTAGTCAAGACCACTTTCATGTAATATTCTCATAGGTAGACTATGGATTCATTCCATGAAGGGATTCTTATCTACTCTCTATTGCGAGATGAAATATGAATATAGTAAAAAGATATATAATATAGTAAAAGTGGATGAACAAAGTTATAATTCAAAAATTGAAGGTGAACATAACACTTCCAAGTGTCTTAATAATTTTCTTACATCTTCAAGATTTGAGCCATTACCTTCCAATGATGATACTATGAATTCACCCATGGGTGAAGATTGGGGTTCATTAGGTTTTACACCTTATTTTAATGGGGAGTCTAAAATCTCACCATCAAAGTCAAAAGAGTTGAATAGAAATAATGATCATGATATTGCGTCATCTTCAAACACATGCTTTGGTGATGATTGGGGTTCATTAGATTTTACACTGTAATGCCCCGCCAAGTAACCCTAATGGAAGTTAACGTCTTAATCGAACCAATTTTTTTTTTTAATAAACAAATGCTATTCTCCGAAACCCTAAAAATCCTTATGAAAGGGTGGATGGATTCGAACAAGGTTTGAAATCATATAATAAACAAAAAATGGAATAAGATAATTTTCGTACATGTTGGAAGGAGAAGGGGCAGACAAAACCAAGGTTCGCCATTCATGGCGCTGCTACCACCATGTCTGCTCCAATGTATTTGGGAGAGGGGCGGTTGAGTAAACCCAGTCGACCCTCTTCCCAAATATCTTGGGCACGGGCGGCGTCAACTAAAGAGGGGTTGTGGAGGGGAGGTGTGGAGGGTCTACCTCCACACAACACTCCCATATGGGGGCGGTTGTGGGGAGGTAGATCCTCCCCAACCCCCAAACCCCAATACCAAGCCAACTGTGAATTGAAATTCACATGAACCACAATAAAATTCGCTAAAAACAGCGAACAAAAAAACTCGCCTCCTAATAAATTTGATGGGTATCGCTGACGGAATTACAATTAAATTCAAAATTTTAATTAAAATCGAAACTGTATATAAATATTATATATATATATAATATATATATATAATATATATATATATATATATATATATATATATATATATATATATATATATATATATATAAAACCCATTTAATCCAATGAACAAATTGGGGAGAATTTGTGAAAATACTCACCTACAGGTGAAATTGTAAACCTTTTCCCGAAAATCCAAATTCCACAAAATCTTAAAAGCTAATCTCTTCTAAACCATTTTCTCGAATTCACGAACAATAAAAGAACAACAAAAAAAAAAAAAGGATCTAAATTAAGAACCATAAGTTTCTAAATTATCAAAGTTTCTCCACCTAACTTCTAGAGAGGGTTTTCAAAATAAATTTGACTTTCTACAGAGGTTTTAAATTTTCCAAAACAGATCTACTGTGTTGCTCAATCTCTAGGTTTGATTCAAATAAAAAAACAATCCATTTCCTCAAATAAGTTAAATTCTACTGAAGTTTTCCAAAACAGATCTACTATATTGCTCAATCTCTAGGTTTGATTCAAATAAAAAAACAATCCATTTCCTCAAATAAGTTAAATTCTACTGAAGTTTTCACAATTTTACTGAAGAATTTTCACAGAAAACAAAAGCTTTAAATTTATTTATTTCCTTTCTTCTAATAACAAATTTCTTTTCTAAAATAGATTTAACAAACAAATCTTTAATCACTACTATTTTAAAAGCAATCAAGAACAATAAAAACACAAAAGAAAACCTGATTTCTGATGCAAAACCTCCTCCAAGGATCTCACAAATTCTATTCAAATGTGTCATGAATCCAATCAAGCAACCAATCCATAAACACAGCCAAAATCCAATAGAATATTTTTCCAAATCAATTTTACAGCCAAAAATTTCTTCAAACCCTTCTCTGTGCAATTTTCCCCAGAAGCTCCTTTCAAAATCCTCTCTCAAAATGAATCTAGTTTCAATAATCTTTTCTCCTCAATTAAGCATGCAATTTAGTCCTAAATCAAAAATATCCTAAAAACCAAATCTGATCCTTTGCATGCAATATGGATAATTACAATCTTAACCCCCATTCCATTTTCGAAAACACACTTTGAATTTAAAATGCAATTTCAAATAAAATTTTCAATTTTAAAATGAAATTTTTAAATATCCTTCACAACCAAATCTGATTTTGTATGTCAAATATAAATTCTAATAATTAATTAACTCCAAAAATTGAAGACTAATTTTCCTTTTAATTAAAATTTAATTCCCAAATAAACATTTAATTACAATTTCTAATTTCATTACCACAAATTGAAATTAAATTCCAAAATTAACTTTAGTTCTTTTCTTTCTTTTAATTTTCTTGCATCACATTTCATTAATTAATTTAATTATTTAATAACTAAATTCAACCCCCTTGGATTAAATTTAATTAATTAAGTAAATTAAATATAATTAATTAATTTAAATATAAACTTTTATCCACATTGCATAATTTAAATTAAATAACCATCAACATAAATTAATACAATTATTCTAAACATCTATTTCCAAATCAAGAATCCTTCAGAATTAAATAACATTAAAGCAAGACAAACAATGACTCGACACACATGACTAACAACACACTAAGGCTAAGGTGTAGACTTGACACATGTTACCTAGCTACTATTTCCCTTCAACTTAACCGTTGGATTGACACGCTCAGACCTGTGAAACCAGGTGGAGTCGATGTCATGTACCTGCAACCTGAAATCAAATAAACAACATAATACAGTATATAATACATACCGTGAAGAAGAAATATCAGATTCGTAGGGTGCTCGCAAGTGAGTGATGCGAACCCATCCTCTTCACCCATACACTCATCAAAATTGACACTTTCATCATAATCTCAATAATCTCATAAGCAATTACATGTTATATTAACTAACATCTTTACACCAATTAAAGCATGTAACATAAATCATCAAATAAACCAAATCACATCACATAAAATAGTCTATTGCTCAATAAATGGTGATCCAATACACACACAAGATAAAGTATCTAAATATCAGAGCATAATTCAACGTAAAAAAAGGAAACACTATCCAATCCAGAAAGCAAAACGGAGGGGTGTTACATACACAATCCTTTTTGGGAGAGTAAAAAATCTCAAAATATCAACCTAAGGAGTCTTGTGTTTCATTCGCTTAATCTAGTTATACATCAAAAAATATAAAAAGCATAACTCCTCGATGGTGATGAGGGTTCTTTAGCTTTTTTCCCTCATCTATTGCCAATGCCTAACTTTAGAAAACTCAAAAAACTTGCATTCTTGTGAAAGATTCAATTCTTCTCATAAGAATTTAAATAAGACTTCTACATCTAATTTGGAAGAATTTTATGGGCTTGGATATAAAATACTTTCTAAAAGTGGATATAAGGAAAAAATAAAACAAGGATTTAAGGATCAAGTGAAATCTATGTCGTGTCTATCAAAAAGGGGTTTAGGTTTCCAAATTTCTTCTTTATCTTCATCTCATATACCTTTATCTACTGCATTTAAAACATCATGTGGTAAGTGTATGCCCAGTATCATGATGTGCCAAAAAGTGGTGATATGTAAGTGATATGATGGCCCCTGTGGGTGATGAATTTTTTTTTACCCAAAATTGATGAAATAGAAACAGTTTTTAATGGAAATTCTTAGCTTTCCACCAATATAAATTATGCTTTACTTTGAATTTAATAAATTATTATTATTCATTTTCTATTTGAATTACAACTAAAGTCCTGATTAATAGGTTGATTGTAAAACATCTATAGCTTTCAAATGGTATCACATTTTTTGAATCTAAAACATGTGTCACATTCTATTCTTTTCATACTATAGGATTAAAAAAAATAAAAATTAATGAATTTTTTACCAAGTTAAGTTGGTCAAATATACAAGTTTTTATATTTTTAAAAAGTTGTAATAAAAAATTCATAATTAGTTATTTAATTGGAAAAAAATTACAAAAAAATATGCATCACATTGGGACATGAGTCCTCTACTTATATCTAAAATATTGTAAAAAAATATTATCATTTTATTGTGGTTAGGGTGGTCAGACAGAAACCTACTTCTTATTTTTTCCTTGAAATTTAAGTACTACTGCATTGAAATTTCAAATTTTCACCAAATAGATTTAAAAAAAAAAAACCTAGTAGTTTAGAAACTACATTTAATTTTATACAGATTCTATTCTTACATATTTTTGAAATAATATAGATAACTTATTCAAATTTTTATGTCAATTTTCCTAACTCTAATTTTCTGAATTTTTATCACCACTTAAGAGCCTATTTTTTCCATGATGATCCTGCACATACCCATAAGCAACTTATCTTTTCTTTGCAAGAGAAGATATTGTCTCCAACTACTTATCCTTTACTAGAGAAAGAGCATACCTTTTTGAGGCTTCTCAAAATATTCTTGATTACTCTTCCTCCTCCAACTTGAAATAAATTTTATAGGTATTAACTCTTTGAATGCATATCATTGTGTGCATGACCATTCCACTAATGAATGTTAGGCCTTGAGTAGTAAAATACATCAACTTAGTGATTTTGGTTCTCTTCCATGTATTGATGCACCCAATCACTCTAAACATAATGATCTTTATCCTATGATTTTGCTCCTCACTAGTTGGCATTTTTAGCTTCATATTTTTATTCATTTCCATTCTTGGTGGTACAATCTTAAGTGCAAAAAAAAAACTTTCTATGGTAGCAACATGATAGTCTCTTGTGTGGTTATCATTTTCTTTACACTTGGGGGCAGGAATAAATAGTTTTGGGAGATGTGTATTATTTTCAAGGATCCCTTGTTCCCCTCATTTCCTTAAAATACCAACATAGCAAGCATGTTGAAATTTTAAGGGGGGGCATATTACCCCCATCCATTCGATAGAAATCTTTTTATATTTGACTTATTGACATACCCCTTTGGTGGTGTTGTTGTTATAATTCTCCCTAAGGTTTGATTGTCAAATTTTCCCCTATGACATTGATCATTAATTCATCCCTTGTGACCTTAAACTTCTGTGTGGTTGCTGAAGCGTGATTGGAAACATAGTCCATGGATTTTTCATAATAGAGCTTATCTATTCATCAACTTGAGCATATTTTTATGACCACCTTTAACATAACACAATTTTATTTCTAGTGGAGCAATATGTATCATGAGTGATTTAACATGCTTATGAGGGCACCATTTTATTTAAAAAACACATTTGATGGATGATGTTTGGTATTCGAGATAAATTTAATACTAGGGTCTCTTTACCTTACTAAATCAAATCATTTTTAGTACCAACATTATATTTGTGGTTTGTTGTGTTTTTATTCTTTACCTCATCTTTTTTATGTGTCTATTTTGTCTATTATTTATATACAATGTGATTACTTTGTGCATGTTGTGTGTGTCTTATGTGTGAGTTAAATGTTTTACTATCTTATGTGCATGTTTATCTTAACATTGTGGATTGATGAAATCCTATGTTGGGGGCTTGTGCACCGCTCAAGTTGGTTTCATCTTGTCTCTTTGTAATTTTTATTCCTTTCATTTGAGTATGAATGTAAGATCATACTCTCACTAAATTGGGGGCTAAGTGTAGCATTGTAAATTGTCACCCTTGACAATTTCACACTACCTTGAAACCCTCTTATTCTTATAACATTAATTATAATGATAATAAACTCATTTAATGACCAAATCAATAACATACATTTAAATCCTTGTCATCTCGACAATTTTAGGCCAAAAAGGACCGATCATAGGTGCAAGGTTCCATAGACCAAAACACAAATTTTGAATATTTAAAAGTTTTATTGGAAAGCTTGTATAATTTGAAAATTGTCTGCTAGGTTGGAACTTGCCCAAAAGGATTAATTAAAATGCATATATAAGCACATTTTCCTCTCATTTTTAGCATTAGAAGGTGGAAATTATCAATTAGAGGTGATTATGATACTCTTTTAAGGGGAGTTAATGGACATGGATAATAATAATAAATTAAATAAATAAACTCAAGAACAAAAGATATAAACCTGCTTACCAATGAAATGTAATTGAAGAGCTAATAATTCACAACAAAGTTTATACAATCAATCAATAACACAAATGAAATCAAAACTACAAACAACCTTACCATCTCATGGTGGAGTCTATTTGTGTTGGTGAGATATGTTGGCTTTTCTTTTAACACAAAGCCTCCATGATTTCAAAAGCTTGATATGATTACCTAGAATGAAATGGCATATGCTCAAATATCTCAAGAATCACTTGGACATTATCTCTCCACAAATTCTCTAGATGAATTATGTGAGGGAGGAGGGTTATTTTATAGATTTGGAGAATAGATCAAGGGACGAGATTGATTTTCAATGGTGAAAAAGAATGTTGAGATTGATCCTCAACACCCACAAAGGAGAGTGAATCAAGGAATATGGATGAAGGATAAAATTAGTTAGAACTCAAGTTTGCTCCACTATTTTAGGAAAATGGTTAGGATATTTAAGATCAAGGGATACAAATTGATTTCAAGATCAAGGGCTATAAATGGTTTAGACAAGTTGGTTGAGATATTTTCAAATGGAGTATTCCTCAAAAATATGCTTTGTGGAGGGAAAATAGGATAACCAAATAATTAGGAATTGTTTAATTCATATAAAAAAAAGATTAAAAGGTATGAGAATTAAATAATCAAGATAATTTAATCATGTGGGATTATAAAAATATAGATGATACTAATTAAATAATTAGGATTATTCTATTAGGGTGATGAAAGGGAATATTAGTGATGAAATGGGTGAATTAATTAAACAATTCAAGATCATTTAACTAATAGAGGAAAATAGGGTTAATAAGTGAAAATGATGTTAAAAAGGATTGAATGATGAAAATAAAGTGAAATTCAATGATGACAATGAAAATGATGCCAATGATTGAAAAATGCAATTCAATATGTGTGATATGTGTTAAGGCATTTTGAAATGTCTATATTTTCCCTCACTTTAACACAATATACTTGCTATATTATTTAAAAGAATTCAATGCTCAGATCAAGATTAAAAAAATAATAATGATACCCCACTATGCCTCGGTGGTTAGCGAAAGGATTATAAGATACTAGGCTACCCCCTCGAGAGCTCAGCCAAAAAAAATACTTTTTCAGGTCAAGCTCATGACAAAATTCAAGAGTATTTTAGATGCATAGAGGATGAAAAAATAGGCCCTATGGGTCATGTTTAAGGTTCAATATGATCTAGGGTGCTTAAAATTTAACCCAAGAGGGTTTTTAAGGGTAAAAATTAGGGTTTATGGGGGTTAAATAGGAAATTAGGGTTCCTTTACCCCTCATTTGCACACTTGACTTTAGGAGATTTTAGAGCTTTGAGTATTTTCTATTAAAAATGATCATTCATGATGGTGAGAGTTATAATCACACCGCACTAAGTAAACGGGGTCTATCAGTACCAATGGCCAGTCGGTGCAGGGGTTGTAGTGCATATGCTTTCCATTTACAATTTTGACTTTTCATTTTTTTGTAATTGATGTTCAAAGTTAACTTAGATGATAGCTGCAATTCTCTATTTTTCGACAATTAATGTAAGTGAAGAAAATGGACATGGATTACAACAATGAATTAAATCAATAAACTTAAGAACAAAAGATATAAACCCACTTACCAATGAAATGCAATTGAAGAGCTAATAATTTACAACAAAGGTTAGACAATCAATCCAGAACACAAATGAATTCAAAACTACAAACAACCTTACCATCCCATGGTGGAGTGTATTTATGTTGATGAGATATTTTGGATTGTCTTTCAACAAAAAACCTACATGATTTCCAAAGATTTATATGATGACATAGAATGCAATGGTGTATGCTCAATTTGTCCAAAAATCACTTAGGTGTAATCTCTCCATAAATTATCTAGATGAATTGTGAGAGATATGAAGGTTATTTTATGGATTTGGAGAAATTAGATCAAGGAATAAGATTCAGTTTGAATAGAAGGGTTGAGATTAATCCTCAACACCCACAAAGGAGAGTGAATCAAGAAAGATAGATGAAGGAGCTCAGCTAGAACTCAAGTTTTCTCCACCATTTTAGGAAAATGGTTAGCATAGTTAAGATCAATGGATGAGAATTCATTTGAAGATCAAGGGCTAGAAATGGTTGAGACAATTTGGTTGAGATATTTTGAAATGGAATATTCCTCAAGAATATGCTTTGTTGAGGGAAAATTGGATAATTAAATAATTTTGAATTATTTAATTCATGTGACAAGAGGATACAAATAATCAAGTTTATATAATTATGTGGGATTATAAGAATATAGATGATACTAATTAAATAATTAGGATTATTCAATTAGGGTGAGAAAAGATAATATTAGTATTGAAATGGATAAATTAATTAAACAATTCAAGATCATTTAGGTAATAGAGGGAAATAAGGTTAACTGGTGAAAATAATTTTAAAAGGGAATTAATGGTTCAAATGAAGTGAAATGCATGGATGATAATGAAAATGATGCCAATGATGGAAAACTGCAATTCAAGATGTGCGATATTCATTAAGGCATTTTGACATGTCTACAACTCTTATGGAGAAGTATTGAGTCATCCTCTACATTCTAGCTTTATCAATCTATAGTGTATGTGAGCTAACCTTTTACAAGTCTATCAAGAAATAAATGAATCCATCAATAAACTTGTGTGTCGAATCTCTTCTTCAAGTTTTTTTTACATCAAGTTAACATTATTATTTATCATTTATCAAATACAATCAATTGTTGTTGCTTTGGCCTCTACCTAGCCTAGGTCATGCCCTCTTGATCATGACCAATAATTGTGCATGGAGTTAGAAATAACAAAATGGGGCTTTAATTAGGAAAGCCCCTATTAAACACATTTGTTTCCCCTATTTTAATTTGTGTAGGTCATATTTCGATTTTTCAACAAAAGACAACCCAAGAAAATAGTATGTATACCTTAATTCAAATCTTGGAAATTTTAGATCCTGAAACCTTGGAAATAGGGGGCTCTATCTTTTAAGATATGGAATGAAGGGGATAAGGGCCTATTTCACTTAGTTTCACTCAAGGAAAACCTAGAGACCTCAATCCAAGGATGGAATTATAAAGGAAAGAGGTCTACTAAAGGTTGTCCTAGGGTGTGATTAAAGACTAAAGAAGGGTTCACCACCAAGATAGAGCTTAGAAAAGACTAGTAATATGCAAAACCTAATGATAAAACCTAATGATCTGCAAAGCTTAAATAAATGACCTAAGGATGAATGCAAATCAGAATAGTAAACTAAGATATTAGAGAGGTGAACCTAGAAATTTGTAGAAACTTGAATGAAGATTTGAAATGTGGGAAATACTGATTTTGATGCACACTAGGACTCATATGCTAGTAGGGGCAATTTAGTCCCAGTTTACGATTTCAGACTGAAGTCAAAATTTGAAACTATTGAATCGGGATCTACATAAAAAGTATAAAAATAGGTATACTAGGACTCATATGCCAAAAGTGGTGATTTAGTCTTAGTATCAGGGTTTCTCTGAAACTCTAATATCGTTTGATGAATTCCTATTGATTTCTCCCTACCAAATCTTTGAGTTTGAATCACTAAATTCTGCTCTATAAGTGACTTTTCGTGATCTTGCAAGTAAGGTAACAACTTTGACAACTTGAAAAAAAATTTCCAATATTTCCCTTCAAGGTATCTTCAACATAGATCTATAAATCTCACATAAAAGAAAGGGAAAAATGTGGTTTTTTAGTGGACAGGGGTTTTCCTTCATCAAACCCCATTTTGGTAATCCAACCTTGAAATGAAATAAAATAGAATGGAAGAATGATAAATGAACAAAATGATATGTTGCTACTCACCGAACCCTTGAATAAGATGCTACAAACATGTATGATATGGCTAGAATAAATGTGGATCTTGAATCTTCCTTGAATGATATGGATCTTAACTTGAATGCTTACTTGAATCATAAAACCCTACATCACAATTGTTAGCTCTAAAAAATACATGGTGCATTCTGACTTTGACATGTTTTTTGATACTTGAATTATGCTCCAAAATTATTGATAATCAAATTTTTAATTCTCTTGTAAACTCTCACTTTAATCCTCATTAAATTACTTAAATTTCTAGGAGAAAATATGTGAAATAACCTTGTATTTATACTTTTTAGTGCCAAATTTATAGAAATTACAACACTACAAGATGACATCAGATCTAGGAAGATAAAGTCCCACCAAGAATTTGAATTTAATTTAGGTCTAAGCTAAGTAGGGCTCATATTATAGTTGGGGTGTATGAGTCCCATTGGGCTAAGCTTGAGACACATTTTTTTAGAAATTCTTAGTTTAGTGTGAAATCTAGATTAAGGCCCCAAACCTACATGGGACCCATATGCCCAAGGTGGCATATGAGTCCCAGATCACTAAATCTAGGCCATAAAATTTTGATTGGTCACTTGATACATATCAAGATTATCCTTAGAGAGATTCATTAATTAAGGCTTATGGATGCAAAATAAGGCAAATTAAAGCACAAAGAAACCTAATTAATTAATAAATCCCTAAATTAGTGTGAAAGTGTAAGAAAACACTTTACAACACCCTAAATAAGGAACAATTAAGTCCATTTAGTTCACAAGGGCCCAAACAAGTTTGAAAATGTAGAGGGATACATTTTTATACATTACATTTAGCCCCCACTTTTGTGAGAGGGCGAACTTGCTTGAAACTCAGACTAAAGTAGACAAACTCACATCAAGAGGGGTCCAAATGTACCAATGTTAGTAAGATAGGATGAAAATGATCAAGAGGGTTGCACAAGCCCCCAAGATTAGGATCCTATGGAAAACAAGCATAGGGACAAGACATAACACATGAAAATAATGTATGAAGCAGAAAAAAGGCACAAGCATACACTGCCAAAGATAAAGAGAAAGAAAAAAAAAAAAAAGGGGTGGATCAAGCTTCGATTGTTTATCCCGCACGTTGTGGATTAGATCTAGGCTATTTGACCAAAAATCCATGCTCACTCTGAGATAGCATAACTTTAGGCTATGTGTTGGGTGAGTATTCAAAATGGTGAGACACATACACATGCAAAAGATATGCACTCACAAGCAAGTGGCTATGGTAAAGTTTTGCTTAAGTTTGGCTCCCATACATACAACCAAAGCTATACCTCTTGATAAATTTTATAAGACACCACAAAATAATGAACTTTGAGATTCATGAGGAATGAAAAGCTTCATATGCTTTCAAAACTCATGAAAAAACAAGATGGCACCACAAGCAAGCAAAGTGTGTTATGCAAGGTGGCCATATAATTGAAAATGAAAACTAATGTAAGGAATGTTCAAATGATTTTTTCTTAGTTCATGTAAGGTCTTTAACTTAGGGAACATCATGCCTAATGTCTCCAAGAGATGACCAATAAAAGAATAGAAGATTCAAAAATTAGGGGATGTAGTGTTTTGCATCAAGCCACTAAGAGGAATATAATATGTTAAGAGAGATCACACTCTTGAGGGAAATCACACCCAATGTTGCCACAAATTGAAAGAAACATCTGATGAAGTAAGAAGACTACACAATGAAATGTGAGTTGTAAAATAATAAAGCCAATGTATGCCCCCAATTTAAAGAAATACCTAAACACCCTAATGTGAGAAATTAATTTAAAGTAGCAAATGATAAATGATAACAATAAAGAGGACATGAGCGCTTATTTGGAAATCTCTATTCAAAGTCATATGTTTCCAAATGAAGCTACATCATGAAAAGGGAGGAGGGGTTGCCCTCAAAATGAAATTCCAAACACATGAGGGATCCATGGATTCAAGGTCAGTATGTCTTTGCTACAATTTTCTTAGAGAGCTCGAAACTATCATCATTCCCCAAATACTCATGGAACAAGAAGAATGACACAAAGAGAGTGAAAAAAAACAAGAACCTTTCAAGTCAACATGGAAGATACATGAATGTCTTGACGCCTTGTGTCATCCCCAAAAGGAAAACATAAGACAAGGAAAATGATAAAGGAAAATCTTTTGGGTCAAGATGGAAGAGACTAAAATGTCTTGACACCTCACATCATCCCTAAAAGGAAAAAACAAGACAAATAAAAGATAAAAATATTTACAACATAGAGAAGAATGTAGATACAAATAGAGGAATTTCAAAAATAGAGAGATACATCAAATATAACAGTATGGGAAAATCTCATTACGCACATGCAATCACACACAAAAAAATAAATAAAGATAATACTAGTAAGGCTCATCAACCTATTAGCAGGTCATCCACATCCCAATCATGTTCATCATATACAAAAGGTGAAAAATTAGCCAAAGGGATAATAGCAAGTTTCGAACTAGGGTCACTACGAAGTTCAAAACTATTCTTAGGAGAATTATCGTTTAAGCTGATAGAAGAGGAAAACAATGTGTTCAATTCACTATCCAGTTCCTCGTCAATTTGAGCAATCTCGTCATCATCATCCAAGTTGATCTCAATAGGAGGTTGAATGATAATATTGAAAGAAGGTTTTAGATCCTATTGCGGTATAGGATATTTTTTTCATGGTAAGAGGGAGACTCATCATGTATTGATTTAGTCAAGTTTGGGTTTTGATTTTCTTTGTTGTTCTCTTTATTTAATCTTTGAGCAAGAGCATGATGTCTACATCTATTCTCTCTAGCATTTTGGTTTCTTTTAGTTTTATATTCAAGTTGCATTTGTGTAGGAGTGGGTTTATCAACCATAGGTTTCTTTTCTTCCTCAAGGGGAGGAATGGAAGGAACCAAATGAGGTTTTTAAACCACTTTCTATTTAGGTTTGTAATCTTTTCTATCTTAAGAGGTGTGACAAGATTTTTCTCATTATCTCTCAGTCATTTATAGTCCTGATATGCAAAGGATCTATCTTAGGTTGGTCTTGGTTGTGTGAAGTGTCTTTAGGTTCAATCATGTTTTTTTCAAGGATGATAGGCTCTATCATAGGTTGAGGCATGTTTCTAAGGGATATTTTTTCTATGCATTTCACCTTAAAATTTTGATAGGATTTGAAAAAAAAGTCCTCATTAGGTTTAATAGGTTCCATAGGCTTAGGAAAAAATAAATCCAACGAAAAGTTCCCATGAGAAGATTAAGGGTTAAAGCCACTATGGTGCATAGTAAATATTTCATTGTAGAAGGGAAAATTTAAGCATTTATGTACAACTGACTAGATGTCTTCCATAGATCATAGCCATGGAGAAAAAAGATTTACACAGAATTTATCTAACGTCGAGATGATGGGGAGTGGAACATCTAACTCTTTCGGTACAACCTGTAAAAGAAGGGTGATCAATCCCATTGTAGGCCAAGTGAAACCATTATGCATCTTTATCCATGATTTTAGTTTATCATATGTTTCTTGATAGAGTTCATTCATACTTGTAAGAATTCTTCGGTGATCACATTATCTCCACAAATAGGATCAATTAATATCCCATTAGTGGGTTTGTCATTAATTCATTCGGATACATAAAGAGGACCATCAGGTGCATTTCTAATTATATCCTTAGATGAGAAAGCAATGTCAAGAGCCTTTTTAGCTCGATCCTTATGATATTGAGTTTCGATCAATGCCACCAAACCATCGATAGTATTTTGTTCAATAGTATCCATAGGACCTTGTTTATCAGTATCCATGTTGTCATCATCTATGTCAACATTCATCACATCATTCTTTTTAGTTTCACTATCTTTGAAAAATTATGAAATGTTATGATTGGGCATAGGGTTGGTAAAGATTTGTAATTTTTTGTTGGGAGGGGCAACAGACTTATTTCCTTGCTCATTATCCCCTCTAATTGAAAGACGACCAAAATCAATGAGGTCTTGCACAAAATGTTTAAGAAACTAACATTGTTCTCTATCATGTCAATTTTGTTGGTGATAATGGCAATAAGAATTTGATCTAAAATTCAAAGGTAAAGGCTTATTAGGATTAGGAGTTTTAATGGGAGGCAAACTGATCATTTTTTTCTTCTAAAAGTTGTAACATTGTGTTATAAAGGGTATCAAGTAAGGGAGTGAATTTCCTAGCAGGATAGCCAAATGAGAAAGGAGTTATCTTCCTTATCACAACCACTTGGGTATCAACATGTTGAGTTTATTTTTCAGGGGGATTAAGTTGAACTAGGCCTTTATTCTATTTCTTAAAAGGTTGATAATTGTTTTCATTTGCAAATTCAGATTTTTCAGGTCAGCTAGATGTGGATTTTGTGTCACGACTATTAGCCGAGTTTTGATAACCATGAAAGCCAATACACAAGTGTACAAAGGAAGGAAAATTCATCACTATAAGCTTATCTTCTATTTTCATTTGCAAATTCTCAATGAACATCCATTGAAGGCGAGGATCGATAATATTTGTCGAATTGGGAATAAAGTGATTGGTAGCAAGAAATGAAGTCTGTAACTTTTTCATCATCCTTTTTCTTACATCTCATAAAATCAACTAAGATCATCTTAGGAGTCATATGCACTTGGAAATGGTTTACAAATGGCTCAAAAAGTTTATTGAATGAATGAATTGAGTTTTTTAGTAACAAGGAAAGGCATTCTAAGGTGGTATCCTTCAAGGACCTAGGGAAATGCTTAGCCAGGAGCTGATCATCAAGGAGAAAATCACTACATAAGGCAGTGTAAGTGGAAACATGGTTAGAAGGATATCCTTTTCCACCATATTTCTAAAACCTAACAATATCTAGACCTTGTGGTATCAGTGTTCTCAATATGTCCAAGGATAAGGGATTGATTTTGACATAGTATGTAGGTTGGACATTTTGATTTGGTTTATGGTGGAAACTTTTTTTTCAAGGGATGAAAGGATTTTCAAAAGTTAATTTATAATGGTGTGATTGGTTGTTTTTTGAGATGGAGGTCAATATGGTGGGGGTGTATATGTGTTCGAGGGAAAAGTGAATGGAATGCTTATGGGAGGTAAAGTGGTAGGAGATATGATGTGTGATGCCACAAAGGTACTAGGAATGCTAGCAGAAATACCCAAGGAAGGAATTACATTACTAGTAGGTTGCATTGTTGTTGTAACATGAGGCTTGGTATAGGTAGGAATAGAAGCAATTATTGTTGGAGGAGGAATTTTATTTCCTCCTTGACTTTGGACATTGATTGAAGGTAAAGCAGAGCTAGTCATTGAGGTAAGATATTTTCCAAAAATATGAACTATGTTACGCATAAGTTCTATTCCTTCTTCACTTTCAATCATTTGATGTATGTTATCTATGGTAGGGATAGTAGTGGTTGAAATTTTCTTAGTACTCACTTGATTTTTTAGGTTTTCTAGGTATTCAAGGATTTGGATTGTGTTTTCTTGCAAAATACTAGAAACCATTGTCTCAACACTTGTCACACTACTTGAAGGAAAAGAGTTGTTAAGGGTATGGTCCATACCTAGTTAACTAGTGTCAACACTAGTAGTGAAAGAGCTAGATAACCCAAGATCGACAATGATTATGCTATCGTACGATGACATAATTCTCAAACTTCATCTCACTATATTATTAGCAATTGGAAACCAAGTTGTAAAGCTCATGAAAAGGGTAATCTATGAATGTAATGAACAAAAGGTAAATGTTCTTTTCTAATTCCAAATGAGGTTATGCTAGATGCAATAAAATTAATTTAACAAAAAATTTGCAAACTGAAATAGATAACTAACAACAACAAATAGAAACACAAAAATAGAGTTTTTAATACAGTAAAATGTAGTTTAAAATATGAAATGAGACTAAATCACCTAGAGGGGTGTATGAGTCTCACTTAGGGTTTTTCAAGGATTCAAATTTTGATAAATATTCAACACAAAATACCCAAAAATCAAGCAAAACCACTTGTACTAGGGTTAAATTGCACAGAGGGGTGTATGAGTCCTAGTTTAGGTTTTTTGCACAAATTTTAGAAAATTTTGAGTGAAAGTTAGGTTTTCTGGTTTGAATGATGTTTATGATAAGTTTAATTACAATTTTCAAATAAATTTCAATGATGCAAAATGCAAAAATGCCAGGTATATGCACTTTCACTAATGTAAAATTTAGAAATCCTAGATGCAAATTAACTGAGGCAACACCTAATGCAAAGTTAATGCAAGCTAGATCTAGGACTATGATGCACTCCAAATCAGAAAATGAAATATTATTGACTATATTAAACTATGGTTTATGTTTGGGGTAAAACTATCCTTGTAATTTTATCTTAAATGGGTAAATGGATTGAGATCAATCCTCATAAATTTTGCAAGTTCCTCAATTTACTCCTTAGTGCCAATTTGGGGGTATAAGCTTGTGAATAGTGTTGCAATCAATAAAAGCATTAGTAGCAGCTAACCAAGGTCTAGATAAATTTAAGGGGTAGGGTACATGTGCAAGATCATGATGGGCCAAAAAGTGGTGATATGTAAGTGATATGATGGCCCATGTGGCTGACGACATTTTTTTAACCCAAAATTGATGAAATGAAAAGGGTTTTTAAAGAAGATTCTCATATTTCCACCAATATAAATTATGATTTACTTTGATTTTAATAGATGATTATTATTCATTTTCTATTTGAATTACGACTAAAGTCCTGATTGATAGACCGATTGAAAAACATATATAGCTTTCAAAAGGTATCACATTTTTTGAATCTAAAACATGTGTCACATTCTATGCTTCGCATAATATAGGATTAAAAAAAAAATGAATTTCATGAAGTTTTGACCAGGTTAAGGTGGTCAGACATATGAGTTTTTATATTTTTAAAAATTTGTAATAAAAAAATCATAATTAATTATTTAATTGGAAATAAATTACAAAAAAATATGCATCACATCAGGACATGAGTCCTCTCTTTATATCTAAAATCTTATAAAAAAATATTATCATTTTATTTTTGTTAGAGTGGTCAGACGTACACCTACTTCTTATTTTTTCCCTGAAATTTAAGTACTACTGCATTGAAATTTCAAAATTTCAACAAATAGATTTAAAAAAAAAATAAACCTAGTAGTTTAGAAACTACATTCAATTTGCTACAGATTTTATTGTTACATATTTTTGAAATAATATAGATAACTTATTCAAATTTTTATGTCAAGTTGCCTAATTCTGATTTTCTGAATTTTCATCACCACTTAAGGGCTTGTTTTTTCCATGATGATCCTGCACATACCCGGTATCACCCTAGCTTAATCTTTGGATGGAAAATCATAAAATCTATTGGGCTCTCCCAAGACTCAATAGAAATAATGATATCTTCTATCATATCTTTTGGTTTTGTAATGCCTCGCCACGCAACCCTAGAGGAAGTTGCAATTAGCTACTCAAACATACCAATTTTTTTTTAATTTAAGTACAATTAATATGCAAGTTCACTACACATTGCAACAACCTCTAAGGTTACGAGATTGAGATTACATATTAACCCACAAACAATATTAATGAATTGAATCCACAACATTTATCTACTTAAGAAATCAAGAACACATACATTCCATACAAGATAAATTACATCAAAGAAGAAGAGATACTAAAAGAGCTCATTTAACAATAAGATTACAACTCTCATTCCCCAAATGAGGTAAATCAAATAAAATTTATTAAAAATTACAACTTCCACCTCAATTACAAAGAGGTGTAATAAATTACAAGATTAACTGAAATGAATAAAACAAGAAATGAAACTAGAACCCACGAGCTCTCCAACTGGAAATATCATCCACACGACCAAGAAGAAAACCCAACAGAGTAAGGTGCACGTTCCACCCAACCAAGTGGTACTCGAAGGCCCACCCCCCATGCTAAGAGATAGTAACAAGGATTTATAGACAAGACCAACTACCTCAAGACATAGGCTGAATCAAAACCGAACCAAACTGACACTACCAAACACATGCACCATACAACCATAGGTACAATGCAAGTACAACATAACATTAATGACATGGATTACATTCCTTAGTTATCACTCAAATAAACTACCTCTGAAGGTTACCCAATTTACCTCTTACGGCTCTAACCCCTAACAGAAGTCACTCTTCTACTTGACAACATACATTCAAACCAATTACCAAGGGAGCCCAAGTGCATACAAAATAGATACAACAAACACTCCATCTCTAGGTGGAAATATGTAATGATACTCACTCCAAACCTTGGAGGCAACAACTTCACATAATTCACTCCTTCCACAAGAGGCACAAATCATCCCCATACGTGATAACCGGGTTACTTATTGACAAGGCACCATGCACTACTCAAGGGAAAGAAAAACGGTTGACATCACAAAATGATAACCCCCCCATCCTCTAAGGATCCTCTACGAGACTTACATATAGAAGGCACATTTAATCCCACTTCCCCAAACAAGAATACGAAGGAATATTCACTGAAGGTAATTGAAATAAACTAATTTTGGATATTCTAAATCCATTTCCTTTTCAAAATGATTTTACAACAAGGATAATAATTTCCTTAACTAAATAACTGATTAATATAATTAATTGCCTCATCAATTGTAGAGAAGGAAAATACTAACTTTAATAACCAATTGAAATCCATGATTACTTTTAAAAAGCATCATATATCCGCTACCTTTATAAAATTCAATAGTTAATTGTCTCAATTAAACTAATTTTAATATTTTCTCTTTCAGATACATGATAAAATTTAAACCAAATATTTAATCCTTAACTATTTGAAAATACTAATAAAATAAAGTGGTTACTTCTGCGTTTTGAAACATATCATTTTAAAAGAAATAACTGTTTTTTCTTGCAAACTAAATCATTTTAAAAGAAACCAATTAATTTCACTATTAAACAAATTACTTACAAATCCAATATTTGCATTTTCAAATATATTATTTAAAATAAAATCAATCATTTGACTATTGCATATTGATTTAAAATTTTTTCAATTACATTTACATATCCCATCAAATAAATCATCTCTTAATATATATATATATATATATTATTATTAATATATATTAATATTTTAATATTATAAAATATAATAAAAATATTATTTAACAATATTTTAATATCATAAAATATAATATTCAAAATATTATATATCTACTTATTAACAATTTATAATAATGATTTAGTTGGTAGAAAAATGGCAGCATCATCGATCGGGAATCGCACAGGAGCGGGCATTTTGATTTTTTCTGAGGGGATTGACGCTGGGGATACTGAGGATGAAGGCAATCCTGATTGTGGGGTGTTGTATGTTATCTGGCGTGCTGGGACTTGGGTTGTTTCCCTTTCATTGGCCACTGGTTAGAATGTTTCGCAGTCCCTTTTGGGTCTTTATGGTTCAAAAGATGGTGTTGGTTCTCCTATGTGGGATGAGTGTGGAAGGCTCGTGCGGCCTTGCCTCTATTTTTTTGTGGGAGATGCCTTTTTTCCCTCCACAAATGGTGTTGTGGTGATTGTGTTTGGCGGGCTTCCCTCCCTGGTGCGATGCGGGTGTGTGTGGCTGGGCTTCGTGGCTAGGGTTGGTCTGTCTTGATCCTTTGTGTGTTGAGGTTGGACGTGAGCCTCGTTTTGGCTCCGTGACAGTTACTGGAAATGGCGGTGGCTCTATCCCCCTGGCATGGTTGGGGCTATGGTGGCTAGGCTATGAGTTTTGGCCTGCTGGATCTTTGCATTGCCCTGTTTGTACCGATGCTTGCAATTTGCATTTTGCTATTGTAGGGGTCGTTGCTTTGATGCAATGGGTTTCTACCCTTCCCTATTGTGGGCCTTGTGTGCTTAGTGATGGAAAAAGTGGAGCTTTAGACCTCTTGCTTCCTCTATTGTGTGGGTCCGATATAGGAGTTATGGTTTAGTTCGATGGCCCTCTGCTTGTTGTGTGGAGGACTGGTGGGGACTTGTGGTTCCCTAAGGAGGTGCTTTGGTTAAAAAAATTTAGTCCCATCTAGGTGGTTGGCTTGGGTCTGTTCTGTTCGGATGAGAGGGGTGGGTTGTTTAAGATGTTGACTGGGATGTCATACCTGCTTCCTGTGTTGCCAACAAATGTGATGGCCTTCCTTTCTTTGGTAACTATTCTCTGCTATGTTCTCTAGCTAGCTTCTTTTGAGGTGAAGTTTGCTCCTATTGAGGGGGAGCCCTCTCTTTTAGAGGTACAGATGGTTGTTGTTGATATGGTGGAGAGAGATTTCCCCTCTTATGAGTTCTTATTGAGGTGGATTTTGGTTGAGTGGGTGAGTGGTGGCATTTTTCTAGAGGGTTTTCATCTTGTTTGCTCCTTTAGAGGGGAGCCATCTCCTATTGAGGTGGAGATTGTGTTGGTCTTCCAGGAGGGTTGGTGTTGCATGTTTGTTGTTGCCTCTCTTGCTTCAACTTTGGTGATTATCTATGGATTGCCTTCTTTTTATGGCTGGAAGGCTGGTGCACGGTGGGTTTGTTGTGATTTAGCTATGGTTGTTCTTGGATTGACACATTGTGAAGTTATTTTCTATGTTGCTAGGAGGGTTTCTTACCCCTCCTTTGGAGGAAATCAGGTTGGCTCAGTTTTGAGCCATAGTTCTTCTGTAGTCCAACTGCTATAGGTGGTTAGTGGCTTGGTTAGTTTCTGGCAAGACCTTAGGGCTTGTTGTGCCTTAGGGTTATTTCTTGCCCTAAGTTTTAGTTGCTTTTGGTTCAAGTACCAGATATGGATTGCTTTGGCTTTCTTTGTTTTGGGGATTATTGGTTTTGACAGTCCTCCTTCGCTTGGTTATCTGGTGACCAAGTGCAGTTGATGCTTCTGTTGTGTGATGTGATGTGTCTACTCATGTTGGGTTTCTCTTGTGTCGATGATGCTTTAGCTCTATAAAAGGTTCTTGTCCCTTTCAAAACCATGCTTGTCCTTTTTGGTCCTTATGGCTCATTGTGTAAAGGGTACAACACCCTGTAAATGCTACTTATCTTTTCAAAAACAATATATAATAATATTTTAACATTATAAAATATAATATTAAAATATTATATATTTTCTTTTATTAAAAAAAGTGTTAATGAAAAAGGGCGTAGGTTTCCTCGGGCTACGTGCACATCAGTTTAGGGCTGGGTCAGTGCCTGCACAACCGGCCATGGGGTAGGGGCTTACCCAACCGACCACATGTTTGGGGCGGTTGTTGTGCTATGCACAGGCGTCCACCATACATGGTGGTGACGATGCCAATGGTCACATGGGGGTTCGTTGGGCATGGCTCCCCCACAATAGCTCCCATGGGGGCGGCTATGGGGTGAGCCCCCAGCCCCCCACAAAATTTCATGATTTTTTTTATTATTGAAAAAAAACAATATAAAAAACCCTGCGGATTTTTAATTTGCGATTATAACAAGGGTAGAATATTTTCATTTTAAATAAAATATTTTCCAGCATAATCCTTATGAGAAAAAATATAAAAGGATATATATATATGTACATATATAAATGTATACATACAGATTTACTAATTTTACAACTCAGTAGAATAAATATTTTCAAAAACATATCATTTATAGGTATAATGAATTTTTTTTCTTGAAGAACAATATTTTCAAACAGAGGTTTTGGAAGTTTTGAAACCAGATTCAAGATGGGTTTTTCTTGCAAATCCAACAAAGTATTAAATATTTTTCAAACAACAAATGAAAGTTGTGAATCTTTTCAAATGAAATTAATTTAATAAACAAAATACCTGGTTTCCAATGCTTGAGATAATGACGATATGGTGCAAATATTTCTCCTCAAATTCAAGCTTTTTCTTAGCAGTCTAACTCAGCTTCTCCAAAAAAATCCCAAATTCAAACACACATCCAAAAATTCCTTTCCTTTTCTAAATCTCCCTTTTTCATCCTCTCCCAAATTTTTTATCCAAATATCCAAATAATAGCCAAAAAATAAAAAATATCTATTCAACCAACATAATCAATTTTGAAAACAAAAAACATAAAATATTTCAAAATATCTCTTTTTTCAATTTTTGAATTTAAAATTTTCTAAAAATGAAATTTAAATTCTTTTCTTTAATTTTCAATTTCAAAAAATAAAATCCATAATTTCAAAATGAATAACTTAATCTATTTCAACACAATTAATTTAATTAATTAATAAAATAAATCTAATCCAAGATTAAATTATTTTATTAATTAAATTAAATTAATCAATAAATTAAATAACATTTCTAACATTATAACTAGATTCATTTAATCAACAACTTAACTACATAGTCCAGTTATTTAGCTTTTCTAACTTGCAATTAAATAAGATCAAGGCAATTGGACAGTATTAAAACAACTGAACCAGACTACAACCTGACGACACACTTATGACTAGGGTGATGACTTGACATGGAAAAACCTAGCTACTATCTCCCAATCAACTGTCGTTGGCGATTGGACACACTCAAACTTGTGAAGCCAGGTGGAGTCAATGTCCTATACCTGTTAACCTGCAAACAAAAGTATATCACACATTTTTATTTGCATCATATAAAACAAACCGTGAAGAGGAAATCTCGGAATCGCAGGGCGCTCGCAAGTGAGTGATGCTATCCCGTCCCCTTCACCAATACAATATTACCAACTAAGGAATCTAACATCAATAATTTGATCAAGGCATAAAGTAACATTAACTCAAATATCATCTATGCTAATCTAAAGCATGCCATAATGATAACATCAAAATAAATTACCATCACATCAAAATATCTCAATCACATCGCTTTACAGACAATGATCAAATAGTAACTGAGTACCAAAGTCCAAGCACTAACATAAAACACATCATAACCAAATAGGACATTGTTCGATCAAAAGAGAAAAACAGAGGGGTATTACAAGTTTCTCGAGTGAATGATCATCCATTTGCAAGACCGTTGGAGTAAGTATTGGTTCTTGAAGGGCCAACCTCTCCTTAGTCTCATTAGTCATTACATTTATAGCTTCTCCTAGATTGACAAGTGTATTTGGAATGGCTATATCATTGATACATACCTTAATCATTGGGTTTCTAGGATCCACATACTTAGAGACTGAGATCTTTCCCAACATCAAAGCTACAAGTTGTCCAATGACTTGGACTATCTTGGGGTCTTGCTTCTTTTGTTGTTTCCTCCCACAAAGTTCTTTAACTGCTTTGGTGTACATAAGAATATCTTGAATAGCCTATAACAAAGGAATCTTAATGTTAACATTACATAACTCATTCATAAAATCAAAATCCGATTGAAATGTATTGTACTGCTTTGGTTTCTCTTGCACTTCAACTTCTATGATCGTTGGTCCTTGAAGGCTCTTCCCTCACCTTAGGTTTACACCATCAATCTCCAATACATTGATAGGATAAGTCGAGAATCCTTTCACTTCATTATTATAAACTGGTTGAGTCACCTTATTGTTTGGATTGGGTGTCGATTGTGTGGGAATTGGTGTGTCTTTGGGTGGTTGGGTCAAATTGTAGGTTTGATTAGATGACGAGACAAGTGGTATGGGTTTACTATTGGATGTGGTGGATACAAAGGAAATGATTGATATTGTGGGTAGGGTGGTGGTGATGCTTGCCATGCTTTCCATGATTGTGAAGAAAGAGGATATTGTTGTTACCACTAGGGGTAGTATGGAGGGTGATACCAATTTCCATACCATCCAGATTGGTTTGGGAAGGAATTATGTTGAAAAGGATTTTGGGGTGCAACTTGGTAATCAGGTGGGGGAATTGCTCTTGGTTGCCACGGTCTTCTTTGGGCCATAAAGTAAATAGGTTCATCGTTTTATTCTACCTTGGTCATCCCTACAAGAAGAATTTTTAGAGTAGTGTCCCTAGTGGCTTCCTCTAAATAAGATATCTTTTTTCTATTATATGGACACTCCTCACCACTATGCTTCTTTTGACAAATGGGGCGAAAGATAGCTAAGGATTTTTCAACCTCCTCCTATTTTCTTCATGTATATAATGTGTCTATCTATTTTTCCATATGACTTAATAAATAATTCTTAAGGGCTTCAATTATATTACCTATCTCATGCTTGGTAATACCTATTGAATTTCTCGCAAAATACAATTTTCTTGGATAGTTCCTGTAAATATCACTAATATCATCAAATTTTGTTTTAGAAATATTCCCTTTCCCTAATAAATTTAATTATTCCATAACATCATATCTTATTCTTCTAAGAAACAAAATTTTAATAGAATCCTTATTTAGCCCCATTTGGCGAGATCGTTGGAGACTGAACATGAAGCATTCAAGGTAGTCATCTATGGACTCATCTTCCTTTTGTGTCATGTAGAAACTTTCATCCCAAACCTCCTTTGTTTTGCAATACTCCTGATACTTGTTCATGAATAATTCTTTCATGACTTCCCATGTCTTGATATTTCTAAGGTTCATGAGCCAACAAAGGGCGACATCCTTTAATGTGGTAGGGAATAGTTTGAGTTTCTATGCATCACTTTGATAATCATAGCTATGACACAACACATCAAATTCAAACAAAAACATATCAGGATCCTCAATCGAAAGACCACAAAAAATGGGAAAAAAGGAATGAGGAATGTTCTTCATAGGGGCATCTTGTTCAGGATTTGTGATTGGAAATTCAAAGGTAACCAAATTATTGTTGGCCAATGCCCTATTGTGATTTTTGTTGTTGATGTTTTTTTTATTGTTGTTTTCTAGATCTGTGATGTCTAGTGACCAAGGGGTAAAGTAAGTTCTAAATGACTCTTGGGTTTTCAAGGATGGACCGACTTTAGGGCCATAAGTCTCCTAAAAGAACCTTTCAACCTTTTTTTCCAATACTTCGGAAGAACACAAACGGGTACCTGGAGGTGTCTCAACAATAGTAGACTCTATGACACACTTCTCGATATCAAGTTCAGGTAACTCTAAGGCTTGTAATTTAGTTTTTAGTTTCCCTTGTTGTGATTTTCCTCCCTTAACTAATGATTTTTAATTGTTTTTTCATTTTTCTAATTGTATATTACTCCCTTTATCCTTCTTAAAAAATCCCCCTCTACTATCCGTACTATGATTCATACACCTAAATGAATTGCAAAAAATCAAAATAAGGTTAGTTATCCAAACAAGGTTGACTATCACGTATAATTTCTCTTTAGCCCAATGCTCCTATCTTAGCTCAGTAGGTTGATAGGTCTTTAACACCATTCCTTGGCAACAACACCAAAATCTTTAGATTAAACTGTGGACTGATGTTTAGGGTAAAACTATCATTGTAATTCTATCTTAAATGGGTGAATGGATTGAGATCAATCTTTTATAATTTCACAAGTTCCTTAGTTTACTCCTCAATGCCAATCCAGGGGCGTAAGCTTGTGAATAGTGTTGCAGAAATCTACCAAAGGACTGAAACTAATGAACTAAGAGGGATGAATGCATCTACAAACTTGAATTGAAACACACCTTTTTAGCTTAAAATTCAAATCAATTTTTTTTTTTTGCAAATGAATGGAATTTCCTACCTTTAATCTAACACACACGTCTATTTAATTCTATCAAAACCAATATTCTAGATTTGCACAATAAAATTTTAATTTTGAATTAAGATTGATTCTACTACCCCTACTTCTTGGAAGAAATTGAGACATGAAGTCTACTAGAAATTGTGATAGGAATTATAGTAAATTATAATAGAAATGTGATAGAAAAATAATAAAGTGTTTTATTTAAATAATATGCTACCAACGATGACTTCTAATTTGCATGAATCAAATCATTAATCCCAGAATGATTTGACAACTATATGAGTAAATAGAAAAGCCAATCAAGATTTTGAATAATCAATATCTGTGTATAGAAAACCAAATTCCACAAGATTGTAGATAGTTGACTTGTATTTAGAAAGGAAATAAATTTGAAATCAAATCACACATTAAATTACCACACTAGAAATCATGAACAAATCATCAATCGACACGGGGATTTGGTCCATGCCTCCTTGGCCAATTGATGATCGAGGTACTAATGTGCTCTTCTAATTCGATTCAAACATACATGCATATAATAAAATTCAAATGATTTTTGAATACCAGGACAATATTATATTAATGGCTATATATGAAGCCTCTAGGCTGATACATGTTTATACTGAAGCATGTACTAATAAGTTCACATGTTTTGTTTATGGCCTATGACCAACAAACCATTAAGTTTGATAAACAAAAAAATATATAAGTCTGATAAAAATTATCATTCGGTTGTTGGCCAAAAATATAAAACATTTTTTAACAAGCATTCACTTCAACATAGGTATAGACAAAAAAAACTTGATTACTCCCATCCACATCATCAACCATCTCTACAGTTTTCCCATTTAATTCTTGCCAATTCAGCCATAAATTAGTTAGCGTTTCAACTAATATTGACACTTTCTTACTCATTTTATTTTCCTATTACATTTCATCAAATACTATACTTCCTATGAAATATGGAGATACAATGGAAGGAAACATAAAGGAAAAAAGGAAGACAAAAGGGTAAATTTATTAGAACACTTTGACCTTGATCAATTCTAAAGGGTAGGTTCACCAAAATGAAATCTCAGAAATAGGGGGCTCTATATTTTAGGAGATGGAATGAAGGGGATAAGGGCCTATTTCACTTATTTTCACTCAAGGAAACCCAAGAGGTCTAAATCCAAGGATGGAAAAAATGAAAGAGATCTAATAAAGGTTGTCCTAGGATATGATTAAGGACTAAAGAGGGGTTCACCACCAAGCTAGGGCTTGAAAAATACTATTAATATGCAAAACCTAATGATATGTAAAGCATAAATAAATGACCTTAGGATGAATGTAAATCAAAATAGTAAATTGAGAAATTAGAGAGGTGCACCTAGAATTTGTAGAAGCCTGAATAAAGATTTAAAATGTGGGAAATACTAATAGTTTTTGCACACTAGGACTCATATGCCATTAGGGCGATTTAGTCCTAGTTTAGGGTTTCGGGCTGAAACTAGAATCTAGAATTATTGAATCAGAATCTATTGAAAAGTCTAAAAATAGTTATACTGGGACTCATACACCAAAAGTGGTGATTTAGTCTGAGTATCAATGTTTCTTAAAAAATCTAATATGCTTTGATAAATTCTTGTAGCTTTCTTCCTACCAAATCTTCGTGTCTAAATCATTGAATTCTACTTTGTAAGTGACTTTTTGTGATCTTGCATGTAAGGTGACAACAAATCACACATCAAAGAGAGGGAAAAATGTTGTTCTATTAGTGGATATGGGTTTTCCTAAACCCCGTTTTGGTAGTGAAACCTTTAAATGAAATGAAAAAGAATGGAGGAATGATGAATGAAAAAACTGATATGTTGTAACTCACGAAACCCTTGAATAAGATTTTGAAAAAATGTATGAGATGGCTATCATGAATGTGTATCTTGAATCTTGCTTGAATGATATGGATCTAGATTTGAATGCTTGCTTGAATCATAAAACATTACATCACAAATATTTGCTCAAAAAAAAATATAATGCATGATGAATTTGACATGACATTTGATACTTGAATGATGCTCCAAAATTCTTGATAATCAAGTCTTGAATGCTCTTGTAAACTCTCACTTTGATACTCTTAAGATTACATAAATTTCTAGGAGAAAATATGTGAAATAACCTTGTATTTATACTTATTTATGCCAAATTTCCTAAAATTACAACACTACAAGCCGACATTAGATCTAGGAAGATAAATCTCACCAAGAATTTTAATTTAATTTAGGTATAATCTAGGCAGTGCTCATACATAGTTCTGGTGTATGAGTCCCATTAGGCTAAGCTTTGTACACATTTTTCAAGAAATGCTTCGTTTAGTGTGAAATCCATATTAAGGCCCTGAAACCTAGGTGGGACCCATGCACAAGGTTGCATATGAGTCCCAGATCACTAAATCTTGGCCATATAATGAAAAATCATTAATTTCTCATTGGTCACTTAATACATTTCAAGATTAACCTCAGAGAGATGCATTAATTAAGGCTTGTGGATGTAAAATAAGGCCAATCAAAGCATAAAGAAGCCCAATTAATTAATAAAACGTTAGATTAGTGTAAAAGTGTAAAAAAACACTTTCAAACAACCTAAATAAGGCACAATTATGTCCATTTAGTTCACAAGGGGCCAAACAAGTGTGAAAATGTAGAGGGATACATTTTTCTACGCTACAGATCCAAAATTGGAGTCTAGTTCAGGGTACCTTGCACCCTAGATCAGCTAATTCAAGCTAAAATTTTCATCGCAAGTTCCTCTCTGTGTCTCATTCTCAAATCTAAAGCTGATTTTTGGTATTCTTTTTTTTTGTGTGATAAATTATATTTTCATATCAAGGGTTGCATGTCATATAGGCTTGTTAAATCACACATCAAATTTATCATCCACACAAATCAATAAACAACATAAATACTACGAGGTTGGCTCTTCCTTGTGGTAGCAATTCAATCATAAAACCCTAGTTAATTTATGCTTAATTTTGAGTCAAGTTAAAAGGAGATAATTCTAGTTATCTTAATTGGATCTAAGATTTCTTTTTGTACTCAACATATCTAAATGGACATAATGGAACCAAAATTAAGCATCCAAATTAGTGAATATATTATGAAAATGTTATGATATCTTATGTAAAATGCAAGAAACATATAATTTTAGCCTATGGACTCATCTTGGGCTTTGGGTGTTGAATTTAACTTGAGATTTAAATGACATACTTAGGTGGTTTTTTCTCATGGTTTCTCAATATACTATTTGGTGGTTTCATTATTGGGATTAGGATTCTCATAAACCTTACAATACCTAATTTTAAAACTATTTAACTATTTATTATGTTATGTGTCCTTATGAAATATAATTCCCCACCTTATGCCTTGGTTATTATGCCATGTATAATTATTGATATTGTATGTGTAAATATGTGTATAAGAGAATATCTTGTCATGAAGGTTGTGTAAGAGAATCTTGAAAAGGATAGTGTTGCAAGAGCTATTATGACATGTATATGAGAATTGATGAGGAGGTTATATAGTGGATTTATAAGAGAATTTTCTAATATTAGTTGGGTGTGGAATGCAATTAGTGCTTCATGGGGGATTTCTTGGCAGTTGCATATACCAAATTGGATTATGGAGGTCAAATATGCTTGTGTAAGAATTATTTTTTATTTTAGGATGGTTCCACATGTCTAAGGTCCATGAGAATTCATACAATGGTAATTTTATATCTTTATCTTCCCATGATATTATTTTCTAATGGTTTTTTGGGCCTCCTTAAGTCTATATACTAGAGGGATGGGATAGAGTATGTTTGAAATGTGATTTTGTATGGTTATGCTATGATTTTCTACCAAAGTAATGAAATTATGATATTCATGCTAAGGAAGGATATTTATATTCTATTGTGACTACTTGTTGAATCTACATTAGTATGTTTCTTTACAAGTTAGTTTTTCTTGAGAATATTTCCATATCTATATATATATATATATATATATATATATATATCATCGTATTTTGTGTGGTTGTTTCTAGTATATATCTCAAGTATTATTTATTTCCTAAGTTTTTTCTATATCATGTAGTCCTACTTAAATTTCTATATGTTAATTATTGTGTTATTCTCCTCAAAGGGTTAATGTGTTAATACATGCATGTTTAAGAATTGTGTTTAGTTTTTTCTTTAATTACTAAGGGATTTAGAGATACTTTTCCTTATATTTCGGATAAAAGGAAAGCTAGTTAGATTTTTCATGTGGTTTAAATATGTTCTTACATACTCTTGCATGTGGCTTGTACATAATTACATGTTATTGCATATGATGGATCAATGACCATTTGGTTATAGATATTCCGTCATTATTGATCTCTTAGATTGGAAAGCTTGTGGGAATCTATAGGAAATGAGTGGTTTCTAATTAACCATTGTATAAATTGGATATTGCAATGGATCTAGTTTCTAATTTCAAGATATAGTATAATAAGAACTAGTGGAATGGTAGAGAATTTGAATAGAACCTATGATGGGTTGTGGTTTACCTAAAGGTAGTGAATCTTGGATTTGGTCATATATTTGCACATTCCATGGTGATAACTACAATCTAGCATGGTTTTTATATTCCTTTCTCCTATGATCATTTTTAGTGGAAGAGTGTCCATTTTGGGTTGTTACTTTTGAAGCCCCAGTCACATGTGTAAGAGCTACTTATGTTGAATTTTATGTATGTAGTGTTTAAGTTGCATTCAATTTTTTAGCCCCTAGTTTTACAAAAGCACGATCTTTAGCCCCCCTACCATGATGGCTATGTCCCTTTATTTTAAGGTCACATGAAGTAGAAGAGTATTTATTGTTAGTGTCTAAATTTCCCCCCTATGAACATGTGTAAACAATAGCTATGTTGAATATTATATGAAGTGCTTAAGTCGGGCTTATGGTTTAAGCCCCTACTTTTATCAAGGAACTGCATTAACCCCTTATTTCATATGGGTTGTGGAGTTATTCTTTTGGTGTCTTGGAAGTTTGTAGATAAATTAATTCCTCCATTTTCACATGCTTAATGATGGTTGTGGAATTGGTCTTTAAGTGACCTAGAGTTCATGGAAAACATCTTATCCTTATAGTTATAGTTGTTCATAAATTCTAGCTCAATTCTAGCAAATTTTTACTCCAAGAGGGCGTAGGAACATATTTTTTATAGTAACCTTTGAAAAAGAATAAATTCATAGAGTTTTTTTTTTTTTTTTGGCTCCCCATTTAAAATCAATAATGTTAAATTTTCATATAAATTTAAGTTCTAGTACTCTCCCACTTACATGTTTGGGAATTTAAAATCCTTCGATTTAAAACTGTGTGGCTTGATCATAGTAAAATCCTAGAAAAAGTACAAGTCACATAAAATATTTCTATTTTATATCAATTATCATTTGTTTTGAGTTATTCAAAGTAGGTGGTTATTACTCATATTTGTGATAGTTGAAGTGAATAAATTCTCAATGATCTCATAGTAATTTGAAAACTGAGTGACAATGTTATTCTAGGACAAGACAAGGAAAACCCAAGTTCGAGATGATTGACATTCTCATATATGAGAAAATGCATAAAATTTTGAAATTATGGAACATTTTATTAAGGGAATAAATTAACAAGGAAAGAAGATAAGTTGAAGGTTAATTCATGTTCAGATTTATGAGCTTATTGAAGGGAAAACAGGCATCGAAGAACATCATCTAGGATCATTATGTGCCTTTAGTAACATTCATTCAATTTAGGAACTTGGAAAACATATACTATTATGCCTTAAAGAGGAAAATAACATATGTATTTACCACTATTAATTCTTAAAGGAAAGAGGTTGCAATTAAGTTTTTGATATTTCCAAATCATGGATTTTTAACAACATTTCAAGAAACACAAAATCAAACAAGAATAATAAGACAAAAGAGAAAGAACAGACAAATTTACATTGGGAAAACCTTTTAGGTTAAAAAATCCACACTCAAAAACCACAAAGCCAATATATCATTTAGTAATAAAAGTAGTTACAATACATTTTTTAAGCTCAACGCCATTATATAGGAGTGAATTTGCACCCCTAATGCAAATTCCCCTTTTACCCTTCTCCACTTTAGAAAACCAAATGTGGGTGCTTAATTCCACATAAGCCCACTCTTATCATTCCACTTGGCACCTATTTTGAGTGTCAGTATAGGCGTTATTGTCTGGGATGCTTGTATGATGTGCAAATGTTTGCACAACATGCCTAAATCCCTGATAAATTCTCACATCTAGAGCCTACAAAGGCATTACAATTTCCACTGGGAATTGAATTGAAATGCCCTCTTCAGTTGACCGACCCGAATATGGTTGTTTCCTTCATCTCCTTCTTCAAATTCACCTCCTCTTCGTTCATTTTGGATCCCTTCACTCTCTAACTCTCTAGCTCTCTTTGAGCCCTCTCTTAGCTCTTCATTAGCTCCTTTTCACATCCTTCCACAGTCTCTCCACAAGCTCCAAGCTGCTTCTTCACCATTTGTTCAATCTCAAGCAACACTTTACATTTCATAGTAGCAACATCAAGAGTCCATCACTTTAGTAGAGCAAGTGTGGAACAAAACACTATTGTAGTAGAGGCTTGAGTTCCTCTCATTTTCTCCCCCACTAGCCTTGATTTCTATGGGAAAATTTTTTAAGATTTCACTCCTCTCCTCTATTATTTGGTTGAGTAGAATAACACTGCTTTGTAGTGATTTTGTGTTCTTTACTTCATTTCATACTTTTCTCTCTATCTATTTGGCTATTTGAGGAGGTGGGAACACCAAAACATGGGTTTGACTAAGGCAAACCCCTATACAACACCTACAATTTCTCTCTCCTTTGTGTGTAGGTATTGAAGACATTCATGAGCTAGAGGCTCCGTCATTTGCATGGTTGTAAGAATTTCCTTTCCCTTCTCCTTATCTTGATCATTCCTATGTTAGTCTATTTCAGCTTTATCACATTTTGTTACTCTATCACTTTCTAGAAGCTCTTAGAAATTAGAGTAGAAGCATTCACTTTGTCGTTTTCTATGAAAAACTCAATTTCTGGTCTATATGAGTCACTAGCATGCCACACTATCATCCATATTCTACGTTGCCATCCTTTGGCCAAGAGCTTGTCGATTTGTCCAGAGAATCTTGGTGACCTGCTCTTTCTGATTCTAGAACTCTCACCGCTTCTCCTTGAGGTAGTTTAGGGAAGTTCACCCCATGAGGCTCTCTGAGTGAAGAGAAATCATGAGCATAAAATCCCCCTTCTCTACATTTTGGTGAACATGACGTGAAGAACATCTGTTTTGAAAACTAGGAAGTTATTTACCCCTGCTTAGCGAGGTCATTAATTTTGACTCAGTGCTCGGATTTCAGAACCATTTGCACCGTTAGAAATGTCTTCTAGAAAACTAGTTCAATACCTAAAATACTAGTGCCTTTGGCAATCAACTTTTAGGGACTGATACAAGTTTTGACCTCAAATTCTACTCCGAAGACCTACGAAAATGCAAATTACTAAAATATAGAAAATACCAAAAAAATTGTAATGAATTTAATATCTTCTTTTATTAGTTCTATATCTAATTTTTTTCAAAATATTAGTGATGTTCCATTTCATGCATGTGATGGTGACTTGGCATTGCCCATGTTGCTTTGTATCTTTAATGCTTCTCACAAGAGTCATCTTGCTTCGGACGACATTTTGTTGAAAGAAGATGAAATCATTGCTACCTTTCTAAATGTTACTTTACCTTCTCTCCATTCCAATACACTCTAATCTAGAGATGATGCATTTGTGAATGATGAATTTAACCTTCATCCCAATGCACTCTCCTATAGAGATGATACATTTGTGAATGATGAATCTCCTACTCATCCCAATGCACTCTCCTCAAGAGATGATGCATTTTTGAATGATGAATTAATTATCTAATCTACGACACTCTCCTCTAGAGATGATGCATTAGTGCATGATGAATCTCCTTCCACATTTGATCATGTTTGGATTAATGTTGAGAATATGTCTTCAAATAATTATTCCACTAGTTGTGATGATTCTATAAATGTAATCTATGTCTCTACTACCCCTCAAAGGCCTAAGAGACTAGTCATTTACATGACTCCAACTAGTCCTTCTCCTAAAAGGGTTTGTTTTATTAATAGTGTTCTATTTTATAGCAATTATCTTTATCCTTCTATGGCTCCCTCTTGCAGATCGGTAGCCCATACTTATGAGAATACAATAAATAAAAAACCAAGCCTTCCTCAAGTAGCTAAACCTACAACTAAAGCACCCTATAATTACAATTTTTTCAAGCAACTTTAGGTTACTCTAGCTAATATCTCACTATGGGACTTGCTTTAGTCTGCTCTAGTTTATCAAGGTATGCTTCAGGAAGCCTTAGAAAATATCCTCTTGCCTTCTTCTTCTAGGCCAAAAAATGTTGATGCATTGATAGCTTATATTCATGCATATTTTCCAAATATTACATTCTTTCCCTAAGAGCTCCCACCTCCAGAAGTACAAAATTAAGCGGAACCTCTAATGGTCATAGTTAACATTAATAAAATCGGTATTAGATATACTCTCATTGACACTGGTTCGATGCTCAATGTATGTAGCATTGATCTATTGCCTAAGATTAACATTGATTCATCTTCTCTTAATGCTTCTTTTTTTGACATTCATGGGTTTGATAATGTTGGGATGCAAGCTCTAGGTACTATAGTATTACCTTTGCAACTTGGACCCATTGGTGTACGCACTCTAGTATATGTTATATTAGAAAATTTACCTTATAACCTTCTTCTTGGTAGACCATGGATTCATGCTATGACTGCAGTCTCATCTACCTTGCATAAATCTATTAAGTTCATTTTCAATAATAAAGTAGTCACACTCAGGGCTAACCCTGAGGCTATGCACTTATGTGACATGGTAGCTATCGATCAAGCTTCGGTTGTACCTACTCTTATTCCTTTAGTGTCTTCCAATGTGTTGATGTTTACACTAGAAATACCTACTACAAAGGATACTCTTGAGGTAGATGTCCCTAAGGAATATTCTTCTGAAGCAAGAAATCTTAAGTCTATTCCTTCTACCTTTTTTCAAGAAAATGCATGTCCTGATGATGATTGGGGTTCTTTAGAATTTATAGATTCCTTCATTCAGGAATATAAATTCGACCCGATCCACTTAGAACCTTCAATAACATCATTTGCACTCACTATCAAGGAAGGCCATCCTTCTATATCACAAGATAATGTGAATGAAAATTACAATGCTCTCTATGGAGATCCTCTGTCATCTTCTATCTTCATATCTTTTTCTTGTGAGAAGTCAAGTCTTTTTCCACAAGAGAATGGGTTGCTTCCTAATCCTCATCCTTTATCTGAGCAAGAGTGTATTTTTTTGTGGCTTCTTAATGCCCACTAAATTACTCTTCCTCCTCCTACATGTAATAAATCTCACAAACCTGATAAAACAAAACATTCTTTCTATGCATACCATCGAGTGCCTGGCTGTTCCCCTAGTGAATGTAAGGCCTTGAAGGATAAAATACAACAACTTCATGATTCATGTGCCATCACTCATTTTTTTGTTGATGCACCTATCTCTTCTTCAAATGAAAAGTGATATCGAGGTTTACCTCGATCCTATAAGATCTAAATATCTTGCATGGTTATCCTCCCCTATATGCTAGGGGTAGTGCTAACTTGTTTTGGAGATGTATGTCCTTCTTAAGGACCCCCTCTCTTCTCTCTACCTTTCAATTTGAAAAATACCTTGAGTGGAACCTCTTCCTTTTGAAGGGTTCCCAAGGGACCCATTTGAAAGTATTTATCTCAAATGAATTCAATGGAATCTAGCTTGGGGGCAACCCGACTAGACCTATTTCAAATCTTTGCATCTAGCTTGGGGGTAGCCCAACTAAACTTCAATTTTCAAATACTGTGTCCCTTGAGTGGATCCCTCTTCCTTTTGAAGGTTACTTGAGGGACCCCTTTGAAATTCTTCCAACTTGGAAATGGTCTATGTGACTGTCCATTCACTGGCCTGCACAACCGCTTACTGATGTGTTTTATCTATGGATAAACATGTTGCCACTTAGTGACTATGGGAAGTCCCCTTTTCTCAGTCTCCCTCATGTGAGAGTTCTTGGGGGATACCTTCCTTGCAGGTTCGTGGGTCTGTAAGGTGCTCTTCCTAGTTTCCTACATGTGAGAGTTCTTGGAGGATACCCTCCTTGTAGGTCCACAGGCCTGTAAGGTGCTTTCGTTCTTCATCTTTATAGTTCTGTGGGGCTATGAATTCCTTCACTTTTCCTACAATTTCAAGTTCACTAGATTGTGATCTACTTCCTCAATGGTTTAGGTATAATTTTCTAATCGTAATACTTCTTTGATCTACTTTAACAAAGCACTCATTAATATTTGTGCTCGCTAAAGTGGGGGTAAAATTTATAGGAGTGAATTTTCACTCCTAATGCAAATTCCCCTTTTACCATTCTCCACTTTAGAAAACTAAATGTGAAGGCATAATTCCACATAAGCCCACTGTTATCATTCCACTTGGTGCCTATTTTAAGTGTCGGTAGAGGCATTACTATCTGGGACACCCACACAAGGTAGACATCTGTGTGATGTGCTTATGCCCCTAATAGATTCTCATGTCTGGAGCATGTAGAGGAATTACAATTCCCATTGGGAGTTGACTTGTAATGCCCTCTTTGGCCGACTGACCTGAATATGGCCGTTTCCTTGATCTCCTTCTTCAAATTCCCCTATTCTTCATTCATTTTGGATCCCTTCACTCTCTAACTCTCTAGCTCTCTCTGAGCCATCTCTTAACTCTTCATTAGTTAATTTTCACATCCTTCCACAATATCTCCACAAGCTCCAAGCTGCTTCTTCACCATCCCTTCAATCTCACGAAACACTTTACATTTCACAGTAGAAACATCAACACTTCATCACTTTAGTTGAGCAAGTGTGGAACCAAACACCATTGCAACAGAGGCTTGAGTTTCTCTCATTTTATCCCCCACTAGCCTTGAGCTCTTTGGGTGGAGGTGGTAAGCTTTCAGTCCTCTCCTCTATTATTTGGTTGAGTAGCATAACAATGGTTTTTAGTGCTTTTGTGTTCTTTACTTCATTTCATACTTTCCTCTCTATCTATTTGGTTATCCATGGAGGTGGGAACACCAAAACGGGGGTTCAACTGAGGAAAACCCCTATACAACCCCAACAATTTCTCTCTTTTCTTTGTAGGTATTGAAGACATTCACAATCTAGAGGCTTCATCATTTGCACAGCTGGAAGAATTTCCTTTCCCTTCTTCTCCTTATCCTTATCATTCCTATTTCATTCTATTTTAGGTTTATCACATTATATTACTTTATCACTTTCTATAAGATCTTAGCAGTTAGAGTAGAAACATTCACTTTGTTGTGGGTGCTGCCACAATAATGGGTTACACTTTTTAGGACATCCTCATTTTTGCTGAAATCAAATATTTTTAGAAAATATAATGATTTAAGCCCTAAAAAGGTTCTATTTTAAGGGTTTTAATTGAATATGGTTTGATCAAACCCACTTATATCAAACCCCCTTGGATAGAAAGCTGCTAGTTTTAAACCATACCTATAATGGAGTCTCCTCTACACCTATCAAAATGTTGATAAAAAACCACTTTTGATTTACCTTCTACGGGATCAAATTAATTAATTTAAAATTAATTTTTTGTAAACATGTAGTCCTTATTATAAGCTTCCAAAAAAGTATAATTTTAAATATATTTAATTTTACTATTATATTTATTTTTTATTTCTTGTGAATGTAGGTTATTCAATGAACATCGAGGTCTTTATTTCACACATACGGAAAAATAGGTAAAGAGAGAAAAAAAATTCTTAAAAATTCATGTACCCTAGCTATTGATTTCCTTATTCCAACAAAAAGAAATAAGTTAATTCAAATGAATACAAAAAAAGTTATGCAGCTGAAAGTATAATATATCTAAATTATAATTATTCTGAATTAGAAAATTAATTAAAAAATATATATGCAACAAAAAATTATGAAAAAATATTCATCCACTAGATAATGGTGTGAGAACACTGTATTTAAAAAATTAGAATTGTATGCATTCTATAAAAAAAAGTTATGCAGCTGAAACTAAGCATCAACTTTTGAAAATAATGTTTCGTAAAAAAAATAAGTTAATAAAAACTAGATAAAATAATTCGTTATTTTTTTAATTTTTTTTAAAAATATAATTAGATTCTCAACACAAAATATCACAAATCACTAGTTTGCTTCATCTCCAAATTCTTAATGGTTTAGCTTCTATAGGTGTATGGAAGTGAAGATCTGGTGAAAAATGTTGATTTCAATGTCAAGTTTGGCCAAAACATGTAACCCACTATTGTGGGATCACCCTTGTTTTCTACAAAAACTTCCTTTCTGATCCATACAAGATGCCAGTGCACCTTGGGTATGCCAGTGCATCGCGCTGTCATCCGTATTCTGCACTACCATCCTTCGGCTGAGAGCTTGTGAGTTTGTTTAGAGAATCTTTGTGATCCGCTCTTTCTGATTCTAGAACTCCTATCGATATTCCTTGACGTAGTTTAGGGCAGTTCACCCTATGAGGCTCTATGAGTGAAGAGAAATCGTGATTAGTGAATCCCCCTTCTCTTTATCCATTACAAGAGATTTACATCTTATTCCATCTATAACAAAAATCCAATAGTATAACCCCTATGAATAACACTCTCCTCTTCTGACTCTTCTAGAAAAAGTGTTTGTATATATATAGTATATGGTGCACAAGATAGATGTTTCCTCAAATGCATGCAACATGAAGTCACCACATGCAATAGAATGTAACATGAACATGTCAAAAATCTACACTTTAAAAGGAATCCACATTCCAAGTTAACTCAACTCAAAATAGAAACTACATTCATGCACAACTCTCCTTACAAATAAGAATTTCTAATATCAACTTTTCAAAGTGGGGATGAACTTCCACAAAAGTAGGTGGTTTTTATAGTTATCTCAAATTAGCTTGACACATTTCACCTTAATGCAGTTCTAAGAATATTTTACAAAATTCTCTCTCCAAATGAGAGCTCAAGTGACAAGTGTCACTATGGTGCATGTCCATGAAGTAGGGACAAGAAACAAGGTTTGCATAAAGTGCCTAGGTGACAAGTGGAACCTATTCAAGATCTACACCTTACATGTAGGATATAGCTCTCCTCGATGGGTCCCACAAAGTGCTATGACAACTATTATAGTTTACAAATATTTATCCCAAAAAATAATGCTAGGACTCAAAGGTTGAGACACCTTAATCCCAAATTTTTCCCACTTGTCAAAAACCTACCAAGAGTCCATGGAATCAACAAGATTTAGTTGCTAAGATTCAATCAATGAAAACACATCATCATAGTTCCATACATGCAATCACATGAATCTTCAACAACATTCTCATGCTCCAATCAAGTCATTTGCAACAACATCCAATATGTCCATCTCAAGAAATATAGTTCCTACCATCCTCTAAAGGAAAGGAACAAGCCATTTTGTATATGCACCAATCTAAAGAACCCAAACATCAAATTCAACCCATAAAGAAGGATATAGGATCTGCCACAACTCTACTATGCTCACTAGTTGGACAAAAGCTCAAAAAACTCCACGATCATAACCAAAAAAGAAATCTAAAGCCAAAGAATCGTCTATAGAATAAGATAAAGATTTAGTTAGAATAATAACCAAAATAGGTTACCCTCATCTAATTGATAGAACCATGAGACCAAAAATGGAAACCACAAAAATGTTAATCCATCTAGTCTACCATACCTTAAAGGTATCCAAAACATCAACAAACTCATGCGAACAACATATCCAACCCATGAACCATGATATAAAACTCCCTATGCTAGAATAATCAATTAAGATAGACACATATAGGAATTCCCACTACATGTGTAATGTCTAGTCTAAAAATACATCAAGGCACATTGAGTCTACCATCCACAATGACATACATACCTTGCAAACAAAAAATTGCTACAAGTAAATCTCTCATCATAAGTCTCCCAAACACTCCCATGTTCTCCACATCTGTCAAAAAGACAAAGATAAAGGAACCTCCATGTCATCACCCAAAACCAAGTGATAACACATGAAAGAAAATCAGTAATCACCATAGCTCCACACATGATCTTAACTCCAAAATCATGTGAATCCAAACATCTAGGAAGAAATTCAAAACTAAAGAGATAAACTTTGCACATCATACACATAAAGAATGTCCTACTACATACACCTCTAAATTATCAACTATGTCAAGTATGATCTCCTCCACAACCTCAAAAGAAAATCCTCAAAAACACCCATCATATTCAATCTTTAAGATCAAGCACAACATATGTATCATGTAATCACATGGATATAAGATTATCAAGAGAAGACCAAACTAGATCCATTTCCCATATTAGGAAATCAACTGACTATCATCTCCTAAAATTTTCAAAAATGACATCACAATGTCAACTCATATGCTCAAGAAAATAACCATGTTGAGAATTTCTCATAGTGAACCCTCTCGAACCATCTGAATGTAGGTCAAGATCCTTATCTGTAGTGTAGAAAAAAGTAACCCTTTTTCACACTTAATTTGGGAAGAATAATTAATCATAAAATGGACTTAATTGTGCCTTATTTAGGGTGTTGTAAATTGTTTCTTTACACTTTCACACTAATCTAGGGCTTCACTAATTAATTGTGGTTAATTAGTGCTTAATTGGTGTTTTGTCAAAAAATTGTCGTCCTATGGTTTAGTACATAGAACAAGTTTTCTCCAAATAACATTCAAAGAAACCCTAGAGATATCAATCTAAGGATTAAGTAGGGGAAAGATATCTTGCAATAGGGTGTCCTAAGGTGCTATTAAAGACTAAAAGAGGGTTTACCACAAAGCTAGGGCTTGGAAATACAAGAGATGAATGAATAATGCAAAGTACCATGCAAAACCTAGCTAAATGACTTAGGAAATGAAACTGAAATACAAAATATGAAACTAAGACTGAACAAAGGTGCACTTGGGAGAGTGATGAGATCAAAACAAGCTCCAAAACCTTGAAAATGTGTTGTTTAATTCCCAATGGGACTCATACGCCACTCTAGGTGATTTAGTCCTAGACTAGGGTTTCTATACCAAAACTAGTATATGGTAGTGTATGATCTAAATAAATCACCCAGACTGGCCTATCAGTCCCACTTAGCATTTTCGGAGGGTTAAGACGTAAATCTATTCTCCTATCTCTACTCTTCTTTCTACACTTCATTTTTGGATTTAAAACCCTAATTTGCAACCTGTAGGTGACTTTTAGTGAACATGAAAAACTTTTGATGACTTGATGAATTTCTTCAACTTTGCAACCTAATCTTCAAAGATCCTTCAAGCTCCAAGACACTTGGATATGTTATCACACATGTAGAGAGAGAAACTCGTTTATTTGTTAGGAAATGAGGGTTTTCCTTGGTCAAATCCCTTTTAGGTAATTAAACAAAATGATGAGATAATGAAATAAGGAAATGAAACATGAAACATGGAACATGGAACATGATATCTTGAATGATTTCTTGTAAATCTGAAATCTAACATGAAGTGGCCATGAAGGATGTAGATCTAGATCCTGAAATAAATGTAGAAAATTCTTAATCTTGGATCTTGAATGCAACATCAAAACACCAACTCAACAAAATGATTGATGCTTGATAACCTACACATGATATGGATCATGAATTGTTGCAAGAAATCATAAAAAATTTATTAGGAATGTTCTCTTGAAAGTCTTAGGTGAAAATGAGTGAAATAACCTTGTATTTATACTTATTTATGCCAATTTTTTTGAAATTACAACACTAAAAGTTGGCATTAGATTTAGGAGGGTAAAATCCCACCAAGAATCTAAATTAAATTTGATTTTGGGCCACACCAGAGTCATACACTAGAAGTGGCATATGAGTTTCATTAGGCTTAACTATGGGACACATTTTTTGAAAATGCTTAAAATGATGCAAAATCAAGATCAAGACCCAAAAACCTAGGTGGGTCTCATACGCCCAAGATACCATATGAGTCCCAAATCACTAAATCTAGGCCATAAAATCTGAAAAAATTATTTTTTTATTGGTTACTTGATGTAGGTTGGGATTATCCTTGGACAGATGCATTAATTAAGGATTGTGGATGCAAAGTAATGCCAAATAAGGCATAAAGAAGTAAAATTTATTAATGAAGCCATAGATTAGTGAGGAAGTGTTAGGATACACTTTACAAAACCATAAATAAGGCATAATTAAGTCTATTTTCTTACAAAGGCCCAAAACATTAATTTGAAGGTGTAAATAAATATACTTTACAACACTAAGTTAATGAAAAATTAGGTCAATTTAGCTTCGAAGATTCCTAAAATTAATGTGAATGTGTAAAAAACATTACAACACTAGATCAATGTAATATTAAGTTCAAATTAACATTAATTATTCCCAAATTAAGTAAGGAATTGTACCATCTCCAAGAAGGGAGTACATTTTTTGTCATTACATCTAGCCCCCACTTTAGTGAGAGGATGGACCTGCTTCAAACTCTGGTGCAGGGGCACCATCACCTTGGCATGAAGGAAACATGAGCCTTAGAGGTTCATCAAATGAATTTTAAGATCCTTAAATTATATGCAACAAAATAAGCCAAGATGAGATATAATATAAACAAGTTGTCCATTTAATGCCATGTTGGCAATGTGATCTAGGTGCATAGGGTATAGTGTAGGTTTGGGGTTTCATTTTTTATTTGATAATAAGGTCTTAATTACCATTGTAAATATATTAGAGGGCTTAATAGATTAGTTAGGAGGAATTTATAAAGACAAGTTGTAATGGGCTAGTGATTAAAGAGCAAAATTGGCAAAATTGCCATCTTAGGATTCTAACAAAGGGTGGTTGTGGTAGTTGTTCAACCCAAGAGGTATTTTGAACATGGTAACATGATATATTGTTTTAATATCTCTAAGGAGAGGTTTTTGAACAATTTTGGAAGGAGAGTTTCAAATAAGAAGTTGCTATTTTTTGAGTTTTTCATAGAGAAATTGTTCATCTCGTACGTTGTACAGCCTGTACATGTTGTTCCACACTCCAAGACTATAATGGTTGGATATATAATTTAATAAAATTTATTTTTGTATTGTAATGGTGTGATTTCATTAATAATTGAGTGAAATATCCCCATTTTACTCCCGGGTGGTCTCAAACCCCATGTTTTTCGTGTTTTCCTGAACTTTGCAAGCTTGGTATGGATTTGTACGGTAGAATTTCACTCAAAAATCATTGTGAATGTTTAGATATATGATTTATCTTTCAAATTCATTTGATTTTAGGCTTTGAACATTCATATTGAGGGAGAAATCATTGTTTTTCTGAAACTGCCTATTTACCCTATTTTTGGGGTTTTAAGAGGAGTGAAAATGCCATTCTAAGCCTTCCACCCACTGTGAAGACCTGTAACTTAGTGGATAGGCTTAGATAGGAATAATAAACATGTTAATACTCTTTTTTGTGCAGGTTAAGTGATTTTCATAACTTTGTGAGAGTCTCTGAGGTGGATTCCATTGGAAAGGTGCATGGTTTGATGGGTATAGTCTTGAATTTGACAATGGTAAGTTAGCGATGGCTATTTTATGAAATTTTAAGCATATTGGGGATAAAATATGACTATCTGAGTGGGTGGCATGGTCTGGGAGGCTTTGGAAGTGTCATTTTCAATAAACCCTCATGAATTGTGCCTAAAACAAGGTTTTTCAGGTTTGCCAAGTGTTTGTCCATACTAGTGGAATCCTTTTGTGATTTTGGAGGTTTGAAGGCATATGAATTGTTTCCCCAAGGTTTCATGGTCCTGTGATATGGTTAAAGGCATGTTGCTTTGTAAAATAGGCCTAATCAACCTAATTGAGTCAATATAGGAAGGGTGATTTTGGAGAGTTGGTCCAAAGGAATTGAGTCTTAATTTGACATATGTGTTATAAACCTAAAATGGGTATTTGAAACCATCAATATTTTTTTTAGTGTTTGGAGAACATTTGAGTTATTGGGAAAAACCTAGGTTTTGAGTGCTACAAGGGTAAACTGGTATGAAAGTTGCTGAAAGGAGACTTTTGGAATGATTAACCTTTGATATTGAGTAGAAGTCATTGTATTTCCCTGGGAAATTGATTAGCACCCCTACCTCTACATCATAGTGGTATTAGATCAAGGGAGTAGGTCTTTGTGAAGATCAAGGTTAAAGTTTGTGTGTAGGAAGAAGAAGGTAGTTGGAGGGAACAAAATGCCTCCTAAAAACAATGTTGTTGCAAGGAAAATTGATAATCATGACAAGGATATAGATACACTGAAATGAGAGATGGATGAAATAAAGGCTAAGGGCAGGACCCTTTTGGATGAAAGTTAATCTGAAGAGGAAGAGACTTCTGGTGAAGAAGAGCAGATGGATCCAAATGATGTTAGAACAATGAAGCTTCTGAAAGCTATGAAGAAAGATGGACATGGAAAAATGGATGTGCCTATGTATGGAGGCAAAATTTATAGTGAAGAGCTCTTGGATTGGATAGGGGCTTTGGAGAACTACTTTGATAGTGAAGATGCTGATGAAGGACACAAGGTGAAGAGAGCAAAAACAAAACTAAAGGGACATGCTTTGGTGTGGTGGAATTTTGTGCAAGAAGATAGGGAGAGAAAAGGAAAGAGAAACATCATTTCTTGGGAGAAGATGAAAGCAAAGATCAAAGGTAAATTTCTTCCTTTTGATTACAATATTCAATTGCTTAAGAAATTGCAAAATCTTAGACAAAATGAGGTAGATGTACAAGCATATACTAAAGAGTTTTATAGGCTAAGTATAAGGACTAAACATGAAGAAGGTGAGGAAGAAATGACTGCTAGGTACTTGAATGGCTTAAGATTCAACATTCAAGATGAAATCAACTTGATGGCACCAAAATCAGTAGAGAAATGCTTTCAAATGGCAATGAGGGAAGAAGAAAAGCTAAAGAGGACACAAGAGAAGGCAGCAAGAGGAAGAGGTAACACCTCTAGAGGAAGGAGGTTCAATCCTAGTTCAAAGACAAACAATGAGGGCCAAGGAGATGACAAGAAGGATTAAGAACAATATGATTCAAGAGGTGGATGGAGAGGTTCAAGAGGCAGATTTAGTGGAGGTAGAGGTTCCTATCAATTCTCAGGGAGATGCTACACTTGTAATCAGCCTGGACATCTAACCTTTAAGTTCCCTAAAAAGCAAGGCTCAAGCTCTCATGGGGGAGGAAGGAGGAATCAATTAGTGCATGAAGATGAAGAGAGTGTGACTTCACCTATAGTCAACCTTATATCAGAAGAAGGAGAGGCACTCATGATAAGGAGAACTGTGTTGCAAGCATCCAAAGAGGAAGATTCAAGTCAAAGGAGGAGCCTATTCAGAACTACATGCAAAAGCAAAGGTAAAGTGTGTCAATTTGTCATTGATTTTGGTTCTCAAGATAATCTAGTGTCTAGGGAAATGGTGGACAAGTTGAGTTTGGAAAAATTACCTCATGAAGCACCTTATAGAGTCTCTTGGGTCAATGATAATCAAACTTTGGTGGTAAAGGAGCAAGCATACGTTTCTTTTCAGATTGGAGAGTACAAGGATAGGGTTCTATGTGATATTTTTCCAATGGATTCTTGCCATGTGCTCTTAGGGAGGCCTTGGAAATTTGATAGGAGGTCTAGGTATGATGGCTAGGAGAACACATACACCATCAAGAAGGAGGAAAAAACTTTTAAGTCGCTTCCCTTGAAAGCAAGTGTAAGGGATAAGGGTAAGTCCAAGGTAGTGATGTTTGGAAAGAGAGAGCCTTTAGGGCTTGAGGGTAGCAAGACCAATTTTTTTTCAGGTCTAGAGTATCTTCATAAGGATGGGGTGAAGCATGCCTATGTATGGCATAAGGAGTTGAGTAGCCAAGTGGTTCAGACTGGTAAAGGGTGGAGTGAGGGGACAATTAGATGTCCTATGGTATTACAGTAGGTCAATGGATAGTCAGTAGGCATGAAGATAGAGTTTGGTAGAGTGGAAAATGAGAGGACAGTGGGTCATGAGACAAGGAGGACAGAGGACCTGAAACTTGAAGGTCTGATCAGAGTGAAGGAACAAAGGTGTAGAGATCTAGTGGCAATAACAAGAGGGAAGAGTGTACATGCTAAAGTGGATGGATAAAAGCATGGAGGTGGAACAAGGAAGAAGGTAGGGCACTTTGTTGCTAAATTTTGTTTGATTGTAGGTATGAGGAGGGGAGGAGTACTGAATTTCGATCCAGGGATCAGGAGAAACCCCACATTAGACTTGGACAAGTATGGAGCAGCAAAGTGGAGGCACGGAGCAGGCTTTCACTCTTGGGACAAGACTTCCTCTATGGGGGGGTGTATGGTGCAGGGGCACCATCACCTTGGAATGAAGGAAACATGAGCCTTAGAGGTTCATTAAATTAATTTGAAGATCCTTAAATTATATGTAACAAAATAAGCCAAGATGAGATATAATATAAACAAGTTGTCCATTTTATGCCATGTTGGCAATGTGATCTAGGTGCATAGGGTATAGTGTAGATTTGTGGTTTCATGTTTTATTTGAGAATAAGGTCTCAATTACCATTTTAAATGTATTAGAGGGCTTAATAGATCAGTTAGGAGGAATTTATAAAGACAAGCTGTAATGGGCTAGTGATTAAAGAGCAAAATTGGCATAATTGCCATCTTAGGAGTGTAACAAAGGGTGGTTGTGGTAGTTGTTCAGACCAAGAGGTAGTTTGAAGATTTTAAGATGATATATTGTTGTAATATCTTGAAGGAGAGGCTGTTGAACAAGTTTGGAAGGAGTTTCAAATAAGAAGTTGCTATTTTTTGAGTTTTTCATAGAGAAATTGTTGATCCCGTACATTGTACGACCTGTACATGTTGTTCCACACTCCAAGAATATCCTTAATAATTGAATAATTGGATGTATAATTGAATAAAATTTCTCTTTGAATTGGAATGGTGTTATTTCATTAATAATTGAGTGAGATATCCTCATTTTACTACTATGTGGTCTCAAATCCCATGTTTTCCGTGTTTTCTTGAACTTTGCAGGCTTGGTACGGATCTGTACGGTATATTTTGGCTCCAAAATCATTGCGAATGTGTATATATATGATTTATCTTTCAAATTCATTCGATTTGAGGTTTTGAAAGTTCATAGTGAGGGACAAATCATTGTTTTTCTGAAACTGCCTGTTTACCCTATTTTTGGGGTTTTGAGAGGAGTCAAAATCCCATTCTAAGCCTTCCACCCACTATGAAGACTTGTAACTCAGTGGATAGGCTTAGATAGGCCTAATAAACATGTTAATTCTTTTTTTTTGTGTAGGGGAATTGATTTTCATAACTTTTTGAAAGTCTCAGGTGGATTCCATTGGAAAGGTGCATGGTTTGATGGGTACAGTCTTGAATTTGACAATGGGAAGTTAGGGATGGCTATTTTATGAAATTTTAAGTATATTGAGGATAAAATATGAGTTTCTGAGTGGGTGGCATGGTCTGGGAGGATTTGGAAGCATCATTTTCAATAAACCCTCATGAATTGTGCCTAAAACAAGGTTTTTCAGGTTTGGCAAGTGTTTGTCCATACCAGTGGAATCCGTTTGTGATATTGGAGGTTTGAAGGCACATTAATTGCACCCCAAGGTTTCATGGTCCTGTGATATGTTTAAAGGCATGTTTCTTTGTAAAATAGGCCTAATCAGCCTAATTGAGTCAATCTAGGAAGGGTGATTTTAGAGAGTTGGTCCAAAGCACTTGAGTCTGAATTTGACATATGTGCTATAAACTTGAAATGGGTATTTGAAACCATCAATAGTTTTTTTAGTGTTTGGAGAACATTTGATTTATTGGGCAAAAACTAGGTTTTGAGTGCTACAAGGGTAAATTGGCATGAAAGTTGCTGAAAGGAGACTTTTGGAATGATTAACCTTTGAGATTGAGTAGAAGTCATTGTATTTCCTTGGGAAAGTGATTAGAACCCCTACCTATACATCAAAATCCCACTAAAGTAGGCATTCAAGAAGGTTCCAAGCATACCAATGCTGACAAAGGATGACAAAGATCGAAGGAGGTGACCAGGATCCCAAGATCCATGATCCTACGCCAAACCAACATAAGTACAAGAGGATGCACACAAGGTGTATGATATGCAACAAGATAATATACACAAACATGCAATGTCAAAAGGAGATAAAAAAACAAAAAGGGATGGAACAAGCTTCGATTGTTTGTCGTACATGTTGTGGATCAGTGTAAGACCCCTCTTTGTGTATGATTGATAGAACCCTAGTTTATTATATGTATCCTTGAATAGCTGGTGAGATGTGATGTGAGAAATAAATAATGTGGTTATGTGGAAATATCCTTGTATTTCATTTTGACATTTTGTTTCATTATCATTTCCATGAGTGTGTTAGGCATGTAGGTAAATCGTGGAATACAATTGAAATGTTAAATTGAATTTTTGTAAGGTCAAATATTGGGATATTTAACTATCAAACAAATGTGATGTATGATTGTTGCTAATGGTTGCATTGGTAATGTGCAAGAAAGTCAGGGTACTAGTACGAGAAGGCAAAACCAATGAAAGAAAATGGAAAGACATCCCCTTGTGTTTATGTATTTGATTTATTTTGGGGTTAGAAAGAAATAGAGTTAATGTGTTGGTAGACTAGGGTGTGAGGGTGGATATTAAAGGGCTAATGTATTTATTTGTTTTGTGAGGGTGTTTAATTGTATCATGTGAGGTGTAAGTGGGGGTTAGGGTTTAGGAACCCTTATCCAAGTGAGAAACTCGTATGGATTTTAAAAAGGTATTATTGAGTCAATTTCCTTGGTTTTTGAATAACAATATACCCCTAGGACCTATACCTATGGATTTGGAACCTTTTTGACATGTGAACTTGTCTTTGGAGTGTGGAAAGACCCCTCAAAAGTTCACATTCATGAATGTGGCGAATTCAAAAAGTTTTTGGGCTTGGGAGGAGTGACTTGTCACTCTCAAACTCCTACTCCCCAAAAGTTATTGGAATTGGTACAAGACTCACACATGTGAGCACTTGTGGGAAAGAGTGTAGGTTCGAAGGATTCTTATATATCTGAAGAATATGGAAGATTTGGGCATCGCCCACTTCTCCTTTTGGAGAACTCAAGTTGAGATAGAAGAAAGGATGAGAAGAGAAGAGGAATCCTCCCTCAAAGGAGAGAATGATCAAGATGGCTTGGCTTGGAGAGGAAATGAGGATAGAAGAGTTCAATCTCCTCATCTAAAGAAAAGAGATAAGTTCTTATTCCATTTACCCTTGTTTATTGATATAGTGTATGGATCCGAGTTGAGAGTAGACAATAGAGAACTTAAATGTATGAAATTGGTGATATGCTAGTTTTAGCCTTAAAAAAAAAAGAGAGAGAGAAAAGACTCCATTTATCATCATGGAGCTTAAATAATTCCTTGTTGGGGTATGGCTAGAGCCCACGAGGTTCCATGATGCCATTATGGTAGGGTGGAGAGCAAGACCTTGTTCATGGGTGTGCTATAACGAAAAAAAAAATGTTCATTGAGAAACAAGAAGGAAAATGGGAATATTATCAACTAAGCATAAATACAGATTCAAGAATCAAGATGTAATGGAAGCAACATATTCCAAGGGATCGTTGGCCAACCTGATTATTTTCCTCTTCCATTTTAGTTTATTTGCACATGAACAGTATGGATTTGTATCTAAGTAAGTGTTCAAGATAAGCATAATTTTGCATCTTCATTATTAGAAAAAGTAATGTAGATTAAATACCCTTTCCATGCTTAAGGTGTAACTCTCTAGATTTGTGCCCAAAAATAAAATGAAATTAACCATATACTAGAAAATTAAACTAAACTCATTATTTTTTTATCTGCACATTAGAATGTACATGAGTCAGGTTAAGTGGATATCATAGAATTTTTTTAGGAAATGGTCATACTGCTGAGAAATTTTAATCTGTTTAAACTAAAAAAAAAAAAAAGACGAGAAACTATTATTGCTACACTTGGGCTTCAATCCATGTCAGGAATTTCAAATAATATTTTAGTTCTACTAATAAATCGATAAATCACATTTGTCATAACGCATATATGTAAAATATTCAAACATAAAGTATATGGAAACTATATAAATATACAACAAATTGCTGATATTTTTTTAACCAAATATATTCAATGTTTTGAGTCTTGGTCCAATTAATGTTTTGTACTTAAAACTTGTTCTTCTGTGGCCATTGTGTTAAACTATCTAGAGATGTGTTGCATACGATACAGTCTTTGTTGGAAATCCTAGCACCTTCATTGAATTCCATCTCATACAGCTCTGAATTGATGGATACATGACAACTACCAGTTGCTTATGCAGATTAAACTTAGTGGTAGGTAGTTGGTTCGTGTACATATTGAGTAGAAGTTGTACATTGTATAGGGTGGCCTAGAAATCTGATGGGATGGGACATACAAACTTATACTAAGCAACACGATTGAGTAACATGTAGCAAGATGCTATCGTGCCGATATTAAGGAGAGAAAATTGCAGGCATTTCTCATGGTAATTTATTCATCATTTAATTTCCCAAACACCACAGTAATTATTTTGTCTTTAAATTTCCCTCAATATTAATAAGGTTATTGTGAACCGTTGTAAATAAATTTGTGCATTCATTCTTTTTTTTTATAATTACGTATTATTATTGGCATTGGAAGCAGTCAAAATCATTAATAGTAAAATTGGGATTTAAAATTGTTAAATTATTGGCATGGGGAGTAGCCAAAAAAGTTAAATAATATTAATAGTAAAATTAGGAATAAACAGTTAATGAATGGGAATGATTTATCATAACATCTTTACTGATAAAGTGCAAGTATGTTGAAATCAATTATTAGTAATAATAACTACCTCTCAATAGATGAGCGAGTTAGTTATTCTTGTTATCTATTTTTTTTGCTATAAATAATAATCCATATTAATAGTAATATATGGTCACTAGACTATTAGTAACAGTAGTATATCACTTAAGGTGAAATTATCATTTAGTGATATTACTAAGATGTTAGATATTTTTATGATGGAGGAAATAATATCAATATAAATAAGTTTAACATTAAATAGTAATAATGTTAAATAGGGAACTCAAATATTCTTGATGAATAAATAATTCTTAAACAAAGATAAAAATAAAATTACCTTTGTCAACAGTTAACAACCATCCCTAAATATGGTGTTAAATTAATTCTAATTCCAATACTAGAATTAACATTGATGGTTAATAAATTACTCAAATATTTATAAAAAAGATAATAAATGTATATTAGTATTAGAGTTTAATATTAATTAGACAAAATTTGATATTAAGGAGTAATTTCGTATTAGCAAGGGTTTAATAATACCTTTATCAAACATTAATGATGTTATATGTTTATGTTATTTTGGTTAAATAATAAGAATGTTTTAACTATATTTTGAAAAGAAAATGTTTGAAGAGTAAATGTCATGAAAAAAAAAAAATTGTTGTGTTTTTCTAGCGATAAATTTTGGGCACTACAATAAGATCTAAACTATTTTTCCAAAGATGCACACTCACTCTGAGGAAATGGAAGATTTGGTTGTCTAGTGGGTGAGTATCTAAAGGGTGGATTAGTGAGAAATTCATGCCTTTATATCAACTTCTCACCATATAATGAGATAGTCATACCCACATTTAGGCTTCTCATCATACATTAACCATACCAAAGCTATACCTCTTGATAACTTTGACAAGGTGCCAAATAATTAACTTTGAGCTTCATGAGGCAAGAAAAGCTTTGTATGCTTGAAACTTATGAAGAAACAAGATGTCTCCATAGGAATGCAAAATGTGTTATGCAAGGCGGCCATATAATAGGTATTGTAAATGGAAAATAGTGTAAGGAATGTTGAAATGGATTTTTCTTAGTTAATGTAAGGTCTCTTCTTAGGGAACATTGTGGCTAATGTCTCCAAGAGAGGACAAGTCAAAGAAATATCATGCTCTCAGAGGAAATCAAATCCAATTACACCAAAAAGAAGTGGATGCATTACAAGGAGAGAGAAAATTGCATAGTAAAAAATGAGTATTGATGTATGCCCCCACTTTAGAGTGGTTACTAACACCATTTCTCTGAGTAATTGATTTAAAGCAGAAGAAAATATGTGAGCTTATTCAAAAATCCCTATGCCAAGTCATATTTTCTGAATTGAACTACATCATGGATAAGTATGTCATATGTGAGCCAACTTAAGGCCTGTCATCCACATGCCAAGCTTTCTCTTATATGTACATGAAAGGTGATCAACTAGCCGAAAGAGATAATGACAAGTGGCATACGAGGATGAGGTCACCTAATTCCCTTGCCCCCACTTAGTGCAGGACAAGGATGAGCTGAGATGATTGATGAAAAACCTGATAGAGTGAAAATTAGTATCAATTAGAGGAATAAGGAAATTCAACCCAAGGAAGGGCACCATAGTCCTTAAGATATTTAATTTTTTTACTCAAATCTTTACATTCACTAGTAGAATGACCATGAACTCTATGATATGCACAAAATGAACTCTTGTAGTGAAAAAAAGTTCATGTTTGTGGAGGGAGAGATATTCGACAATCTTGGAGGAGTCTTGTCAAGATACTCTCTTGATAAAAAGTAGAGGATGTTTAATTATTTTTTGACAAATATATCTCCTAATTAGTACAAGATATCATACCTACACAAGACCCTTTAGATTGCAATATTTTTCTCTCTCCTTCAGACCTGAGGATGTAAAATCTAACGAACTCAAATCATTAGTATTTTGCATGATGGAATTGATGTTAAGTGAGGATTCCTTTGTTTCTTTCATTTCTCTTGAAGGAAAAACACCAAGACCATTAGTCATTCCTTGTGTGTTAATCTATATAGGGACATAGATACCTATATCTTGTTCTCTAGTGGGACATCCTTTTCCACTATATCCAAGTTGTTTCATAAGTTCATAACCTTTTCCATAAAGTTTCTTCATTTCATTAGGATTTAGTGGTTGTTGATAGTTAGTTTTGTCAAAGTTTGTTGTGTACTTTTCTTCTTCTTCTAAAGTGGTTGAGGTGGATGCTTTCAAAGGGTCTTCCAAATTTTGTGTTGACATTACCACTTTTTATTTTCCCTTTTCAGAGTCTTTGTCTACGATCTTATACTCTCCCATGAATGATGGTGTGAAATCTAAGGAACCCTAGTCATCTTCTAATAGCCTTGTGACTTACTCAATATGTTTTTCTTTTTCTTGCATGGGTTCTACTTGTGTAGTTGGTGTTAATATTTTTAAACGATTTTCCTTGTTTTTCTCAATGTTTCAAAAACTATTTGGTTTAGGATCAACTTTGAGTATGTAAAATTTTTTATTGTTATCAACTTTGAGTATTTACACTTTTTTATTGTTATACTTCATTATATGATGAAGAGTAGAAGGTGCCCCACTCATTGCATGAATCCATGGTCTTCCTAAAAGAAGATCATATGAAAGATCATGAGGCATAACATGGATCAGAGTTTGTAATGTGGCCTTTCTAGTTTTAATAAGAAAAGTTATCACACCAAGTGGTTGTTTTCCTACATTGTCAAATCCATGAATAGATAGAGAATCAAGTTGAATATTTGATTTATCCACACCAAGCCTATCCAAAAGGATTACGCTACACACATTAAGAGGGGAACCATTTTCAGCAAGGGTCCTCTTTATGAATTTTTTATTGTATCTGACTATCATCATGAAAGCATCATGTTGTTTTGCACCTCCAAAGGAGGGAGTTCATGTTGGTGGAAAACAATGTCAACATTCATTTCTTGAATCATGGCTCCTATGTCATTCGGTTGCGCATTAGGATGGGTAGGAAATTTTTGTAAGGAATTTTGAATCATGTTATGATAATGAGGGGAGGCTTGAATAAGGTCACATTATGATATCTTAGTAGGAGTTTTCTTAATTTGTTCAAAAATATCATACTCCTTTCCACTTTGTGAAGGAAAAGAAGGGGCAGTAGGCAAGATAGGGTTAGGAAATGGGAGGGATTTTGAAGCTATTTGTCTTGGTTGTGGATTGTGTCTAGTGTTATATGTATGAGCAATGGTATTATAGCTCATTTTCTATGAAACATTAATCTTAGGTGGGTAAAGGATAAATTCGGGTTTGTTTTGAGTTTCTGGTTTGTGTGAAGGTGGGTAAAGGATGAGTTGAGGTTGAATATTATTAATGTCCCTTAGTGAAGGAGAGTCTACTGTTACTACATAATATTCATCTAAGAAAACTATATCACTATTCTGAATGTTATCATTTTCTTGTACCCTGATGTATTCCTTAGCATGATATTTTTTAGGACTAACAACTAGATGTTCATGACATTCAAGAGTTTTTTCTTCTAAAATGACTTCATCGCAAGTGAGGGAGTTATCAATGGTTGAATTTTCTTGTTCAATAAGGTTTTTCCTATGGGAAAATACGAAACTAAGATTCTCATTACTTTCATTTATTTCATTTTCTAACATCAAAGTATCTTCTTTACCACTAGGAGAGATACTAGGATAATAGTCAATGTGATTTTCATGGTTACCTATGATTGTGTCCTCTTGTTCATCAATATCTTTCCCAATAAGAGAGGTAGGAGGAGAGAAACAATGAGGACTCTCAAAACTATCATTGATTGGTTCTTCTAACACAAAAATATCTTCTTCACCAGTAGGAGAGATATTAGGAGAAGAACGAATATGATTGTTATGATTTCCTGAGATTGTATTCTCTTTCGTTAAAGCATTCTCATAGGGAGGGTATATGTAATTTTTCTTAGCATGCCTAGGCAAGTTAGATACTAACATTTTTTTACCAAAAACTAAAAATTACTTCTAACCATCTTGTGCACTGCTTCAAGAATATAAAAAAGTATATAAAAAGATGAAAAGTAATTTTAACCAATGTATGCAAAAATTTAAGAATGCAAACAATGTGTATAAAAAAATGAAAAGAAATTTTATCAAATTTATGCAAAGCTTTATCAATGTAAGCATTGTGTATGCAAAAGTGAAAAGTTCTTTTATCCATATTATGATTTTTTATAGAAATGAACACATTTTCAGATCCTATGATGTTTTCTTATTAAAATGATTTCAAAAATGACTACCCTAAATTGATGTTTTTGACCTAGATGCATAAAAATTATTCCAGACTAATACTATATGTTACAATAAAGGTTTAGAAGTACAAAACAAGGTTTTCAATGTTGTAAAAGGTAGTTTCAGGCTTGATCTGGGAATAAATCACCTAGAGGGGCATATGAGTCCCAGTTAGGGTTTTTTTAGGGGTTTGAATATTGAATAACAGTCACCACAAAATACCCAAAAATAAAGAAAAACCACCTATATTGGGAGTAAATCAACCAGAGGGGCGTATGAGTCCTAGTTTAGGATTTTTGCACCAAAATCAGCAAATTCTAAGTGAAAGTCAAGGTTTTTAGTTTGTATGATGTCTAGATTATGTTCAATTACATTTTTAAGATGAAATTAAATGATGCAAGATGGAAAAATGCAACCTATAACCACTTTCACTAATGCAAGAATTAGAAACCCTAGATGCAAATTAACTAATGCAAAATCTAATGCAATGTTAATGCAAGCTAAATCTAGGATGAGGATGCACTCCAAATCAAAATTAATATGTTCTAAATGTAGGTTCACAAAAATGTTTTTTCTAAAAATTTTGTCCTATGGTTTAGTACATAGAACAAGAAGTTTTCTCCAAATAACATTTAAGGAAACCCTAGACATCTCAATCTAAGAATGAAGTAGGGGAAAGAGATCTTGCAATAGGGTATCCTTGGGTTTGATTAAATAATAAAATAGGTTTCACCACAAAGCTAGGGCTTGGAAGCAAAAGAGATGAATGAATCATGCAAAGCGCCACACAAAACCTAACTAAATTACCTAGGAAATGAAACTGAAAAAAGAAAAATAACAAACTAAGAATGAACAAAATTTTCTTGGGAGAGAGTGATGAGATCAAAACAAGCTCCAAAACCATGAAAATTTGTTGTGTAATGCCCATTGGGACTCATATACCAGTATGGGTGATTTAGTCCCAAACTAGGGTTTTTCTGCCAAAACTGGAATATGATAATGTATGATTTGAAACAACTAAAATATGGAAAATATGCTATACTGGGGCTCATAGGACACAACTGGTGTATCAGTCCCACTCATCAATTTTGAAGGTTTAAGACTTGAATCTATTCTCCTATCTCTGCCCTTCCTTCCACACTTCATTTTTGGATCTAAAACCCTGATTTGCAACCTATATGAGACTTTTAGTGAAGATGACAACCTTGTGATGACTTGGTGACTTTCTTCAACCTTGCAACATAATATTTAAAGATCCTTCAAGCTCCAAGACACCTAGATCTGCAATCACACATGCAGATAAAGAAAAACTCATTGATTTGTTAGGAAATGGGGGTTTTCCTTGGTCAAACCCCTTTTAGGTGATTAAACCAAATGATAAGATAATGAAATAAGGACATGAAAGATGAAGTATGAATAATGATACCTTGAATGATGTCTTTTAAATCAGAAATATAACATGAAGTGGCCATGAAGGATGCAGATCTAGATCTTAAAATAAGTGTAGAACAATGCTTAATCTTGGATCTTGAATGCAGCATCACAACACTAGCTCAACAACATGCTCGATGCTTGATAACCTTGACATGATAATGGATCTTGAATTGTTGCAATAAATGATGAATAATTTTTTACTTGAATTCTTTATAGATTCTCTTAGAGACTCTATAATTCTCTTGTGAATTCTTGTAACCATAAAATTTCTATTAGGAATGTTCTCTTGAAAATATTAGGTGAGAATGAGTGAAATAACCTTCTATTTATACTTATTTATGCCAAATTTCCTGAAATCACAACACTACAAGCCAAAATCATATTTAAGAGGGTAAAATACCATCAAGAATTTAAATTAAATTTGATTTTGGGCCACACAAGACTCATATGCCAAAAGTGGCATATGAGGCCCATTAGGTTTAACTATGGGACACATTTTTCAAAATGCTTAAAATGATACAAAATAAGGGTCGAGACCAAAACATCTAGGTGGGAATCATATTCCCAAGGTGGCATATGAGTCCTAGATCACAAAATATAGGCCATACAACTTGAAAACATTAATCTTTGATTGGTTACTTGTTGTATGTTGGGATTATCCTTGGAAAGATGCATTAATTAAGGCTTGTGGATGCAAAATAAGGCCAAAAAAGGAATATATAATTCTAATTTATTAATGAATCCCTAGGTTAGTGTGAAAGTGTTATGATACAATTTACAACACCCTAAATAAGGCATAATTAAGTGCATTTTTTTTATGAAGGCCCAAAACTTTGATGTGAAGTTGTAAATAAATATACTTCACAACACTAAGTTAAGGAAAAATTAGGTCAACTTAGCTTACAAGCATCCTAAACCTAATGTGAATGTGTAAAACACATTACAACACTAGATCAATGTAATATTAATTTCAAATTAACATTAATTATTCCAAAATTAAGTAAGTAATTGTACCATCTCCAAGAAGGGAGTAAAATTTTCACCATTACAATTAGCCCCTTAAATTCAAATCGAAGCCTTCTTTATTAAATTTTTTGAAGGAAATATCTTGACACTCATTAATAATGTTGCATAAAATTTAATTTGGAAAGTTTTGAGTCCTAGGATAGTGGCCTAGGACCCATTCACCAGTTGGTGAATGGGTGTGCACTATGTCCTAGGACCCTCTTTTTGCATATTATTTGTCCTCCCTAAAAATTGGTACTAGAAAACCATGCTAGGACCCATTCGCCCAACGTGGTGAATGGATCCTCCTTACTTAGGACACCCATTTTTTTAACTAATTTATGGTGGTATTTTAATGATCTTGAATCCTATATCTCATGTCATCTTGTGTTATTTGAATTTTAGGGTTAAATCTTAAGTTATGTATAAATATAAGTTTATGTTACATAATTTCACACTAGAGAGGGAATAATATTTCAAGAAAAATAGGAAGCAAGAGAATTTTCATGAGATCAAGCATTCATATTCAAGAAGTAAGTAAGAGTGAAGTTTTGGAGAAACATTACAAGTCTTCAAGCTCATTTTGTGTCAAAAATCAAGCATTATTAAAGGATTGATGATATATGCCTATGGAGAATGATGATGGATCATAGGTGTTGGGAGATGCACAAGATATATGACCAAGTCTAAGAATTTTTTTCCTAAGTGATTCCATCTTCTATGATCATTCTACTTGCATCCTAAAGAGAGGTATATTTATAGTTTTGACTTATTGAGGGGATTCATGATCTTCTAAAGTAGGTCACTTGCATTGTTCATGTTTACTTTTAGGATTCTATTCTAACACAATTGAATAGTATTTTATTTACATTATTAGGTATCTTAATCTTAGACACACTTAAGGTTAGGATTGCACACACATTTTATGTTTCATATTTTCATTCATCGTCAAGGGTTAATTAAAAAAATGGGATTTGATTGAGGAAAACCCCTATCCACCAATAAGCTTCAAAATTTGTTTTGCATATTATTAGTAGATAGATATTTGAAAGTGGGAGTTTCAAGTTGCAGGGAAGGAGTGCAGACGTGGAAGTTAAAGTTTAGATTCAACGTTTTCTAGAAGGGTCTAACATGGCCTATTTGCCCAAGGTGGTGAATGAGTCCTTGTTAAGGCTTTAGAGACAATGGATTTTTAAATTATATAAGCTTCATTTCTAGATTCAAGGTTCTCTGGATAGGTACATTAAGACCCATTCACCTAAGGTTGTGAATGAGTCCCTGATAGAGTGACAAAAACATCAAGATTTAATCAGGTGTACAACATTTCCTATTCCTTCTTTTTCCAAAAACGGATATTGTTTCTTTATGTCTTGCATTATATTCATTCATTGTATGTGATAGACCTATAATTAGGGTTAATTTACTAGTCCAATTTCTTCTCACTAAATTTTTATTTATCTCACCACCTCATCCTTATAGAAAGGAAGAAATTACAAGATCCGTAAATCTTGACTTAACTCACCTTCTTAGTTTGATAGTTACGTAAGGGTTTTAGATCTCATTTCTTGAGTGAAATAATAGTGAAAAAGAGGGTTTAGACATAATGGCCCCCTTTTTCTTCATTTCATTTTGGTGAACTTCACCCCTTTGAACATCCTAATTTCTTATTTGGAGTACATTAATACCCTAGATCCTAGTTTGCATTAGAGTTGCATTACTTGCATTGCATTTAGGGTTCTTTCATTTGGCATTAGTGAACATCACATTTTGATTAGAGTTGTATGTTTACATTTATTATATTCATTAAAAATCCAAAAAAATTCCTTACATCTGATTCAAGCATTTAGGTTCAATTTTCATACTATATTTAGTTTCCTTATTCATCATTTAACCTTAGTAAAAATTGCATTTAGAGATTTGATATTTGGTAAATCTATTACAAAATTAACTGTTACAAACTTGAGACAGTAAACACATAGGATTAACTCAGAAAAAAAAAAATCAAATTTAGAAAACACTAAACTAGGACCCATTCACCCAAGTTGGCGAATGAGTCCATGTACACACTGATCAACAAAGTTTATGAGTGTTTTCTAGTGTTTTATCAACATTTATGTACCTCTTAAAATCCCTAATCTAAGACCCATTCACCCAAGGTGGTGACCGAGTCCCTGTACACCTTGTGACAAGAAAATTTTTGAGTGGTTTTTAGTTTATGATAAGCATTTATATTTTTGTTCTTAGATCTAGGAAGTAGTTGTTTGAAACAAATTGTTTTTACCTTCAATTTTTTTGTTCATTGGATAAATTTTGAAACATTGGAAAAGGAATTTATTGCATATTTTTGTTAAAAGTAGCATTAAAATTGTGCATTTTCAACATTATTACACCAATATATAAGTTAGTTTACATTTTCCAATCATTAGGAAACAAAAACAAAAGTCAAAAACAATAAAAACATCAAACAAGACCCTTAGGGAAAGCATAGCTATTTGATTATGTTAGATGTCTTTCTCAAAGTTAATGTAACCTTCAAGACTTTTAATAGTGATGAATTTAACATGTTAGATGAAGCCCCGGAGGACTTCATCTTGCAAGGTTCATCCACTAAGGATTTTTAAGATAAACAAAAACACAAAGATGTTAGCGCAATCACACCACAACTTACAATTTACTCGCCTTCACAAAAACATCAAGTTCAAAATAAACCCGTGCTTAACCTCAAACCACCTAAAAAAAATCCTTCACTTGATGATAAAAATGATTCACAACAAATAAGTTATAGTATTGTTGCACATACCTACAATACAAGGAACAATAGGCAACAAAAAATGACTCATGTGCTCATTACTTTTGCCTAACCCTATCTTTCCTAGCACTCCTAGTTTACCTGCAAACAATGGCAAGGAATATAATATTGTTGAACAACTTAAGAATACTCTTGCTAAGATATCCCTATGGGATTTTATTCAAACCTCACCTAATTACCATAGTATGCTTCAAAAGACCTTGCAACAAGTTATGAATCTTCCTAATACTAGTTCAAGCGATGTGTTAGCACTAGTTCAAGGAATGAATGAGAAACTTAGATTATTATTTCACCAAAGAGATTTACCTTCCTTATAATTCCAAAAGAAGCATGAAACTTTCATAATAACAGTCCATGTCAATTGAATTGTGATAATACAAACCCTTTTTGATAATGGTTTAGCCCTTAATGTGTGTAGCATAATCCTTTTGGAAAATATTAACATGAATAGAAGTGATAGTAAATCAGATTCCTTAAATATCCATGGATTTGATAATATAGGAAAATAACCACTTGGAGTCATCACATTACCTAATAAAGTTGGGAAAGTAGCATTACAAACTCTGGTCCACATTATTCCTGATGATCTTTCTTACAGTCTCCTCTTAGGAATAAATTGGATTCATGAAATGAAGGGAGTACCTTCTACCTTTCATCATGTAATAAAGTATGTCTATAACAAAAAATTTTACATTCTAAAATCTGATCCTAAACTTGAAAGTTGTTGGATTATCGAGAAAAAAGGGTGATATCCTTTGGAAGCACTCAAATCAACTACAAAAAAGGGAGTTACAAAGGAGTAATAAAATGAGACAAATATTGATGAACTTACTAAGTTACAAGAAGACGAATGGGGTTCCTTAGAATTCACACCAACATTCATGGGAGAATAGAAAATCATGACAAAAGAAACTAAAAAATAAAAGCAACCAATGATTATGTCAATGCAAAATTTGAAAGACAACTCACAAGCATCTACCTCATCTACTCTAGAAGAGGACACAAGAGACGCAACAAATTTTGATGAGATAGACTACCAACAACCACAAAACCTAAAAAAAATGGAAAGATTTTATGGAAGAGGTTATGAGCTCGTGAAACAACTTGGTTGTAGTGGAAAATGATGTGGAAGGAAATAAAAAGGAATTCATATTCCTATAGAGCCTAACACACAAGAAACAAAAAGTGGTTTGGGTATTTCCCTTCTAAGATAACACAAGAGACGAAAAGATCCTCACTCAACATCAACATTGTCATATATAATCCTAATAAACCTAATATCACCTTGAAGCATCCTGAGTTGATTGATACATCCTGTGATAAATCATTGTAATAATTCGAAGATGATTAAGCCTTGAAAGAAATGTTAGGATTTTATGAGAACTCATTTACTCTTACAAAGTAACAAGTTACATGTGCTATGGTTAGCACTAAAAAATAATATGAAGAAAAGGAAATTAACAAAAGTGGAAAGGACAAAGAAGAATATAATCTTCAAATTCCAAAATAAAATGCACTTCCTTTGGGAGATACAGTCAACATACCAATGGACACAACTAACAAGTAAAAACCAATTCAAATAGGAAATTGCCTTGATGAATATGAACGAGAAGACCATGAAACTTTACTTCTTGACTTTTCCGAATTCTTCACTTGGACATATTTAGACATGCCAAGAATTGATGCTAAGATAGTAACACACAACATAGTTATTGTAGAAGATGCTAAACTAGTATGATAGAAGACATAGAAGATGAATCGTAAGATAGCTTTATTGGTTAAAGCTAAAATTGAAAAAATTCCTTGAAGTTGGTTTTATCTGACTTATTGATTATTCTCCTTGGATCTCAGACATTTTTGTAGTTGCAAAAATTAATAATCATATTAGGATGTGTACAAAATTTTGTGATTAGAATAAATCATCTTTAAAAGATGATTTTCCACTTCCTAATATTGAAATGATAGTAGATTCCACTATTGAACATGCTTTTTTTTCATTTATTGATGGATTTTTGGATACAATCAAATCTTTATCAATCCTCAAGATCAGTACAAGACAACATTTACTACAACATTGGGAACATTTTTTTGGGTAGTTATGCCTTTTGGATTAAAGAACTTAGGTGCAACATCTCAAAGAGCTATGAAATTGATATTTCATGATTACATATATAATATTTTGGAAGACTATGTTGATGAAATTCTTTCCAAATCTTTAACTCAACAAGACAATACAAATATTATTTGAAAAATATTTGAGAAAATGCAAAAATATAACATGAGATTAAACCCAAAAAAGTGTCTTTGGTGTAGACAATGGAAAACTTCAAGGTTATATAGTATCTCACAAAGCAATTGAGGTGGACACAAATAAAAATGATGCTATCATTAACATGCCACCTCCTAGAAACATTTCTCAATTATGCACTTTACAAGGAAGAATTGAAGCTATTTATCATTTTGCAGCATGCTTAGTGGATCAAATGTTACCCTTTATACATCTCCTTAAGAAAGAGGTTCAGTTTAATTGGAATGAGGATTGTAAATAGGATTTTGAGAGTTTGAAATACTATCTTTCAACTCCACCTATTTTACAATAGGCAATGCAAAACAAACCATTTATCCTTTTATACAATAGCATCGGCCCATGCTCTTGTAGCATTGTTGGTTCAACAAGATGACACTGGTAAAGAACGTCATGTTTATTACAATAGGCAAACTCTAATTGAGTATGAGACATGGTATATGATGATAGAAAAAAAACTTTTGGCTCTTGTTTTTGGTACTAGTAAATTTTGATATATTTTTTACTAAATGTTGAAATTCATATGATAACAAAGTTTGATCCTTTAAAACACCTTTTTGCTAAAACAGATTTATCGAGATGCTTAGCTAAGTGGGTTATGTTGCTAACTAAGTTTGATCTTAAATCTGTAAAGGAAATTACCTTGACCGACCAATTAGCTAATGCTCCCTCTCCCCTAGTTTTACCTAATATATACTCATTCCCTAATGACAATGTGCCAACTATTCAAAGAGACAAATAAACATAGGAGTTGTATTTTGACAATTCTAAGTATCGAATTGGCTTTGGGGTAGGGGTTATATTAATTCCTCCTTTAGGTAATTTGATTCCTTTGTTTTTCCATTTAAGTTTTTTATGTAAAAATAATACTACGTAATATGAAGATTCGATAGTTGGTATGCGTGTTGCAGTAGCATTAAATGTCAAACACATTTCAATATTTAGTGATTCCTTCTTAATTATTAAACAAATAAATGGTTCATATCAAGAAAAAGTATGATTAGTTTATTCGATATAAAGACCTCACGATGAAATTATTAGACAAATTTGAATTGTATATCAACAACATAGCATGAAAGGATAATTGGCATGCAAATGCAATGGAAAGCACTGCTTCCCTTGTATCTCCTAAAGATCCTCTTGCTAATTTCACATTTAAAGTTCAAAATATCCCTAAACCATCGATAGATGATAAAAGAAAAGAAGTGTTATCGATTGATACTAACAACTCTAGTGAATGGTATACAATGATATTCAACTATTTAAAAGATGGTGATTTTCCGAGCCTACAAATAAGAACACTTGATCTCATCTTCAAAAACTTTCATCGAAGTATATAATCCTCACAAACATTTAATATAGAAGATCACTCAATGGATTTTTACTTAGAGTCTTAAACAATCTAAAATCCCTATAGCACTTGAAGAAGCTCATGCAAGTGCTTGTGGAGTGAATTTCAAAGGAAGAACGTTAGTTTAAAAATCGGTTCATATAGGATATTATTGGAGACACGTGGAATAAGATTGTTTTGAGTACATGAAATGCCACAAATATCAAGAACATAATAATTTGTGACCAAGTTCCTAATCGGCCATTTTTCAGTTTGGGGTTTAGATCTTATTAGAAAAATATCACAAACTTCTTCCACTGGACATACATTTATCATTACCGCAACCCACTACTTCATGAACAAAATCTATATCTCTTCACTCCACGACAACTGACACAATATCTCATTTCATATTAGAACATATTATCACTCACTTTGGTCTCCCCACCATATTAGTTTCTGATAATGGAACTCCACTTAAGAACAATGAAGTGAAGAAATTCTTGGAAACATTCAATAAACAACATAATTTTTTAACACCATATTATCCACAATCAAATGGACAAGCAGAATTGACTAACAAGCCCATTGAATAAATTTTGTGAAAAATAGTGATTAAACATAATAAAGACTAGCATAATCAACTAACTTATGCATTATGGGCTTAGCATACAAATGTTAGAACATCTACTAGAAACACTCTCTAATGGGGCTTTTAAAATTTGTCAAATTTTTGTTTGGATTTGGGCATGTTTGTTCATCTTTGGTAAATGGGGGGTCTAATGTTCAGGGTTTTGGGTTTTGTTACCCATGCTAAAATTGATTTTTACTAAATAAACCCTTACGTTATATTTTTGTATTGAGCTTTTATTGGGGGTTACTGGTCTCTTATGTCATCCGAATGAGCCTTGTCTTTCATACTATTACCGGCCCCTTCACCTGACCTATGGGTCCTTTCTTTCCAATCGGGTATTATTATTATTTTGCCTAGAATGGGTGGATTTTCCCTATGTTTTGATGGGCATAAAATTTGTACCTCTGAGGGTTTTCTTTTCCCATTCTGCTAGCTGGCCCCACTGTCATAAATAAATTTTCCATATGCAGTTTGTTGGGTTGTCAGATCATGGGGTTTAGATCTAGACCGTTCCTTGCAAACCTCACAAGGTTTCCTACTGACGTCACTAAAGTGGTGGGAGGTATGTGAGATGTCACCCTCTATCGAGTACGATGGGGTGGGGCCTATCCTGATGTGCCAACAATGACAAGTGGATGTCATTTCAATGATGGATGTTTAATGACATGGATTAATGATGGTCATCCCTTGCAGGCCTCGCACGATCAAATTAATGTTCTTGAAAATTCCGCAAGGTGTGTGAATTGGTGACACATTGCTTGGATCTAGGGTACAAGGTGGTTGGATGGGGTCTACTACTCGGTCACGGGTTTCTGACTGTGACGGGTGTGATTGTTTGTCGGGTTACCCAAGTGGTGATGTGGATTCTTCAACGATCTTTGACTCAATCTAAGTCATCTGAAATGCCAGGTTTTTTTCACATCAAAGGTTTGAATTCAAAAATTACAATTCATCGATGTGAGGATTATTTGCGCTTTCCAAGTTATTCTCATTAATGGTGCAAGTCTTTCAGTGGATCGCATCCTAATTTCCTTGTGTGCAAGCTATATGCAACTAATAATGTAATGATGGGTTGTATGTCATTTTCCATGAGCTCATAACTATTGTGTGGTGGCAACGTTAGCCACTAATCGCTCACTTCCTCGTATTGTAATTTGAGCAATTAATGGTCCCTACACCGGCTTGCTTGATAAATGCTCGCTAATTTTCTCACTAGTATATTTATATTTTGAGTTTTTTTGTTTGCAGGTGATTGATTTTCTTGTTGAGTTTGAGCTCATGAATTCAATGGATAAGTCAGTGGTACAACAAAGCGCTAGGATGGGAGTAATTAATTTTTGATGGAAGGAGAAACAAATTGTTCCTGGTACTTCTGGAACAATTACTCAAAGGGTGGATAGGAGTTTTGGACATTGCATGTCACCTGTTGGGCTCTCTTCGGGCTTTGGTGGTGAAGGGTCTGAAACCAATTCAGACTATTGTAGTTACCTCGTGGCCCTGACTGAGCTCATGGGAGTGGACACGGAGGTCCTCATAGTTTCTCCAATTGCTACGGTGGCACCATGTGATGTTGTTGGGTCTGGTATTGGTACAAGCAAGGGTAAATAAATGGTCTTGATTCATACTAAAGCAAGAACCAGGAGCGGTAGCCTGTAACAAGGTCATGTGGTTACTCAGGGTGCAAGGAAATGATTGGTGTTGCTAGGGTGGTGCTTTTTTCCTTTTGGTGTTGTTTCAATGGTTCAGGTCTAATGAGGACATATGCGTGGGTGGAGCAGTATTCTTTGACCTTTTCGGTTGGCTACAAGGGTGTAACCATTTTTCATTCCTTTGTGCATATTATAGTTATTTCTGATGATGAGGAGTTTTTGAAATGAATCTAAATTTCATTTGGTTAGGATGAAATTCATTTTAAAATGAACAATGGAGCCCGATGCTTGTTTCTCTCTTGTTCTATAAAGGATATTTCATGACTCATTGTTGTGGTCATACTTTTTTGTATCCTAAGGCTTAGGCTATGTACAGTAAAAATTATATTGTGGTATTTGGAAGGTTCTAGTTAGGAAATCATTCCAGGTCGGGTATTGTATAAGATAAGCATGCTATGCTTTTGTAATGACTGATATCAATAAATCTACAAAACAATTAAGACAATTGCTCTCCTATGTACATATCATGGATTGTGAATGGATTTATCAATGGTTTCTTCATTCAACTTAAATGGTATATTTGGATGCGTAATTCATTCTCCTGATTTAACTTAATGATTTAATCAAATGATTGAAAAGGAGTTATAGGTCTATGATAATATTCTTAGCATTTACTAAAGAGTACTGTTTTAAATACTAGAAAATATCATAATGTAAAGCATTATAATGATAAGTTCCATAATATCAGGGTTATGTTTTATGCGACTCCCGCCCGGTTGGATGAGGCACTGGGTAGTTCATTCAAGATCCCTTTTATAATTACAAGACAATAACTCTAAGTGTAAAGGTTCAAGATCTGAACATTTAAAAATCAAATGCTATCTCTCTTGAGATACAAATCTTATACTAAATTTTCTCTCCTAGCTTTAGATAGTTGTTCTTGTTTTTTGGTTTTCCAAAACCTGGATAGATGTTGTCTAGTTGCATTGATAGGAATATATTTGTGTATAGAAGTATTCTTGAGGCATAAAGCATGATTATGAGAACATATAGGAACACCCTCCTTGATTTCATAGAGCCAAAAGTGTAGGAAATCTCAGTCTTTGACTGAATCTCATCAGTTGGCCATTAGTCATTGTGGTTGTTGAATATGGAGGTTGGCTACCTCTTAGAGAATTACAAAACCTTAGTGGGAATTTTAAAAGACCAACACTCTCTATAACCTTGTTTATGATGTTGAAGCAATAATGCCCTTAGAGTTAGAAATTCCTTCCTTGAGAATTTCTCTTAAAAGGCTCATTGATGATACTACTTACAAAGAACAATAATTGCATCAGCTTGAAATGTTGGATGAACAATTTATCAACACTCTCATACATCTTCAAGATTATTCCATAAAAGGAAATGGAATTATAATGATAATGTTGAATCCCTCGTGAATTTAATAAAGGTGACCTAATGTTATATGAAAATCAATGTAATGTTAATGCTCCCATGAATAGAAAAGAAAAATTCATCCCTAATTGACTAGGACTTTATGTTATCAAGGAAAATTATGGGCCTGAAGCCTACACATTAATGGAAATAGTGTATAAGTTGTCAAAACCAACTTCAGACTCCAAGATCACCTGCATGGAAATGGATACCTGTCACAAGGAAGAGAATGGATGGAGAAAACAAACAAGGGTTTGAAGAAATATTCAACCACAAAGAAAGCATTGATTGATTGATAGATGGATAATAACAAAGAGAACATATGCCTGATTATATAGGCAAGTGCTAAACCTAAAATGCAAAGGATGTTGCCAAGTGTTCAGATCACACTTCATGTGACAACAAGAAACCCTAACCAACTACCTAGGGAATGATAAAACGCAACTTAGGACTAATATTAAAAACTAAGTTAACTTATGCTAGTGTAATAATTAATTAATTACACTAACACCCCCCCATAAGTGCAACTTAGGGAGACTAAATAAGCATGCACCCAAAACTAAGATGAATGCAAGAAAGCATGAATGGGTCCCGGCAACAAGGCCTGATCAGGTACCCATGTACAAATGCAATAATGAGGTAGACAAGGAAAACCTAGTGGGACAAACCCCCCCTACAATGAGATGACTGCTGCAAAGAAGCACTGGAAGAACACTGGAACTGCAATCCGGCAAGCGAGGAAAGATACTTTTGTCTACAAGAAACCATATCGGAAACATAATAATGCAACAATAGACCCGATGCCATGGAGCACTCAAAAACATCAAACTGGAACAACCCTAGAATCCATAAAGTAGCAGTAGATGAAAAGATGATGGCATAATCTGGAAGCCATGAATCTTGATGCCGATGTCAAACTAAGACTAAAATTTTTCCATGAGAACAAGTACCATAAAGACTCAAGAACATTAACCACAAATTTAGTGGCCCTCAAACTGAGATGGATCCGAAATGAATTTGATATGTGTCAAGCTAAGACAAAAAAGTGGCCAATATAAACTAAGAAACCAAATTACAACCCATGCGAGTTGTCATCAAAACACAATGAAGATCAAAGTGCATGCACACTCTAATCAGATTATTATGCAAGAAACCCCCCTGATGGAACTTTATATCAGTTCATTTTTTACAATACCCAATGATTGCAAAAGGAGAGAATGCCTAAAAATGCATAAACAAAAATTAAAAAGAGTGCATGCACAAACCAATGTTCACATCTATCTCCATGATGAAAATAACATCAAATTTGTGTAGATGACAAAATCTAAAAAAATGGCCTACACCACTATGAAGTGCTTGAAACAAGCTTTCTGTCAATATCTCGTTTGCCAAAAACGGACATTGTGGCCAAAAGTTATGAATTTTTCAAAAACTGAATTTAGCTTGCAGGAAACGAATTTTCTAGCAAAAAACGTTTATTTTTAACTTGATTTCTAGAAAATATACTCACTGTTTGTAGACAAAAATAAAAACCCATAAATATTTTGATGCTTAAAACAAAACCCAAAAATCATTTTTTGATCCAATAAGCAGAAGATGAAAAATTGAATTTTTTTTAACCTTCAGCCAAAAGAAAAATGATGTGCGCCACTTTTTCAACAGTGATTTTCTCCAGATCTGTGGAAGATATGCAAAATCTATAAGATACCCAGTTCAATTTTGATGCTAGAAACAAAACCCAGAAATCGTTTTTCCTGCAAATGAGTGAAAACTGGATTTTTGAAGCAAATATGATGACGGCTCCAAAAAAAATGGCATGCAACAAACCCTTGTAGCTCTAAACTCTTTAAACAAGAATAGGCATGCAACAGGAAAGCTCTGATACCATGTAGAAGTTGTCAAAACCAACTTCAGACTCCAAGATCACCTGCATGCAAATGGATACCAGTCACAAGGATGAGAATGGATGGAGAATACAAACAAGGGTTTGAAGAAATATTCAACCACAAAGAAAGTATTGATTGATTGATAGATGGATAATAACAAAGAGAACATATGCCTGATTATATAGGCAATTGTTAAACCCAAAATGCAAAGGATGTTGCCAAGTGTTCAAATCACACTTCATGTGACAAAAAGAAACCCTAACCAACTACCTAGGGAATGATAAAATGCAACTTAGGACTAATATTAAAAGCTAAGTTAACTTATGCTAGTGTAATAATTAATTAATTACACTAACAAATAAATTGTACACCTCTAAAAGAACCTATCAATATCATGCATTTTTATTGGTATTATTTATAGTATTATCTATTTGAATAGTGTGTTAGAGAAATGTTGCTAGATTAAGTGGATATTTTATATTTGATCTCACATTGATTCCTTCTATGGAAATGATAATAGTGTGTGTCTTAGAGTTTACGGTAATTGTTGAAATGATTTGAATAATTACTTTAGTTGCTATACTATTCAAAATATTGTGTGTTATGCTATTTTAAATCCTTATATGCATTTAATGTTATTAGATCATAGGTGTACTTAAGTTAACATAACATACTTAATAAAAATTTAGCATCTAAAATAAACTACAAATGGTGTAATTTGATCACATAAAACATTAAAATCATGGAGAAATTTATTATATATTCTTAGAAAGGATATTTGATAAATCATATTGACATTTAATTCAACACAAGATCATAAAACCACAAATATCAATGTTCATATATATATCATCATCAAAAGTTTAAGTACATATGCATCACTAAATATAATGCTAATATGGTCTGTGGATACTAAACCCCTCAGGGGCTGGTGACCTCCATGGCTATTGCGATATAGTAGTATGTGATCATGACTTGCTCGAGTTTATCTATAGGCCCTCCAATAATCTAGATGCTCTAGCCTCATGTACGAGTGCCTCAACGCGGTCTCAGTCTATCAACTCATAGGTCACCCTCTATCCTGCTATTAGTAGAACCTCCATAGGCTAGGACTACTAAAAGCTCTACCTAAAGCTATTCGGCATAACTTGTGGCTCTCTCATATGTTGTACCTATTCTCACTATAGAATCAAAGAGGTTTGCATGCTACCCCATAGAAGGTGGGGGCATGTATTCAGGGAGTGTATCATCCTCTGCGTGTAGTGGAGGAACTATCTCCATGATCACTCATTGAAAAATCTCATGCCACTCTCACATGGATCCTACAAAATAGAAATCATAAGAATATCAGTAAACATTATAATCATATAAAAATCATATATGCAAAAGATAGAAGTGTAAAGAAACAATATAAATATCAAGTTATCACTTGCAATCCCAATCCACTACTTTGGGTATGACCATACAAAAGTGGGACCCTCTGTACTAGAGGTGTGGGTGGCCTACTACTACTAGCCTCCCCATGCTAACTAGAGCATGTGGATCTCTGACTTGGTTGTGACATGTGATCTAGTGAATCTAGTAGGTGATGTCTCTCCCCTATTTGGGGCAACTTTATCCTCCTCGGCCTCATCATTATCCTCAGTCACAGATTGAGTCTCCTCCTCCTCATCATTCTCATTTGAATCTAGAAATATATCATGCATGGTGTCATACTCATCTATATCCCCATCTACCTACTCATCATCTTTGTCCTCTTTGTGACCTAGAATAGGTTTAGTGCAACCCACAAGATTGTGTATAGGGAAGACTGGAGTTGGTCAAGTTGTAGCCCACCACTCATCATAGGCCTAATATGTGCCTACATTGCCAGCCGCAGATAATTGGGGCATATCATCGTCCTCGTCCTCTGAACGACTAATGTATACATCCTTGATAGTGAGATGATGATTTTCCCCAGGTCTGGAAGCACTTCGTTCTAATCATTGATACATCGATCTAGTTTGTAGTGGTACCTTGACGTATCCAAACTACCTCATAACACAATCATAGTGGAATTGTCTGACTATGTAGTCATGTCTACCTAGAAGAATTGGTCCAACTATAATTTCCATAGCTCATGCTTGTCATATATCCATTAAGGAATCTTGAGATATGGTCTCTAGTTGATATCATCCTCATCCAATTGGTCAAACCTAATTTGCAAATGTAGTAAATCCTCCTCCTTCCATGGTCATCTCAATGGATAGTTGAATGTCAGTGGACAACCCATCACTACCATGGTGGGAAACCCTTTTGGACTCATACATGTGATATAGTCAAAGCGCCAAACCTACAAAAGTGTACAATGTATGATGTTTTTAATCTCTTGGTATACAAATTGACCTAGATCATAATATAGATGGGTGAGAATTTTATGGCCCCATGCATAGATAGTCATCTACTCCTCCATGCCCCTGATAGTATGTACAAGTCCACCATATAAATGTGCTCCTTGACCATATAGTGCCAATGTGAGAGCTATAGTCATGATCAAGATCCATTGCACAAGTGGTGATCATGCATTCATAAGCCATTTAAGCTCAATGCGTGGATTGATTCTCAAGTGATGGATGGGATTCTTTAGACAATATAGAATATCATCCCACATCTGTCTAAAAGATCTATCATTGGCTATATGTATAGGCTCACCTTGGATGGGAATCCATAGGATGCATTGCACATCCTCTAGAGTCATAGTCATCTCCTCGATAGGAAGATGGAAGGTACACAAGTCTGCATCACATCTCTCTATTAGGGCTAGTAGCATAGCATCATGATACCTCATTGATGGCATGAGGTATACCCAAAATAATCCAACATCTTGAAGAAGCCTGATCTCCTCCTCTAATAGTTGCTTGATAGACTTGTGGAGGAAAAAAAATTGTTTCCCTCCTAGGTGCTATCAAGCTCGGGGTAGAATCTAAAAATAAAAATACATGAAATAAGTCCTAAATTAAGCAATTAAATAACACTAGAGTTTTTCTAAGATAATTTTTAGCCAATGTGGACACCTCTGTAATATTTGGACGGGGCATCTTGTACAGTTTAGACAATTCTATGACACTTTGAGCCAATATTTTTTAGGGCCCTAAAATTATACTAATTACATGAAAATGTAAAGAAAAAGAATATAAATGATAAAAAATCAAAGCAGAATCCACTTACCATTTGTCGAAGTGCACCTCATGCCACCTTGTTGTGAATCACGTCTAATCTAGGGGGCTTGTAGGTACTCCGACTTGGCATCTTCAATCACTCTACACCAAGGTAATTTTCAAAAGGGTAAGTGTCAAATGAATAGGAAAAGCGTCATTTCATTAGTATATAGTAAAACCCTAAGTAAATAATGTACATTCATTTAAAGGAAAATTTATTCAAATTAGCATATTGGGGGCTAGAGGACTCTGTCTTTTATGTTGTTTTTTGTGTTGGATTTCTAATTCCACTCCTAGTTTGATTAGATGTCTATCACTATGTGGTATGGTACTTGGAAATACCTTATGACATGAGCTAATTTTTTTGATGTGGTTTCATATTCACCTTGATTCCACCTCCATAAAGCACGTGGAATCAAGGGCATACATCTACCCTTGAATTCAATTCTTGATAGAAGTTTGATAAAAGGATTTTTGATCACCTAATAAATCTATGTCACATGATCCAGTTCCTAACATTGTGGTTTTGTAGGTAACTATAGTCGGGGCTTCATTCTCTCTAATGAATCCATATGAGTATCCCTTTTTTAATACAATTTATTTCCTTTAGCTTGCATATGCATGTTGTATCATATAGCAACTAATGTGGGGCCTAAATGTAGTGTAGAAAAAAGTAACCCTTTTTCACACTTAATTTGGGAATGAATAATTAATGATAAAATGGACTTAATTATGCTTTATTTAGGGTGTTGTAAATTGTTTCCTTACACTTTCACATTAATCTAGGGCTTCAAAATTAATTCAGGTTAATTAGAACTTAATTGGCCCCTTAAATTCAAATCCAAGCCTTATTTATTGCATTTTTCAAAGGAAATATCATGACACTCATTAATAATGTTTCATAACATTTAATTTTGCAAGGTTTGAGTCTAAGGATAGTGACCTAGGACCTAGTTGCCACCTAGCGAATGGGTCTCCACCATGTCCTAGGACCCCCTTTTGACATATTATTTCACCTCCTTCAAACTTGGTCCTAGAAAACTATGGTAGGAACCATTCACCTAAGGTGGTGAATGGGTCCTCCTTACTTAGGACACCCATTTTTTAAACTTATTTGTGGTGATATTTTAATGATTTTGAATCCTAGATCTGATCTAGGCTTGTGTTATTTGAATTTAGAGGTTAAATCTTAAGTTATATATAAATATAAGGTTATTTTACATAATTTCACATGAGATAGAGAAGACCATTTCAAGAAAACTAAGAAGCAAGATAATTTTCATGAGAAAAAGCATTCGCATTCAAGAATCAAGCAAGAGTGAAGTTTTGGAGCAGGATTACAAGTCTTCAACCTCATTTTGGGTCAAAAATCAAGCATTATAAAAGGATTTATGATAGATTCCTATGGATTCTAGGTGTTGGGAGATGAACATGACATATGAACAAGCCTAAGGACTTGTTTCCTAAGTGATTCCATCTTCTATGATAATCATACTTGCAACCTAAAAAGAGGTATATTCAGATTGTGACTTATTGAGGGGATTCAAGATCTTCTAAAGTAGGTCACTTGCATTGCTCATGTTTAATTTTAGGGTTCTATTCTAACAAAATTGAATAAGATTTCCTTTACATTATTAGGGATCTTAATCTTATACATAGTTAAGGTTAGGATTGTACACACATTTTATGTTTCATATTTTCATTCATCATCAAGGTTTAATTAATAAATATGGGGTTTGATTAAGACAAAACCCTATCCACCAACAAGCTTCAAATTTTTTTTTAAGATTATTAACAGATCTATATCCAAAAGTGGGAGTTTCAAGTTACAGGGAATGAGTACAAACTTGGCAGTTAAAGATTATATTTATAGATTTCTGGAACGGTCTAGTAGGACCCATTTACCCAAGATGGTGAATGAGTCCCAGTTAAGGCTTTAGGGACAATAGTTTTCTACATTATACAAGCTTCATTTCTAGATTCAAAGTTCCTCAAATAGGTAGACCAAGACCGATTCACCCAAGGTGGCGAATGATTCCCTAATAGAGTGACATAAACATCAAGATTTAATTAGGTGCACAACATTCCCTATTCCTTATTTTTCTAGAAAAGTTACTATTTATTTTTGTCTTGTGTTAGATTCATCCATTGTATGTAATAGACCTAGAATTAGGGTTAATTTACTAGTCCTATTTCTTCTCACTAAATTGTGATTTAGTTCACTACCCCATCCTTGTACAAAGGAAGAGATTAGAAGATCCCTAAATCTTGACTTAACTCACCTTCTTAGGTCGATAGTTACTTAAAGGCTTTAGATCTCATTTCTTGACTGAAACCATAATGAAAAAGAGGGTTTAGACATAATGATCTGCTTTCTCTTCATTTAAATATCTATGAAAGATAAGCATAATACCTAAGAGGACCAAAGGGATATGCCTCTTAAGTGAAAAAAAGGAAATTAGACCAAGAAGGGGAATAACAATTCTCCTCCAAGATATCCAAGTCATCATGACTCATCCAAGAGAAATATCCTCACATGTCTATCATGAACTCACATCCATGTCCAAGTGAAAATATCCCCAGACTTACATTTGGTGATATCACATTAAGAGTGCCAATCTCAACATATTCTCTCATCTCAAGATAAATACAACCTTAACCCAGTCTCTATGATGCATCCATGAGCACTAACAACCAATCAAACAATGCTTAGATCCAAATTAAAACACTGTTGAAATCATGAAAATCACCACTCTATCATTTAGGGAGATAAAATAACCAATTTCCTACAAGTTTCATTCAAGGAAACCTTATAAATCTCAATTAGGGGATAAAAAGAGGGAAAGATATCTACAATAGGGTGTCCTAGTGTGTGATTAAAGACTAAAAGAGGGTTCACCATCAAGCAAGGGCTTGGAAGGAAAATGAATGTAAATGATATGCAAAACCTAACTATATGACATAAAGTATGAAATTGAAATATAGAATAACAAGCTACGAATAAGGAAAGAGGCACCTAGAAGAAAGATGTGAACAAAACAAGCTTTGAAACCCTAATTTTTTGTTGTTTGAAGCTCACTAGGACTCATATGCTAGTTGGGTGGTTTAGTCCCATACTGGGGTTTCTATGTGGAGATTGGAATCTTTTATTGACTGATCTAGATCTCCTAATATTTGGAAAAAGGTAGTAGTGAGACTCATATGCCAGAAGTAGTTATTTAGTCCGAGTATTAGGGTTTTGCTAAAAAAATTGTATTCACTAGTGATTTACTATATTTTTCCTCTTATTAAACCTTTGAGTTTGAAACCATATATTCTAGCCTATAGATGACTTTCCATGATATTGCAATGTAGATGTCAACTTTGGAAACTTGAAAACTCTTCCATAGTCTTACAATTTAGTCTTCAAAGGATCTTCAATTCTCAAAGCACCTAGATCTACAATCACACATCAAAGAGAGGAAAAACTTGTTGATTGTTAGGGAATAGGGGTTTTCTTGGGTTAAACCCCATTTAGGTAATTAAACCTTATGATGAAATAATGAAACATGAACAATGATACCTTGAATGATGTCTCAAAACATAAGTCAACAATCTAACATGAAGTGACAATGTAGAATGTAGATCTTGATCTTTAATTTGATATGCAACAATGCCTAACTTGGATCTTCAACGCTACATCAACAACATCATCTCAAAAACATGATTGATGAACTATGCCTTTGACATGATGATGTATCTTGAATTTCTACAACAAATGATGAAGAGATTTGCAATTGAATGCCTTAGAAATGCTCTTGAATACTCTATTCATGCTCTTGTGAAATATTAGGATACTTGAATCTTGATTGCTAGGTTGATATTATGAATTCTTAGGTGAAATAATGATTTGAAATATTTTTTAAATAGTAATTCCATTCAACTTACCATTTATTAGAACCCAAATATCGACATTCATCAAATTTGAACCCAAAACCTTGATTTCTCACTGAAAGCCCTTAAAAGGGGCCAAGTGGGACTCATACACCACTTGTGGCATATAAGTCCCATTTGGATGGGACTCATACACCACTTCTGGCATATAAGTCCCATTTGGGTGGGACTCATACACCCAAGGTGGTGTATGGGTCCCACCAAGGCTTTTTAGGTAGAGGAAATGTCAAGTAGTTATGAAATTAAGTGCATTTATTGATTATGTCAGGATCTTAGATGAAATAATCCTTGAGATGCATAGTAAAGGGTATTAGAATCCAATTAATGGTGATATTAATTTCATTAATGCAAGAGGTCCCAAAACCTAATGTGAAGGTGTAAATAAGTACACTTTACAACACCAAATTAAGGAGAAAATAGGTCAATTTAACTTAAAAGGGCCTTAAACCTAATGTGAATGTGTAAAAAACATTAGAATACTAGATCAAGGAAAAATTAGGTTCATTTTAATGTTAATCATTCCCAAATTAAGTGTGAAAAAGGGCTACTATTTTATACACTACATTTAGTCCCCACTTTAGTGAGAGGAGGAACTTGCTTCAAACTCGCACTAAAGTAGACATTCAAGAGGGGTCCAAGTGTAACAATGTGGAGGGCCTAGGATAAAAAATATTAGAGGAGGTTTACAAGTCCCCCAAGATCCAAGATCCTATGTCAAAAAAACATAAGCACAAAAGGACACACACAAGGTGAATGATGTGCAACAAAATAAGATAAACATGTAATCTCAAAGACATAAAGACAAGAAAGAAAGAAAAGGTGGATCAAGCTTTGACTATTTTTCCCACATTGTGCATCAGATCTAAGCTTGTTTGTTTAAAATGAAAACTCAAAAGATCTAGCAGATCCTTAGTTCATTCATTAGGTGAGCTCCCAATGAGACACTTATGCACATGGTCGGTATGTTCTCACATAAACAAGCAAGTGGCTATGGGAAAATCATTCCTAAGTTTTTCTCCCATACATACAACCATACCAAAGTTATACCTCCTGATAACTTTGATAAGGTGCCACACAATAATGAAATTTTCTCTTCATGAGGGAAGCAAAGATTTATATACTTGAAACTCATAAAAAAATAAGAAGGCTCCACATGCAAGAAAAATGTGTTATGCTAGGTGGCCATATAATAGGTATTGTAAATGTAAGCTATGTTCAAAGGGATTTTTATTAGTTCATATAGGGTCTCCTCTTAGGGAATATTGTGCTTAATGTCTCCAAGAGAAGACAAGTCAAAGAACTATCACTCTCTTGGAGGAAATCAAACCCAATGACACCACCAATAAAAGGATGCATCACAAGAATAAAGAAAATAGCATAGTGAAACATGGGTGTCAATGTATGCCTCCACTTTAAAGTGGTTGCTAACACCATTGTTGTGATTAATTTATTTAAAGTAGAAGAACACATGTGAGCTTATTTGGAAATCCCTGTGCCAAGTTGTATGTTCTCGAATGAAGATTCATTTTGAAAAGGGGTTACCCCCACAATGTAATGTTGTATCTAGAAAGAAAAGTATGTCACATGCAAGCCAACTTAAGGAATTTCATCCACATCCCAAGCTTTCTCTTATATATACATGGAAGTCGATCAACTAGCTAAAAGAGACAACAACAAGTTTCATACGAGGACAAAGATACTTAACCCCTTGCCCCCACTTAGTGCAAGACAAGGATGAGCCAAGATGATTTATGAGAAACATGATAGAGCGAAAATCAATATCAATTAGAGGAACTAAGTGCTTCAACACAAGGAAGAGAACCACAATCCTTAAGATGTTGAATTTTATTACCCAAAGCCTTACATTCATTAGTAGAATGACCATGAGTTCTATGATATGCACAAAATGAACTCTTCTAGTAAAATTTATTTCATGTTTTTGGAGTGAGGGATATCAAAAAAGCTTGGAGGAGTCTTGACAAGAGTGAAAATATACTCTCTTCATCAATAGTAGAAGATGTTCCTGTATTTGTAGAATATGTCATACATACACTAGATTATTAGGCCTTAGATAAAAATGAAGATAAAGGTGGTAATCCTAGATATTTCTTGAAAGATTATGGTATAGAATTCACTTGTTCTCTCTCATTTTTCTTCATGTTTTCATCATATCCATGTTTAGTAGGGAGTTTGTATCCAAGACCATAACAATATTCCAATTTAGATGATGGGATTTTATGCTTTTGAGAAGGATTCGCTTCTTTATGAGAACAAAAATCATTTTTAGGTTTCTTAAATTTATGCATCATCCTCTCATGATGGATGGGAGTTAAATATCCCCCATCACCACCATGGGGTGATGTTTTTGATGTATAACTAAGTTGAGAAAATGAAACACATGGTTTTTTTGGTTTAGATTGTGAGACTTTGTAGTCTCCTCAAAAGGATGGCATAAAATCTAATGAACCCCACTCGTCACTAGAACTTGTGTCTAAAAATGAATCATTTGTATATGAATCTTTGGACTTTTAGGGTGATATTTTGGATTCACCATTGAAATAGGGTGTAAAATCTAATGAACCCTAATTATCGCTAAAGAGTTTCATTATAGGTGAAAGAAAATTAAGATTAACATCAAATTGTATAGGCTCAAATTTTGATTTTGGAATGAAGCTGTTAGGGGAGTTGGGAGTGTTTCGATCATATTATTTATAGCTTCGTTCATTTGATTCAACTGTGTATATATTGTTGGTGTATTAAAATTTCATCTCATAGTGAAGAGTAGATAGGACTACCTTCATAGCATGAATCCATGGTCTGCCTAGGAGAAGATTTTATGAAAAAGGTCCTAGCATGATATGGATAGGGGTAGGAAACACTATATTTATGAATTTAATAGGTGATGTGACCATTCCTAATGGCTTCCTATTAACATTTTCAAAGTGATAAATATTAACATCACTAAGTTGAATAAGCCTCTTGTCCACACCAATTTTATCTAGGAGGTTAATGCTACATACATTAACACCTACCACATTGTCTATGAGAGTGCGCCTAACTATGGTTTCATTAATGATCACTTTTATCATTAAGGCTTCATTTTTGTTTTGAATCTCAAGTGAGGTTAATTAATGTTTAGGGAATGTGATTTTTGACTGTGACTTTCATACGATCAAAGGAGGATGCCACATCATTTAATTTCATAGAAGATTGGATCTCCTCTTGCTTTATGTGCAAAATTTCTCAAAATAATCAATTGTATATAGGTGATGTTTGAACAAGATGCCATAAGGATATATTAGAGGGATTTTTTTAAGGTATTCAACTAAATTATGTAAAGACGAACGAGGAGCACTAGCAAAAATATTTTGAGGAAATGGTAATGAGGTGGGAGTGGTTTGTGGTTTCCTACATGTTTGAGAAACTATATTATAACTCAATCACTACGAAAAAGTTGTTACTATCAAATTGCATTATATATTTCAAGAGATCTCTTATTTTATGTTTATGTGGTTTACTAATGGGAGGTGACTCATAAGGAAATCCAATTTTTGCCATCATAACCTCAACAAAATTGTCTGTAATTTTATGATATCTTAGTGAAGAGGCATCTAATGTCACTTCATCATCTTTAGCCAAGGAAGCCTAATTACTAGTATTTGAAAGACAATTTTCATTTTCTTGCACCATGATATCCTCCCTAGTATGATATTTTTTAGGATAACTACAAACTAGGTGTTTATGACATTCAGAGATTGGTTCTTCTAAAATGATAGTATCACAAGTAAGGGAGTTATCAATGGTTGGATTTTCTTGTTTGTTAATGATAAAATTATCTTGTTCAATAATGTTCCCCCTAGGGAAAGAGAGACACATATGACTCTAATGACTTTCATCAATTGGTTTTTCTAACATCAAAGTATCTTCTTCACAACTAGAATAGATACTAGGAGAAGAAAAAATGTGGTTATCATGATTGTCTATAATTTCATTCCTTTGTCCCATAATGTCTTCTAAAATAGTATATGTAGGGGAATAAAATTAAAGAGGGGTGTCATAGATTGTAAATATTTGATTATCTAACACCAACATATCCTCATCATTTATAATTTCATTCTCTTTCACTAAAACATTATCACACTTAGAGGGGAAAATGTTGGGAGATGAATACAGACTAGTTGAATTTGTATTTAGGTAGGGTTCAATAGTTTCTTTTCATGTTATGTGATCTTCATGACTAACTATGGTTGTGTCCTCTTGTTTAGTAATGTCGTTCCCAATAAGAGAGGTAGGAGGAGAAAAAAAACTAGGTTTCTCAAAACTCTCATCGATTAGTTCATCTAACACTGAAATATCTTCTTCACAACTAGGAGAGATATTAGGAGAAGACCAAATATTATTGTTATTATTACCCAAGCTTGTATTCTCTTTCACTAGAATAATCTCACTTATAGGAGGAATACTAGAAGAGGGATCAATGATGAACAAAAAGAGAGGGGAGAGGACTTCATATTCATATGCACTTAAAAAAAATTCTTAAAGAACTCAACAAGATCTAAAAATAGAACATGAAGTATGATAACCATGGATTTTTATAATGAAAACATGATGTAATAATTGTCCTAGAAATTTTAAATGCAACAATGATAGAGAAAAAATTTAAAAGGATAATGCAACTTTCAGATTTAGAACATGATAATTGACTAATTATGCTATGTAACAATCTAAAAATGAGGTTTTGTAAATGTAATTTTGAATTTAAGCATTGCAATCAATGAAACAAATTAATAAAGATCTGATGAAATGAATGAAACATAAACTCAGCAAATTGAAATAGATAACTAATAGTAGCAAACGTTAACCTATAAATGATGTTTTTAATGTTGTAAAAGGAATATTTAAGTCTAATTTGGGACTAATTTTCCTAGAGGGGTATACGAGTCCCATTCAACATTTTTAAAAGGTTCAAATGCTCAAAAATACACAACAAAAAATTCCCAAAAATCTAGGAGAAACACCTGTATATGGACTATATCACCCAGAGGGGTGAATGAGTCCCAATTAGGGTTTTTAAAATGAATTCAAAGAGTTTTGAGTTGATTCTAAGGTTTATAGCTTGTATATGAACTCTATTGTTTGTAATTGTAGAATTTTAGTGAAATTGAATGATCTAAGATGCAAAAATGTAACCTATCTACACTTTCACTAATGCAAGAATTCAGAACCCTAGATGCAAATTAACTAATGCAAAACCTTATTTAAAGTTAATGTAATCTAGATCTAGGACTATGGTGCACTTCAAATAAAACAATAAGGTGTTCTAAAGGTCGGGTTCACCAAAATGAAATGATGAAAATCGTAGCTCTATCATTTAGGGAGATAGAACAACCAATTTCCTACATGTTTCATTCAAGAAACCTTAGAGATTTCAAACAAGGGAAAAATAGAGGGAAAGATATTTTCAATAAGGTGTCCTAGGGTGTGATTAAATACTAAAAGAGGGTTCACTGCAAAGCAAGGGCTTGGAAATAAAAGAAATTTAGATGATATGCAAAACCTAACTATATGACATAGAGTATGAAATCGGAATACAAAATAACAAAATGAGAACGAGAAGAGGGGTACCTGGAAGAAAGATGTGAACAAAAAGGCTCTGAAACCCTAAAATTCTATTATTTGAAGCTTACTAGGACTGATATGCCAGTCTAAATGATTTAGTCCTAGACTAGGGTTTTTATGTAGAAACTGAAATCTTTCAATGACTAATCTAGATGTCCTAAATTCTAGAAAAAGGAAGTACTAGGACTCATTTTCCACAAGTGGTGCTTTAGTCCCAATATTAGGGTTTGGCTAAGATTTTGGTATTCTCTAGCAAATTCTTGTAGGTTTCCTCCTACCAAACCTATATTTTGGCTTGTAGATGAATTTTCATTATCTTGCAATGTAGATGACAACTTTGAAAAATTGAAAACTCTTCTCTAGTCTTACAATTTAGTCTTCAAAGGGTCTTCAAGTCTAAAAAAAATTAGATCTCTAATAACACATCAAAGAGAGGAAAAACTTGTTGATTGTTAGGGAATAGAGGTTTGCCTAGGTCAAAACCCCATTTAGGTAATTAAACTGTATGACGAAATAATGAAACATGAAACATTGATCGTATGACCATTCACAAACGAAAGTAGGAAAGGCCTCAGAGGGACAAGTGATCCAATTGAAAGGTAACAAGATTCTTCGAGGTTTGATTTCACTTGAGAATATTTTTTACTATGAGGATGCTATAAATAGTAAACAAAGATTCACTGCCAATGAAAAGACTATGAAGAAATTGATGTCGGAGTTGGCAAAAAATTGAAAGTCAAAAAGGATGTTTCATGAAAGGACAAAGAAAGACTCTAGGGGCTATTTTATAAATTGAATGGGGTCATAACTGGGACCTATGATGATCTTATCAGGTACAATCTGGGTATATTTCAACATACTAATGATTTGACAGAAGGATCGAAACCTGTCTTAAAAAATAAAAGGTCGGTTAATCTAAAGATCAAAGCATTAATGGAAAAAGATCTCAAAAAATTGATCGAGTCTAAGATCATATACCCGATCGAGAATTCAACCTAGGTATCAAATCTCATACTAGTATGAAAGAAGAATGGCGACATTAGACTCTTTGTAGATTTCAGGGATTTAAACACAACTTTGTTGAAAGATAACTACCCCTTACCTTCAATGGAGTAGATCTTTTAGACCGTGGTTGGATCAGAGATGTTCTCATTCCTCAATTGTTTTTTGAGCTATAACCTAGTCTACATAAAGAAGACTAGCATAAAAAAATGTTCACTATTAAGTGGGGAATGTTTGCATATGCAAAGATTCCCTTTGGGCTCTCCAATGCTGGTGTGACCTTCCAACGTGTGATGGATATCACCTTCAAAAATTGAATCAATTAGATCATTCTAATATATCTAGATGACTTAACACTTTTTTCTAACAAGATGGATGACCACTTTGATCATCTAGAAGAGGTCTTCCGAAGATGCCAACACTTTAGGATTTCCTTAAACCCTAAGAAATGTATCTTTGGAGTACCCCAAGGTAAATTACTAAGCTTTGTATTATCAAAGGAGAGAATAGAAATAGATCTAGAAAAAGTGAAATACATAATGGAGTTGTTGGAATCAAGGGAACACTAAGAGGGGGAGTGAATCAGTGTTCAACAATTATGACCTTAATTCATCTAAAACTTAAACCATTCTAACATTACTTTAAATAAAAGATGTAAGCATTCAATGTAACCATTCACCACACCATAACACAAGGATTTTTGTGTGGAAACCCTGTTAGGAGAAAAACCATAGTGGATGTTATTCCACAATTTGAGTACTCAAATATAATTGTTTACAAAAGGGGACTGTAATTACATTCAGGCACACTACCTAGAGCTCATTGCTAAAAAGAGAAGGCTCGCCAACTTACAAAAGTTTAGATTAAAACCATCTAAAGGTTGAACTGAGATAGTACCATCTACTTATGCCAAGTTGTAGTTCTAAAATATACTCTCTCAATTTTTTATATTTTTAATTGAACATTTACAAAGTAACCAAGCGCCCGTTAAGGTTAGCATAACCCAAAATGTGCATGAAATAACTCTAACCAAGAATGCACGCTAAAACCACTTAATGAGGAGGGGCAAGCATATGGTAAGAGGATCCCTAGGATCTACTGAATAAAATATTACAAAGATTACACTGAAAGAGAGAGATTAAACTCAACACCAAGAATGTGCACTCAAGATCCTTTGACAAGCGAGGTGATAAAATATGGTGGAGTACTAATGCTGAAATTTAAATGAAAGAAAGGCAGATAACCAGCCAAAAGGAACTTTCCTCACTACCACCAAACAATGGGGGGAAAATATTACAATTTTAATACTTCTTCTCCTGCGGAAAGCATCCACTTAAGAGTGGGGACTCACCACTTGATAGTGGGTATGAAGCAGGTTACAATTCAATTCATCCTCACTGGCAGTATACCATCCAAGGGTGCTTAATGTGAAATTAAATAAATAATACAGCAATGTTAAACTGAAACAATACTACTGTTAACAGTTTGTACAAGTAGAGAAGGCTGCAAATTACAATGTTTTTCACCATTTTTTCAAGCACCAAACTATACAATGTTTCCATGTTAGAACATAATGATAAATTAAGAAGAAATATGGAAACAACAAATGAAGTAACTCTATTTTAGAAATCTACAATTTTGGAAATGATATTAGCAACTACATAAATCATCAAAATTCTCATAACTCAACCAAAATACCTCTGAACCACGTGAAACCAAATGCAATGGTCAATTGGAAGATAGGCACCCTTGTTGAGACAAAGAAACATCTCCAACACACCAAAATAATTAATGGCACAAATCCCAATGCATCTAGAAAGGTATGGCCCTCCTTGAGGGGCGATTTTGCAACTTAAAATCCCCCACTTCAAATTAAATTCTGAAACTTGCTGGAAATGGTCACCCAGACCTTAGGAACAAAATAATACAATAGCTAGAATAGAATTAAAATCATACAATAAGGTGTGATTGAATTCAACTTTCAGCAATGTGCAAACAACAATTGCAAAACTAGAAAAAATCTAAAAAAAATCATCTTTGACTCTATCTGCTAGTTTGGTTGAGAAGCAACAATAATTCAATTAGGTGTTATCTTGCAAACATGAAATTGAGAATGGTACTAGGAGGTCAGCATTCCTCGAAGTGAAATATGAGTAGTCATTTCGACAACATAAGTTTAGCATAAACATGAGATGAGAAATTTTGGAGCAAAGCCACACTTTTATAGAGAAAGGGATGACTATTCAATTCCCTTAGATGGGATGCCAAAAGCCATCTCATATTTAACTTTAAAAAAAAAGAAATTCTCTCAAAAAGGTGTCCAATTTAAGACAAGAGAAAATTTAATAAAAATAAATAAATTCCTTCATGAAGGCATCCCCCTTCAAGTCCCTCTTTTAACACAACTTTAAGTTAACACCTTAGGCCAGGCGGTCAACTTAAAATTAGAACAATTTGCCTTTTAATGAAGAATTTCATTAAAATAATATTTTAAAAGGCCAAAGCTCAACTCAAAACAATTTCTTCGAAGAACATGATGAGCTGAAGACTTACAACTGCTAACTGCCAAAAATAGTATTTACTATAAATAGTAAATACAGAGGAAATATCACAAAACCTCTAAACCTGGAACCCTTTGATTCACCTCAACAATCCTACAGGACTATGAATAGGTTGATGAGCAACTGATAGGATCACTAATAAAAGGGGAAAATTACAGTCTGCCCCCCTCGATATTGCTTGTCCTCAAGCAATTGCAAAGCTGGATGCTACAAAATATGTTCACCTTCCCATGTAGCATCTTCAATAGGCAAGTTTTTCCATCTTACCAAATACTCCTTGATTGTTCACCTCCTCAAGGACCGCTCCGTACTATCAAGGATCTGTTCTAGAAGCAACACCAATTGCCCTTCTTCATCTAAGGGAGGTAACTCTAAAGTAGCCACCACATTGTGCCCAAGTTCCTTCTTGAGGCGGGACACATGAAAGACATTGTGAACTTTGCTATCTGCTGGAAGTTCTAACTCATACACCACTTCACCAATCCTTTTGGTTACTTTAAATGGACCATAGAAATGTGTCTTTCATTTTTCTGCACCATTCTTTCTGAGGGAAGATTGTCTATAGGGCTGAAGTCTCAAATAGACCATGTCTCCAACTTCAAAAGAGCGTTCAACATGCTATTGATCAATGTATAACTTCTGTTCATTTTGAGCTTGCTCCAGATTTTTTTTTAGTGACTTCAAGATGTCTTGATTGTGCTGAAGCACATCCTTGGCCTGGGGAGCTCTACTATCATCAAACACCAATTCTACAAAGTTAGGAGCATCATACCCATAGAGAGCCATAAATGCAACATCTTAATTGACATGTGATAAGAAGAGTTGTAACAAAACTCCCCCAAATGAAGCCACTTAACCCAAGCCCTTTGCTACCTTGAAACATAATTTTTGAGGTAGCCTTCTAACCATTTGTGGACAATCTTAGATTTCCCATCCATTTTTGTATGATAACTAGTGCTTGGAATGAGAATTGTACCACTCAACCTGAATATCTCTTACCAAAACACACTTAGGAACTTGTTGTCCCTATCACTGACATTGGTCTTAGGCAAACCATGCAAATTAAAAACCTCTCTAAAGAAAAACTCAGCTACTTGAGCTGCTGTAAATGAAGTAGTGATAGCATAAAAGTGAGCATATTTAGTTAATCTATCCACCACAACATAAATACACTCTCAGCCTTGCAGCTTGGGTAAACCAGTGATGAGGTCCATAACAATACTCTCCCATTTCTGATTTAGAATTGGCAAGGGCTGGAATAAACCCACTAGAAAATAATGTTCATTTTTATTCCTTTGACAAGTAGAAAATTCCCTTATGTAATTCATGACCTCTTCCTTCATCCCTTTCCAAGGAAACCTCTCTCTTATCTGCTTATAAGTCTTGAACATGCCTTGATGACCAGCAAGAGGGACATCATGGAATGACTAAAAAATCTTCTTCTTAAGCTTGGATTCGGGTACCAAAAAGATTCTACCCTTGTACATAATCAAACCATCAACCAAACTATACCTTCCATCATTCAAATGACCTTCTATAATGCTGGTTGTGAACTTATTTTTGGCATAATCAGCAGTAATCAACTCTTTCCAATCTGCTAAAAGCTCACAAAGTGACTGCAAATGAGGTCTTCTATACAAATCGTTCGCAACTACATTGTTCTTTCCCTTGAAATACTCAATATCAAAGTCATAGGCCTGATGTTTGCTTACCCATTTTTGTTGCCTTCATTCAAATATTTTTGGCACATGAAATGTTTAAGACTATTATGATTAGTCTTAAGAAAAAAATTAATTCCCACCAAGTATTGGCGGAATTTGGACAAAGCATGCATAATGGAAAGCATCTATTTGTCATAAATTGAATATAAATTTTTTATTCCTCTCAATTTTCTGCTCTGGAACATAATAGGGTGTTTGTCTTGCATGAGAACAACTCCAACTCCTTCACCTAAAGCGTCCAATTGCAATTCAAAGGGTTTTTTGAAATTAGGTAGAGCCAATACTAGACATGAGCTCATAATTTTCTTGAATTTATCAAACACTCCTTGTTATTTATCTGTCCATAGAAAAGCTCCCTTTTTGGTGAGATCTGTAAGAGGGGCTTCCATGTGAGAATAGCCCTTGACAAACCTTTTATAAAAACCACACAAGCCCAAAAATCCCTTCAAGTGAGTCACATTCTTTGGAGGTGGCCAAACAATAATGGCTCTAATCTTCTTAGGAACAACTTTGACCCCCTTAGAACTAATAATGTGGTCGAGATAGAGAAGCTCTGTCATCCTGAACTCACATTTTGATTCTTTAGCAAACATGTGTTCTGTCTCCAAAATGCTAAGCACTTCTTCCAAGTGTTTAAGCTATTCCTCCCAAGACTTGTTGAAAATGAGAATATCGTTAAAGAAGATAAGCACAAACTTCCTCAACTATTGCCTGAAAGTCTTGTTCATACAAGATTGAAATGTTGTTGGAGCATTATTCAAACTAAATGGCATAACAAGGAACTCAAAATGCCCATAGTGGCATCTAAAAGCAGTTTTTTCAACATCCCCTTCTCTCATGTTGATTTGATGGTCACTCAATCGAAGATCTATCTTCGAAAAGTACATAGCCCCATGAAGCTCATCAATAAGCTCATCTATCCTAGGAATAGGATATCTATTCTTGATGGTATTTTGATTCAATGCACAATAATCAACACACATACACATTGTACCATCTTTCTTTTTTACCAACACTACTATTGAAGCAAAAGGACTTTTGCTTGGTCAAATGAACCCTACCTCGAAAAGTTCTTTGATGGTATTTTCTATCTCATCTTTCTACTTCTTTGGATAATGGTAAGGAGTAGTGATGACTAGATTTTCACCCTCTTCTAGCTCAATAACATGCTCACACCCTCTTTTAGGTGGTCTTCTCAAAGGTAAATCACCAAAAACCTTGCTCTTTGTAGAAAGTAGAGCTTGAATATCATGAGAGTATTGTCTTTTCTCTACAACTGGATCATCTGGTAAGATCATACATTTTTCTTCCCATTCAACTTGATCATGATGGATCAGCCTCTCCATTCTTTTCAAGGACACAATTCGAGGACCTCCAGTGGAAATTCCTCTCAAAACAACCTTCTTTCCATCAACTTGGAATTTAAATTCCATGGTTTACAAATTCAAAGTGATATCTCCAAGAGATCACAGCCATTGTATTCCCAAAATAGAATCGGTATCACTAATTCCAACAACATAGATATCATCTTTTACCTCATAATTTCCCAATTGCATAGAAAGATTGGGAATTTTATTTCTGCATGATATGGTAAATCCATTTGCTACCATTACCTTAAATAAATCTTTAAAACTCTTTAGTCTTCAATCCCCTCTTGGAAACTAATCCTTCATCCATGAAGCTATGAGTTGCTCCTGTGTTAATTAGAGCAACAATCCTTTGGGAACTAACCACTCCATGAACCTAAAAGGATTCATTCTTTTTGAAATTAGATAATTGGGCAAAGGCACTACCATCTCCAATATCTGGCTCCTCTTCTGGAGCTTCTTCATCTTCACTACCTTCTGTTTCCTACTACTGATCACACGGATGAGATTCTAATCCATAATCAGAATAGCCCTCCATATGATGTGCTTTACCTTTCCCATAACAATGGTGACCTTTTATCCAAGGTTCATGACAATTATAGAAAACTCCTTCCTTTCTAAGCTGATCACATAGCAAATAATACCACAAGTCTTCTTTCAATAATGTTAGGCACCATTACTGACAACCTTTGAAAATCAGCTACATAATTATCTAAAGATTCTTGTTGTTTCAATTGTGCCAATTCTTGAAAACTTAGCTTGGGATCTTTGATATAAAATATTTCAATCAATTTTTGGTAAAATCTTCATAGGTATGGATAAGGTTATGGCCAGGAGTGACCAAACCATGAGTCCACCATTCATGAGCCACTCCATCCAAGTGTAATGTGGCAAACTTAATTGCATCTTCCTCTAGCATTGGTCTAAGTGAAAGATAGTTATCCAATTTCTGCACCCATGCCCTGGCTGCACACTTATTACTTCCATCAAAGTGGTCCAAGCTGATATTTCCCATTGCTTGTTGTAAAAAATTTATATGATTCATTGGAGGATAATGTTCATTCCTTCCACCATTTCTTCTACTCCTTTGATTCATTAATTGATCAAAGATCCATGCATCTCTCATATCAGGGGGTAAAGAAATGCACTCCATAAATGCTTGACTAGCATCATCAGCAAAAGGTAACCCAACTTCTAATGGTGGTTCTTCTCTCAGAATGAATGTAGGGAGAAGAGGTCTAGATGATGATCCTCTTGTGATTTTGACACACCGTCCAACAGTTCTATCCCTTTCATTTACCACTGAACCATTATGACCATCAGGACCATAAGTTCCATTAACACCACTGTTACAACTATTTTCACCAACTTGAATCTGTTGGGGCTGAATATTGTTCTGAGTAGCTTGCTGATCCAATTTATCTAGCAATCATGCTATCATGTCTAACACATTTTCAAACTTCTTTCCTACTCGGGCATCTTTTTTTTCCATTGAAAGTCGAGATTCTTCTTACATTCTTTCATGACATTCTTTCAACTATTCTACCTATTTCTCTCAAGGCTTCTGACAATGTATCTGCTTTTGGCACTGGAGGAAATTGTATCTGAGATCTGGCCTAGTTTTTGATGAAGTATTTGGTTTCTTTTTCACTCATCTGTCAACTGATAGGCTGAAAAATTATAGGATGGTAGGAACTTCTGCTTTGATACCACTGAAATATACTCTCTCAATTTTTTTGATTTTTAAATGAACATTTACAAAGTAACCAAGCATCCGTTAAGGAAAGCATAACCCAAAATGTGCATGAAATAATTCTAACCAAGATTGTGCCCTAAAACCACTTAAGGAGGAGGGGTGGGCATATCATCAGAGGATCCCTAGGATCTACTGAATCAAAGATTACAAATATTACACTGAAAGAGAGAAATTAAACTCAACACCAAGAATGTGCACTGAAGATCATTTGACAGGTGAGGTGCTAACATATGGTGGAGTACTAATGCTGAAATTGAAATGAAACAAAGGCAGATATATAGCCAAAAGAAACTTTCCTCACTACCACCAAAAAATGGGGGGAAAAGATTACAATTTTAATACTTCTTCTGTTGCGGCAAGCATCCACTTAAGAGTGGGGATTCACCACCTGATAGTGGGTATGAAGGAGGTTACATTTAAATTTATCCTCATTGATGATATACCATCCAGGGGTGCTTAATATGAAATTAAATAAATAATGCAGCAATGTTAAACTGAAATAGTATTATTGTTAACAGTTTGTACAAGTAGAGAAGGCTGCAAATTATAATGTTTTTCACCATTTTTCAAGCACCAAAATATACAATGTTTCCATGTTAGAACATAATGAGAAATTAAGAAGAAATATGGAAACAAAAAATTAATTAAATCTATTTTAGAAATGTGCAATTCTAGAAATGATATCAACAACTATAGAAATCATCAAAATGCTCATAACTCAACCAAAATACCTCTGAATCACGTGAAACCAAATGTCAATTGGAAGATAGGCACCCTTGTTGAGACAAAGAAATAGCTCCAAAACACCAAAAATAATTAATGGCACAAATCCCAATGCATCTAAAAACATACATCCCTCCTTGAGGGGTGATTTTGCAACGTAAAATCCCTCACTTCAAATTAAATTCCAAAAATTGATGGAAGTGTTCGCCCATACCTTAGGAATGAAATAATAAAATACCCATAACATAATTAAAATCATACACTCATCTATGATTGAATTCGACTTTCAGTTGTGTGCAAACACAACTCTAAAATTGGAAAAACTATCCAAAAATAAATATTTGAACTCTATCTGCTAGTCTAGTTGAGAAGCAACAATAATTCAATTAGGTGTTATCTTGCAAACAAAAAATTGAGAATGGTACTAGGAGGTCAGCATTCCTCGAAGTGAAATATGAGTAGTCATTTTGATAGCATAAGTTTAGCATAAACATAAGATGATAAATGCTGGAGCAAAGCCACACTTTTAAAGAGAAAGAGATGACCATTCAATTCCCTTAGATGGGACCCCGAAAGCCATCTCACATTTTACTGTTCAAAAAAAGAATAATCCTCTCAAAAAGGCGTCCAATTTAAGATGAGAGAATTTAATAAAAAACAATAAATTCCTTCATGAAGGCATCCCCCTTCAAGTACCTATTTTAACATAACTTTAAGTTAAAACCTTAGGCCAAGGGGTCAACTTAAAATTAGAAAATATTTCCTTTTAATGAAGAATTTCATTAAAATAAAATTTTAAAACGCCAAAGGTCAAATCAAAACAATTGCTCCAAAGGACATGATGAGCTGAAGACTGGCAATCGCTAACTGCCAAAAATAGTATTTATTATAAATAATACAGGGCAAAGACCACAAAACCTCCAAACTTGGAACCCTTTGATTCACCTCAACAAGCCTACATGACTCTGGAATAGGCTGATGAGAAACTGATAGGATCACTGATAAAAGGGGAACATTACATATCACTATCCCTTACCTTCAATGGACTAGATCTTGCAGACTATGGTGGGATCAGAGATGTTCTCATTTCTCAACAGTTTTTTGAGCTATAACCTAGTCTACGTAAAGAAGACTAGCATAAAAAATTGTTCACTACTAAGTGGGGAATGTTTACATATGCAAAGATTCCCTTTGGGATCTCCAATGCTAGTGTGACCCTCCAACGTGTGATGGATATCACCTTCAAAAATTTAATCAATTAGATCATTCTAATATATCTATATGACTTAACATTTTTGTCAAACAAGAGGGATGACCACTTTGATCATCTAGAAGAGGTCTTCCGAAGATGCCAACAGTTTAGGATTTTCTTAAACCCTAAAAAATGTATCTTTGGAGTACCCCAAGGTAAATTAATAGGCTTTGTAGTATCATAGGAGAGAATAGAAATAGATCTAGAAAGAGTGAAATATATAATGGAGTTGTTGGACTCAAGGGAACACTGCAACAAGGGGGTGAATCAGTGTACAACAATTCTAACCTTAATTCATCTAAACTTAAACCATTCTAACATTACTTTCAAGCATTCAATGTAACCATTCACAACACCATAACACAAGGAATTTTGTGTGGAAACCCTATTAGGGGAAAAACCATAGTGGATGTTAATCCACAATTTGAGTACTCAAATATAATTGTTTACAAAAGGGGAATGCACTTGCATTCAGGCACACTGCCTAGAGCTCACTACTCAAAAGGGAAGGCTCACTGCCTTACAAAAGTTTAGATTAAAACCATCTGAAGGTTGAACTGAGATAGTATCATCTACTTATGCCAAGTTGTAGTTCTGGTGAAGTTCATAGATTATATTCTAAGTCCTCTGTCTAACTCTACACTCTGCTCTGCTTTGCTCTGCCCTTATGTGCTCTTCGCATCACATAAAGATGAATTCACCCTATTAATTTGCTAAATTTTGCACCACACACTGATATACTTCACATTCACTCATATCCACTTTTCTACACACACCAAAATGAGAGAACCGATCTCATATAAATATCCACTAACAAGGATTTAATCATTCATAAGTCGGCTTCATAAGATATTAGGTTGTTTTCAACTTGTGGACTAGATCCTTAATTAAATATTTATGTCTATCCTCCAAAGTTGGTTAAGACATAGAGGGGACCCAAATAAACATTTTTTGAGCATAAGAACATTTAACTAATAACCCCTTATACATTCATGATTGCTATACTTGACAGGTCGCCTTTTTACCAAAAATAGCAAATAGATTAATGTACCGGATCTCCTAGATCACATACTAGTGAATGCACATGAAGATACTCCTTGAGTAAGGTATTCCAAACATCAAAAAATATTTCTATGAGATCCACAACTCAAAATACTAGTTCAGTGAGGTAATCAGATCGAAATTTGTGCCCTTTAATCAGATGCCCTGTTCTTTGCTTTGTTCTACTGGTAGAGATCAAAACTAGACTATGGACCGAATGCATGAATTAGGTTGCCATCAATGACAAAAATTACAAGCCATATGCCAACAATCTCCCCCTTTGACATTGATGGCAACACTTAGTGAAAAATGACTAAATGTCAAAATCATTAGTATGCTGCCAAACTTTTATTGCACTTTCTCCCCCTAAAATTTATGAGGCATTTTACACTAAATTCTCTCCCCCTTTGACATCAATGACAAAGAATAGAAACCGTAGGAAAAAAAGTGATAAAAAGTGACAAAACACATGTTCAAAATCTCAAAAAATTCAAAATATATATGCCGACAGTTCTCCCCTTTGGACCAAAACTTCAAAATTTTGAATCAATTTTTAAAAAAAGCAACTGCAATTTTGGAAAATTATCTTATGTTTTTCCTTCATTTCGAAAAGGAATTTCTTCCAAGCATCTATTTTTATCCCAATGATTATGATCAAGCTATTGTTCTTGGATGTCTTGTTGATAATTTCAATGAGGGATTCCACAATTATGACTGCATCCTCTAGTTTTTCTCCTTTCCTTAGAATCTCAACCATCTATTCTAATCTGCATTTGGTTAAGTCCTTTACCTTCTAGAAAGTGTCCATAAGTGTGTTTAGACTATAGATCCTGAATATTTTTCCCGATTGTACCATCTAGGTCCTGAAACATATCATATTTTTTCCCAATCCCAATCAATTCTATTTCAATTTGTTCCAGTTTCTCTTTGTATTTTTCAACTACATAGGGCCAACGGATGCAATAGTTGTAGATTTTATTGGCTAAATTGATGGTTTGTCTCAACTCATTCATTTTCTTCTTTATATTGGTGAGAAATAGCTTGAATTCCTCCTTCAAGTGAGAGATAAGTTCACCTTCTTCTTTGTTTCGCGCCTCAGAGTTCATTGTTTCTTTGGTGCATTCAATCATTTCATCAGGAAGAATGTTCTGCAAACTTTCCAATTTGACCTTGCATTGCTCAACATGAGAATTTAACACACTTAGAATTGTGTCTTGATCATATGATGGTCTAACAGATCATAACTTATCTAATTTTTGCATTCCACCTTCTTTTTGAATAAGCTGATGTAGCTTCTCCTTGGTTGGATCATTATCTTCTTCACTAGCCTTAGACATTTCCTTCTCCAATTCATTTTTTTGTGGGTTCTCAGTCTCATCATCGAATTCTTCATCCAGTATATCCATAATTTCCTGTTCTTTTCCTTTTTCTTCTATTCTAGAAATCCTGGGTTCTGGAGGGTTGTACTCAAAATTTTATGTTTCCCTTTTCTACTTTTTCTCCAGTCTACTAGAGGAGGAACCAACCTTAAGTGTTCTAGCTAGAAGAAAAATGCTTACTGAGCCAAACATTCTTAGCAAATTCTCGCTAAACTTTTCAAATTCTTAATCACAATTAGGCATATTCTTGAAATATGTGTAAATTTTCTTACATATCAGTTCATTTGTTTTCCACATCACATTGTTGATCTTAGGTAAATAATTCAAGAAGTACATCACCAGAAATATAACCAGTGTAGCAAACCTGAAAGGGTATCCCGTCTCTTTTGTTAACTGCACTTTCTCCATTAACTAATCCTTTAGCAATCCACACAAGTCAAAGTCCTAACCTTCAATTATCATTTTATGAGAAATGTGGACTGAACCAGTTGATGTTGCTCCTTCTCAATTTTTATAGAATATTTTATATGTTATTCTGTGTGCAATGTACATTGTAACAAGATTTTTGATCATGAAAATTATCAGTGCTCTCTGATCTCCAATTACTCTGGTTAGGGTTTCAACTTCTTTGTTCTGAATATATTTCTTCTTTGGTATGTCTCTGAATTTGCATAATCTAGTCAAACTTTTGATTTCCTTCTTCAAAATGACATAGGGTTTTTCAAAAATTAAAGTGTCATTGTGCAATCTACTCAAGATGAATTTCATGAATTTTGCATTCTCAAAGTATAGAAACTCATTCCAAATAACCAAATTCTTGTTTTTGGCTTCATTCAATCTCTTCAATTCATCGGGCAACAATTGATTTCTCAAAGACCTAATCTTTAAACTATTGTATTCATATAGAATAATTGACCCTTTGATTTGTTTCATTCTTCTTTTGCACTTACATTTAATGATTGTACACTGAATTGAATCAGTATTTCAAAAAAAATTGAAATACCTGATGGATTTCGAGTTTCGACGATGAATTAGTTTCTCTACTTTGAAATTCTACTACCAAGTGCTATCCTCTTTTCTTTTCTTTGATGCAAATTAAAAAATGAAAGTTACAACTTGAATTTTATAGCTCGCACACTGGAAATAAATGCATTTTCCCTAATATTCTGGGATACTCTATTTTCTCAAACAGAGAGAAAAATTCTTCTACGGACCTATGTGTTTCTTGAATTTTCTTGCAAATATTCACCAAAACTTCAACTCATCATTGATACACCTTTTTCATCACACTTCCCATTATGGTACCATCTATGAATCAAGGGAGGAAGGATTTTCTTGAATAACTCCCCAGGGCTAGTGGCCTAGGATCAATTACTGAATGAGTTACCAAAAGAAGGTTCCAGTGTAGTGTCATTTCCATCATCAAATTCACTCTTCCTTACCAATTTCTTCTTCATATGATCTCTTATTTCATGTATAGTCACTTTTTATTTCCCTTTATCATTTTTCTCTATATTTCTACCTTTGTATACCGGACCTCTTCTATCCACATTTTTGTTTCGGCGAAATCTTGCTATGTGACAAAATTTATTGCAATTATAGCACATAGTACTTCCTTGTCCATACCAATCATTCCATTGATTTCTTCTTGATCTACATTGATTAGCAATATTCCCAAATCTTCCGCATGCATAATATTCAAAATTCCTTCTATTAGCAGAGTAACTTGACACATTTCTACATTCAATTGATTTATGACCAAACTTTTTGCAATTGAAACACTAACTAGAAAATGATGAATTTCTTGATTTTAATATTACTTCGATACTGAGTAGCCATATGGCCAAATTTGTTACAAGAAAAACAATATCCATTAAAATTTTAAGCATTAGGTTGTCTATCTAGATACCTTCCACTTTTGTTCATCTGGTTGCCTTATCTGAAATTCTTTTGTCCTGATTTGGAAATTTCTCCTTTTTCATATCCAAGACCTCTCTTGTCATTTCCACTCTTTTTTCCTTGGGTTAGCTCATAAAGCTTCACTAAACTGATCTTTAACTTCTCCTTATATTCATTTGTAGCGGTGAGTTCATTTATGAGAATAACAATTTGTTTATCAAGCTCTTCTTCATTGTTTCTGGATCGTAGCAATTCACTTTCCATCTGAATGAATTCTCCATTTACTCTTTTTCATTCATCAAAGTTTTCCTATAAGGATTGAGCAATGTTTTCCTCATTCTTCTTCCTTTCTTCAATTTCTTTAGTCATTTTCATCACCACAGATTCCATTTCATGTTTTAGTGTTGCATTGTCTCTGGCAAGCTTTTCACATTCTTCAGTTATTTCTTTCAAGGTTTGATTCAGGTGAGCATAATCCATGTTTTCACTCTCTTTATATTGTATCTTATTACAAAGATCCTTCATCTTTTCCCTGTATTTAACAATTTGATCCTTCAGTGTCTAAATGAATTTCTTAGCATCTTCAAGATTCTCTCTCAATTCCCTGACTACTACTTTAGACTGATCAAGATCATCAAGTGCTACTAGAAGCTGTTGTTTAATACCATTAGAGTCCATTACATTCCAAGATCCACCTCAAGCTACTAAAATTCTTCAGATGAACAAAGCTCTGATACCAATTGTTGGACTCAAGGGAACACTAAGAGGGGGGCTGAATCAGTGTTCAACAATTCCGAGCTTAATTCATCTGAAACTTAAACCATTTTAACATTAATTTAAAGAAAATATGCAAGAATTAAAAGTAACCATTCACAACACCATAACACAAGGATTTTTGGATGGAAACCCTGTTAGGGGAAAAACCACGATGGAGGTTAATCCACAATTTGAGTACTCAAATATAATTGTTTACAAAAGCGGAATGCACTTGCATTTAGGCACACTGCCTAGAGCTCACTACTCAAAAGGGAAGGATCATTGCCTTGAAAATTTTTAGATTAAAACCATCTGAAGTTGAACAGAGATAGTATCATCTACTTATGCCAAGTTATAGTTCCAGTGAAGCTCATAGATTATATTTTGAGTCCTTTGTATGACTGCACTTTGCTCTACTCTACTCTACCCTTATCTACTCTTCGCATCATACCAGGGAAAAATTTAGTGGAAAATCTTCACCAATTGGTGAATAATAGAAATCGAGAGCTCCAAAAATGGCGAATACTACAAGCTAAAATGGAGACTGAATCGCCAGGTTTTTACAAAAAAATAATTTTGTCTCGATTAATTTGCCATGTAAATGATGCGTCATTGGGACTGATTCACCAGTACTTTATAAAGTAAAATTTAAATTTTTAAATAATATTCACCAGTAATATTGTGTAGTTCTAGAGAATCAAGAAGGGAATGTACTATATTCGTGCCAAGCTCCAGAAAAGATGTACTATCAAAGCTCTTTTTGATCTCCACCATTCACTGTTTCAAATATTTCATGACATAAATTATCATCATTGTATCGGCGAGACATCCCTAAGTGTCCCACAAATGATGTTCACTCATGCCGATAAGGCTTCCATACTCCACCCGGGGTCCACCAAGGAATGGGTACACCACTTGTGTAATTCTAGAGAATCATGAAGGGAATCTACAATATTCGTGTGAAGTTCCTAGAAAGACATCCAATCAAAGCTCTATTTGATCTACACCATTCACTATTTCCAATAGTTCATGACATACTTCATCAACGTTGTATCAATGGGACATCCCTAAGTGTCCCACTGATGATGTTCACTCACACTGATATTCGCTCACAGAATGAACTTGTAGCCGTCCGATTTAAAAAATAATCTATGGTAAAATTTTGAAGTTTCATTTAGTCTTACATTTCAAGTGAGATTTTTTAAAAACACTTCATCCGTGTGTGTTCCAATGCACTTTCAATACTGAATTTATGCTTGGTGGCGAGGGGCTCTACCCCTTGACCCCACCTATATCGCGACAAGAACGCATCGGGGCCATTGTCCCTGGACCCTGCGATGGGGCGCTGCCCCCTCGACCCCCACAAGGGGGCTCTGCCCCCTTTACCCCAACAAGGGGTGCTGCCCCTTGACCCCACCAGTGGTTACTGCCCCCAGGCCGCTACTTCAATATTAAAAAAACAAAAAAATATATGGGGCAACTATGTTGACCAACTATGCAAATTTTTAAAGGAGAGATTCACCATTGTAATTAATATATTTAGTGATTATTCACTAGGATTCGCCACTGTGATTATTATTTTTACCAATTATTCATGAATATTCACCAAGATTTTACAATTTTTTTAATACTATGCATAAGATTCACTGGGATTTTTTTTTTTTTTTCAAATAGAAGGAAAGATTCACTAGGATTTTACACCATTGCCGAGGGGGGGTTTCTTAAAGTTATCCCTACATCACAGAAAGATGAATTCACACTATTACTCTATTGAATTTCACACCACACACTAATATACTCCATATTCACTCATATCCACTTTCTTACACACACCAAAATGATAGAACTAAACTCATATATATATCCGCTAACAAGGATTTAATCATTCATAACTTAGCTTCATAAGATATTAAGTTATTTTCAACTTTTCGGCTAGATCCTTAATTAAATATTTATGTGTATCCTCCAAAGTTAGTTAAGACATAGAGGGGACCTAAATAAACATGTTTTGAACATAAGAAAATTTAATTAATAACCCTCTATACATCAGCAATTTCTATACTTGACGGGTCAACTTTTTACCACAAATAATCAATAGATTAATGTACCAAATGTCCTAGATCATGTACCAGTGAGTTTGCATCAAGATAATCCTTGAGTAAAGTATTCCAAACATAAAAAAATCTTTCTATGAGATCCACAACTGAAAATACCATATTGGTGAGGTAATCGGACTGACATTTGTGTCCTTTAATCGGATGCCATGTTCTTTGCTCTATTCTGTCGGTAGAGATCTAAACTAGACTGTGGACCAGATGCATGACTTAGGTTTCCATCAATGACAACACTTACAAGACATATGCCGATAGGAGCTACCTTTCCCAGTCAACTAGAGGGGGCTATAGTCTTTTTTACAGAAGGTTAATTTTGTCAACAGGTTCATTTTAGAATTTGTAGGGATTTCAAGACCCATGTCACACTAATGTTAAAGAAGAATATGGTCTTCAAATGGAATCCCAAAGGTATGATGAATTCAAATTAGATAAAGGAAGCCATCTCCATATCCCCAATGTTGCCTAATCCATATTTTTCCAAATATTTATTTCTCTACATCTATAGTGGCCCATACAACATAGCTTTGGTACTCACTCAAAAGGAAGAAGAAAATTTCGAAGAGCATCCAATTGTATTTTACTCAAGGACCCTCCAAGGATATGAAACTAGATACAAATTTATAGAAAAATAGGCCTTTTTCTATTGTTAAGAGCCTCAAGAAAATCAGACACCTAGTATCGACCAATAGAATAACTATTCTCATCACTCATCCTAGTGTTTGGGAGTATATCACCGAAGGAAAGATAACCAAGAAGAGGGCCAACTAGATCACCAAGACCCTAGAGTATGATGTTGACATTATACCAACCAAGCTGGTTCAGGGAAGAGGTGTTTGTTAATACCTCATGAAAGAGCTAATCTCCTCAGCAGAGGAAGAAAATGATCACCTACCTACATGAACCAATTCGAGTCTAAAAAGTCATGGGTGATGGATTGGATGCAATATATGCAAGAAGGGTGATATTCGATCAGCATCCCGCAACACAAAAGGTATTACTATTGAATGCAAGGCACTAGGTATGTATTAATTGAATGTTTTTTGTTCAAAATTAATTGTGACGATGTCCTAATTTGATGTATAGATAAGCCCCAAGTGGAAAGAGTTTTGAATGAATTTCATAGAAGTCCCAAAGGAAGAAATTTCTTTGCTAAAACCATATCCATAAAAATAATGCGAGCATTATATTATTGTCCCTCCATGATTATTGAAGCACACCATCTGGTGTGAAAATATACTCAATGTCAATATTTTGTTAGAAAGAGGAATAATTTTGCTATGTCGCGGATTCTAATTGTCACTGAGTAGCCTTTTGCCCAATGGGGGCTACATTTTGTTGGAATGATGAACCCTATTTCCAATGCTGGTCACAAATGGATACAACAATTTATTACTTTACAAGATGGACAAAGGTTGATGCCCTAAAAAATGCTACAGAAAGTGAGATTGTAAACTTTTTGGAAGAGCTAGTGACAAGATGTGGGTCACCAAAAACCATCATATTTGATAATGTGTGAGATTTGGTAGGTTCTAGAATGCCCAAATTCACTCTGAAATATGGGGTCTACCTCAAGACTTCATCAAACTACTATGCATAAGGAAATGGATTGGTGGAGTCAACCAACAAGAACCTGATTAGGCTAACCAAGTGTATCGGGTTAGAACGAAAAAGGGATTGGAATAAGCATTCATGGGCATTCTATGGGCCTATAGAATAAAACCTAAACAAATCATAAAGAATGCTCCATATGGATTAGTATATGAAAAGGAGTTAGTGCTACCTATTTCTATAGAAATTTCGACATTACAGTTGATCAAGGCCTTAGAATTCAGAGAAACTAGCAGGATGGAAGTTAGGCTTGTAAAAAATTTGAATCTTGGGGAAATGAGGGAAAGGGCATATGAAGCCATGATGGGGTGCTAGAAAGTAGTCAAATGATGGTTTTTCAAGAAGGCCTCTAGCCTAGAGTTCTGAAAGGGAAGACTAGTATTAAAATATGATGAGCACAACACAAAATGAGGTCAAGACACAAAATTTGAAGTGCTATGGAAGGGACCCTTTTGCATTAGTGCATGCAAGGAAAAGAATGTGTATGAGATAGAAGATATGGAAGGAAAAATGTTGGATATACCAATAAATAGTACTATTTATCTAAAAAAAATCCATTAAAATGTGTGAGTTCTTTTAAAAAAATTCATAGTTATGTACCATATGTAAATTTTTTTGTAAATACATTTTAGTTTTGAGAATAAGCCATGAGAATAACATATAGGAGGTAGATGAATATCATATTATATTATATTCATCAAAATTTAAATGAAATACAAGCTCGAGGCTTAGATTCAAGCATGAAGCTCTCTCGAGCAAACCCAAAAGGGGTGAAAAGGAGGTAACATGCAAAAAATAGTAAAATCTAAGCCTCTAGCCATTGAAAATCAGTCAAAATGGCTCTTTGTCATGTTTTTCTTCTTCTTCTTATTTTCTTTGTTAGGGTGATAAGGGGGTCAACACATGGCACACACAAGCATGACACAACACAAACCTCAGTTCTCCTTGTCATGGCTATATATCAAAAAATCCAAGTGTTTCTTCCAATTGACCCCTAAAACGCATTCCATGCCATACTCCTATAGCAGGTAGGTGGCCATTGATAGAGACATCGAACACTACCCTTCAAGGTCCATGGTGTGGAAGTTAGAAAGGAAAGGAAACTAGGCCACGTCTACCCTGTAATCAACATGCCTGTGAAGGTCCATGCTACTTGAAATGTCGACATAGGGGATAACCACTTGCATGATTTTTTCCAAGCTTGTCCATCATTGCAACATCAAAAATTTCATGGCACAATTCAATTATCATGGGCTTGGCGATGTTTAGGTCCAGCAAGGAGGCTACAAAGCAAGAAACAACATTGGAGTTGCATCTCAACTGGTTCTCATTGTCAACATAGTCCAAGTTGAATACCCACTTAAACACAATGATACAAAGGTGATCACATTTCTTTACCAGGTGTTTAATTAGGCCATTGATAACCTCTACCATGAAGGAGTATTGTGGCCTTTGTGTTAGAAGGCAAATGGGAGTACCCAGGCCGACAAACATTATGGAAAAGCAACAAAGTTTATCAAAATGGGATGCAAAAGGGAAGGCTTGGCAAACTAGAAGAGCTAAAGTGAGTGAATATTTTTCTAAAGTGGAAAAAGCTATTTACATAAAGATAGCACCAAAAGGCTCAATGGATAGAAAACCCATATCTCGTCAGGTGGCAACAAAAATGTTGTCAAAACAACTAGAGCATAATCTTGAGGAAGATCATACAAAAAATCTAACAACATTCCTTGAGAAAAAAATTTGGGTGTTGCGAGTAAATTCCCTCATGTACCAATGGCTGCCATGTGTCCATCGCCATTGCTAGCATCGATCTTCTTATTTATGGGAATTTTTTTTTTAATGTGCTAAGCACTGGAAAAATTAAATACACAAGTCTTGTCAATGTAATTTGTATCACTTGAGCATGTTTCTCATAACAATAAGCACTCTTTCCAACAATGTAAGCTTGTTTGTGAAAAATGATGGCAAAGAGAATGTACTGATTACATTCTCATGATAGATTCAACATTCCCAAGGGATACGAATCTCTAGCCCACATGTATCACCTCGATGGCACCATTTAGTAAGGCATCGGTAATGGAAACACTTTACTAGATATACATAAGGAAATTGAATGCTCCAAAAAGTAATTTTTTGAAAGAAAAGCAACAAGTAACCATTTCTCTAAAGAGGCTCTCTACAAAATTTTTGGCTCAACAATGGCAAAAGCATCAACTTCTAGAAGGAAAGTTGGGTTTTCCCCTAGAAAACTAGGTTGTGTCAACATTATTCGAGAGGGATTCATTTTCTAATGCCCCAGTAGTGGAGGAACGAAACTTTCCCACACCAAATTGGCTCAGGTTAAAGGTGACCATGTTAAGAAGGAGCTCGTGCAAGACTTCATAGATAATATTTTTGACCCAAGGATAGTAAACCCTAAAAGCCTCAAGGAAGTAGCATTACAAAGAATGATTAAACAGGGGTCATCCAAAGGTTTTTCATAATGGCTTTGGAAGTGTTGTCTACCACAATTCATGTTGACCACTATACAACCATGTCCAAAATTGTTGGATGCATGCGCAAGGAGTTTCTATAAGGTAACAGGGCTTATAACCAATAGCAGGATAAGGGTTACGGTTAGTGTAGTAGCCATTTGGGATATGATATGCATCCCTACTAACTAGGGATCTATGAACTTTGAAAAGGAAATGGAATATTTCTAGGCAACCAAAAATAAGAAACTAAAATTTTATGAGGAAGAAATGAAAGAAAGGCCAGAGGGAGGTCAGCTCCTCTTCCCAAGTTGTAGTGTAGATAATTCAAGAATGATCTACAAACCATTTTATCGATGATGGCCTCTATCTATGACTATGATGATGACAAAAAGGTCTATCCTTTTTAGATGGGATTGAATTTTATGCTCATGAAGGAAACGAGCCAAATTTTTTTTTTTTTTTTTGAGATAATAGCTAAAAGGATGCAGGAATGATTGAAAAATTATAGTATCGAGTACAAGTTCAGGTATTCTCCTTTCTTAGTATATTCAATTTTGCACCAAAATTTTGAATTTCTTGAAGGATACTTGACACTATTAAGGTATGATAGAAAAGGGTCTTACCAACTAATTTTAGTCTAAACCCATGTGATTATTATTTATTTGTAGATTATTTCATGGCCCTAGTACTTGTAAGCTTGTCCCCATGCCCTCCAAGCCATTTTTCTTTAGAGGTTTTATAATGGTTGAAAAATTCATAGACCCTAATAGATTATTTTCTAGGAGATGAGTTTTCTTTCATCGGAGCCCATGGTATTGTGGAGGGGCCTTTTAGGCTCCCAAAATTTGTAATAGAAATGGTTTTTTCCCTAGAGGCGGGTATGTGCATGATCATCATGGAAAAACAAGCCCTTAAGTGGTGATAAAATTCAAAAAAATCATATTTAGGAAACTTGACGTAAAAATTTGAATAAGTTATCTATATTTTTTCAAAAATATGTAAGAATAGAATCTATAGAAAATTGAATGTAATTTCTAAACAACTAAATATATATATATATATATATATATATGGTGAAAATTTAAAATTTCAAAGCAGTAGTAGTTAATTTCAAGGAAAAAATAAGAGGTAGGTGTATGTCTAACCTCCCTAACCACAATAAAATGATAATATTTTTTTCCAATATTTTAGATATAAGTAGAGGACTCATTTCACGATGTGATACATATTTTTTCATATTTTTTTTCCAAGTAAATAATTAATTATGATTTTTTTATTACAAATTTTTAAAAATATAAAACCTCGTATGTCTGACCACCTTAACTTGGTCAAAACTTCATGAATTTTTTTTTTTAATGTTTTAATCCTATAGTGTGTGAAGCATAGAATGTGACACATGTTTCAAATTCAAAAAATGTGATACCATTTGAAAACTATAGATATTTTTCAATCAACCTATCAATCAGAACTTTAGTCATAATTCAAATAGAAAATGAAATTAATAATAATTTATTAAATTCAAAGTAAAGCATAATTTATATTGATGGAAAGCTAGGAATATCCTTTAAAAACCCTTCTCGTTTCATCAATTTTGGGTTAAAAAAAAGTCGTTAGCCACATGTGCCATCATATCACTTACATATCACCACTTTTTGGCCCATCATGATCCTACACATGGGTATGTGCAGGATCATCATGGAAAAAATAGGCCGTTAAGTGGCAATAAAATTTAGAAAATCAGAGTTAGGCAACTTGAATTAAAAATTTGAATAAGTTATCTATATTATTTCAAAAATATGTAAGAATAGAAACTATAGCAAATTGAATGTAGTTTTTAAACTACTAAATTTTTTTTAAAAAAATCTATTTGGTGAAAATTTGAAATTTCAATAGAGTAGTACTTAAATTTCAGGGAAAAAATAAGAAGTAGGTGTCTGTCTAACCACCCTAACCACAATAAAATGATAATATATTTTTATAATATTTTAGATATAACTAGGGGACTCATGTCTCGATGTGATGCATATTTTTTTGTAATTTTTTCCAAGTAAATAATTAATTATGATTTTTTTATTACAAATTTTAAAAGATATAAAAACTTGTATGTCTAACCACCTTAACTTGGTCAAAACTTCATGAAATTCATTTTTTTTTTAATCCTATAGTATGTGAAGCATAGAATGTGATGCATGTTTTGGATTCAAAAAATGTGATACCATTTGAAATCTATAGAATTATTTCAATCAGCCTATCAATCAAGACTTTAGTAGTAATTCAAATAGAAAATGAATAATAATTATTTATTAAATTCAAAGTAAAGCATAGTTTATATTGGTGGAAAGCTAAGAATCTCCTTTAGAAACCATTTTCGTTTCATCAATTTTGGGTAAAAAAACTTCATCAGCCACATGGGCCATCATATGGCTTAGATATCGCCACTTTTTGGCCCATCATGATCCTGGACACACCCACATATTCAAGCATGTCGCCAGTTAACCCTTGTGGATAACGTCTATGGTGTTGAAAGGCACAAGTTCGCGCTTTCTCCAATTCCTCTCACCATTGCCAACAGTCAGATAACATTGTCAAAATAGAAGGCTGAGGAGGTGCTCACCAACAAATTAGCACATCTGGGCCTAGGTATAATTTAGGAAAAATGGGACTACAACCCAATAAAGCATATCTTGACCTTAAAGCATGAGGAGTGAGAATACTTTGAATTGAAAAAGAATGCGACTAACGGGAGGCTAGAATTCTATGTTGATCTAGCCTTCATACCACTCAACAGACTATCACAACTTGACTTTTATTTCTCAATAGTAGAATATCAAAAGAACCTCCCAATGGGCAAGTCGCTCAGTACACACCTAAACCTAGGATAGTTGGAGAGAAAGAAGAATATTTTGTAGAGACTTTGATAGGAGATGGGGAACACTAGCACCTTATTTGGATAAGTACAACCACATGATGAGAAATTCAATTACATTTATGATAAAGAGGCCGAAAGTTTTGATAGTAACCCTGAGACTAGTCAAGAAATTGAATAGAAGGAGCTTCCACTCTTTTCTTCCCATGCTCAATAGTCCAATAAGGGAAAAGGGTCAAGGCAAAAGGATCCATAGGCCACTTCCTGCACTTGTGCCTGAGGAAAAGGAAAAAGGACCTGATGGTTCCTGAAGAGGTCCATTGTGGCTATCAAAGGTTTATTCCACCATCTAACCAAGAGATCTAGAACAAAATCATTTCAATGTGATCAAATCTACTTCTTTCCATCTTAACCATCCTTCTTTGTGCCTACTATTTCTAGAAACTAAAGCACCTGCAAGTATTTCACTCACCAAAGTATTAATGATCAACCCATTCCTTCAACTTAGATTACCTCAATCCTCCAAGGCTAAGGATTCACTTTAAGGAATACCCAACTCCAAACACCACATGTATCAACATGCAAGAACATGCAATTACATGCAACACACATGCAAGTACATGCAAGTTATATACATGCACATGAAAGCACATGCAATTTCGAACTAAGCTCTAATACCAATTTGGAGGGAAAAAAAAATCCTAGAAAGCCATTTAGGATCAATATGTACCTTAAGTAACATACATTCAATTTAGGAACCTAAAAAGCATATACTACTATGCCTTAAAGAAAAAATTGAAATACTTATTTTCCCACTATTAATTATTAAAGGAAGGAGGTTGCAATTAAGTATTAGATCTTCTTCAAATCAAGGAGTTTAAAAAACATTATAGGACACATATAATCAAACTAGAAGAATAAGATAGAAGAGAAATAACACACAAATTTGCATAGGGAGAACCATTTTGGTAAAAAAACCCCACTTCAAAACCAAAAGGCCAATATATTATTCAGTAATAGAACTTGTAGTTACAATAAATTATTTAGGCTCAAGGGAATTACAAGAGATTTACATCTTGTTCCATCTCTAATAGAAATCTGACAAAATAACCCTTATAAATAACACTAAGCTTTTCTGACTCTTCTAGATAAATCACCTATATATACAGAGTATGCAGTGCATAGGATACAATTTTCCTCAAAACTGTGTACCCATACATGAACATGAAACATGAAAGGTGCCACATAGAACAACATGCAACATGCACATGCAAAAAACACTTGTTAAAAAATCTGCACTTGAAAAGGCATTCACATTCCAAGTTAACTCAACTTTGAATATAAATTGCATCCATGCACAACTCCCCTTACAAATAGCAACTTCCAATCTTGAATTTTCAAAGTGGGTGCCAAATTCCACAAAAGTAGGTATATGTCATAGTGATCTCAACATTTATTGACACATGTCACCTTTGTGTAACTTTGAGAAGTCTTTACAAATTTCTCTCTCCAAATGAGTGTTCAAGTGAGAAGTGCCACTATGACACACCTTTGTGAAGTAGGCACAAGAAAAAATTGTAAAGAAGGTAGGGTAGTAGAACAACTTCCTACACTAATATTAAGAGGAGGATAATGTGAAAATTTACAGAGCTATGCAATAGTTATAGAAACTTAAACAAAAGTAAACATAAATATCATGCCTATTTTCCTAATAAGGATATATTGATGCAAGAGGAAGCAATAATGGAAGAATTCATAGATAATAGAACACGTAATATTAGCTCTAGCATTGTCCTTTACCCTTCACTAGCATGTACTACTCATCCCTATCAATACTCAACAACACCTACCATAACTCCACTTGGCATGTTCTCTTCCTCGCATAAGGAAATTGATTTAAAATTCATACCTCAACCATTACACATGAGAGACCTCAGTAATTTCAACCAAAATGAGCCCATGTCCATAAATTATCATCCATCCTATGGGAAAAAAAGTGAATGATAAACCCACCATCTTAGAAAAATGCTATGGAAAAGGATTTAAGATCCTTGCTAAACAAGGTTGTGACATAAAAAATGAACATGAGGTTCACTCTTTGGGAAAAAAATACCATCTAAAGATACATAAGGAATTGCTTATCAAGGTCCTCCATCATTACATAAAATATTTATGCCATCCCCTAAACCATATAAACCTTATAGAACTATTATAAAGAGTCTCCTACCCATTCCACATCCATTGTTTGATATTGAATGCACATTATGAACACTTTTATAGTTAGAATTTGGTAAACTACCTTTGATGCTAGAAACAAGATATTTTCAATGAAAAAATAAAATTAATCCTTTTTTGTGTATCATAGATTTTTTGGTCATGCTATTGATGAATGTCGTATTTTAAAGAAGATATTAGATGCCATAGATTCTTGCAAGGATGAATATGATAAAATGATAGATTAAATAGCTATGGATTTTCTCCTTGCTACGTGGTAGTCATAGTATTTTATTATACTCATTACCATACATAGGGGCACAAGATTTCTTATGCAATCAAATTATATCACTAAGGAGCAAAGTGATACTATCCATTTAGGATTATTTTTTCCCTTTACACATGGGGGGCTAGGGTAGAACTATCCTTTCATAAGGTGAATTCCTTTACATAAGGGATATTTTACCTCGTCATTATCTCCTTAAAATGTTAGTGCAAAAAGTACACTAAAATTTTAAGGAAGTGAAGTGAATTTGGGTAGGCTCTAGTTCAAAGTGGATGTGAAGTTGATTGTGGAAGTGAAAAGTCTAGCTTATGAAGGAATGAAGGCTGCTAAGATGAGCAATGGTAAGTATTAGGACTATTTTGATAAGTTTTTTAAAGGAAAAGAAAAACCTGAAAGGTTCCAAAATGGTTACTCTAGGGTTAAATTTCCACCTCTGTATCATTACGTTTTTTTTATTGTTATGAAGAATTTTACCCTCGAAGGTCACTACCAGTCCCTCCATGGATGCCACTTTCCCATCCTCAACCACATAAGACATGAGGAAAAAATCAATTTTCCTTTCTTTTTATTCTCCTTCCTCAGCCAAATTCTTACTCATGGGGCTAATCGACCATTACACCAGGGCCTCATAAGAGCCATATGCAAATTTGGGCTATCTAAGACCCCTTAGAAAAACCCCATTCTCAAGATGATTGATGACCCAAAACCCCAAAGCTCATTGAAAATTGAGCTTCTTGAAGACCTTCCACACCCCATGGCTAAAAAATATAGTAAGAAATCCCAAAGTCCTGATATTACTATGTGGAAGGAATTTATTATGAGTACACCTAAGAAAAGAAGGGATGTTTCAATGGAGATGGGAGCTAAAAAGAAGAGGAAGTTGATTATGTGTGAACTTGGGGAAGAGGTGGACACTATTACCATACTTGATGATAATGAGATGGAAGGCTCAAACATGAGTGGAAGGAGGTCAAAGAGACTAGATATAGTGGCATCGAAGGGATAGGAAAGCAACAAGAATTTGCAGAGCCTAAGGTGATCCCACAATACTGGTTTACAATTTTTTGGCAAACTGGACACTCAACTATTTTTTTTAAATGAATCTTCACTTTCAGGCTCCTATAGAAGCTAAACCGTGAGGAGTTTGAAGATGATGAAAACTATTGATTTGTGAATTTTTGTCTATAGATTCTAAATATATTTTTTCAAAATTTTTGGAATCAGATTGCACTTTTTTTTTTCATCTCCTTCAAAAACTAGTTTTTATTAGTAAACAACATTTTAAGGAGTGATGCTCACCATATACAACATAGATTTTTTTGTATCAAGGATTAAATTCTTTTTTTTTTGAATTTAGATTTCTAACTACAATATCTAACCAGTTAATTTGGTTTTATATTGTTTTATTAAATATTTTTTCCTTAATCAAGTTTCGAAGTCAAATCAATTACAATTCAAACATAGGCGGATTGTATAAAACATAATTTTTTTTGTATCTATCAAAACTCAATTTTATTTTTTTTAATAGATCAAGGACATCAATACCCAACCTAAACATATTTTTTAAAATTTTATTTTTATAATCTACTATTTTTCCACCTATGCAAAACATGGAGTTTGATTTTCGGTGAAAAACCTACATTCACAAGAAATAAAAAATAAATATAATAATCAAATTTAATTTTATTAAAATTATACTTTTTTGGAAGCTTAAATAAGGACTAAATACTTACAAAAAGTAAATTTTAAATTAGCTCATTTGATCCCCAAAAAGGTAAATTGATCAAAAGTGGTTTTTTAAATTAGCATTTTGATAGGTGTAAAGGAGACTTCATTATAGGTATGGTTTAAAACTAACAGAGTTCTATCCAAGGGGGCTTGGTCTATGGTGGTTTGATCAAACCCTTTTCTATTGGAATATTTTAAATGGAACTTTTAGAGGCTTAAATCATTATATTTTCTAAAAATGTATGATTTCAGCAAAAATCAAGATCTCCCAGAAAGTGTAAACCACTATTGTGGCAACACCCCCTCGAGGACAAAAGTACCCATAATCTGCAAGATAGTGTGAAAAAGAAAGAGGAAGAAGATAATGAATCTTAAATTAAAGAGATTCATGATAGTTTTGGTGGTGACTCGGATGAGGAGGACGACTTAGATGCGGTTAGTGAGGATGGTAATGGCAATGAAGATAAGGTTGAAGAGCCGCAATGTGAAATGGCTTGGGAGGAGGAGGAAGAAAATGTTCTAGAAAACCAAGAGAAGGAAGAGAAAAAAAGTAGAGAGGAAGAAAAGGTTGAGGATAATGAGAATGAGAGGATTAAAAATTTGGAGGAGAGGTTGCAAATCTTGGGAAAATGATACATGAGAAGGAGAAGGATAGAAAACTTCAAGCCCTCTAAAATAAGGTGAAGAATATAATTGAGGAAAGATTGTAGGTTATTGAGAAAGGTTTGCACGAATAGGGAAATGAAGATATAATTCAAAACTTGGAAGAAGTGGTAAAGAGTGTGTGCATGGTGGTAGATGTTGTCATGAAGAAGGTTGTTTATGGCTATTGTTTTTGGCCTAGGAAAAATAAAAAAGAAGTAAAGGAAAAATGCAATAGGTGAGGGCGCGAATCTAGCTGGCAAGATGGAGCTGAAGGTAACAGTGAATGACACTATTGAAGACCTGATGAATGCATGGAAGCTGATTGAGGAAGCATAACTTGGATGCTTTGTTTTGTTGTTTTTTCTTTTTGTTATAATGGTTATTCCAGCTCTATTTTCTAGGATTGTTATTACTGGTTATGGTCATTGGTGTCGAAACTTAAATATCTGTAATGTTATTTATATTTTAAGTAGGGACACTATGATATATGTTAATAGGTATTTTAGATGGATAGGGAAGGATGCTACTGATTCTAGGTTAAGGTATTTTGATTACTATGATAGAACTATTATGCTTAATCATTTGGGAATTGGTTAAGAATTTTGTTTGTGGGAGGGGAGAAGTTTGGTGGGCTTGCTGTTTTTGTTGTTTCTTACCACCTACTGTTCTTTTCATGATGTACTAATTTTTGAGTCAGGGCCCTTTCCTTGCTTAACCAATCAAAAAAAATTTAAGGAGGGAATATTACCCCCACATATTATAATTATTGAATAAAAATGGTCCCTTTTTAGTGGTGAATTTATACATCCCCTAATAGTGTGGCATTATTTTTCACATTATCTCATCTTTAGTAGTAATATCATGTAGATATTCACTAAGGTGTTGACTCATCAATCTATATTAGTGTATCCTTTGTGGTGGTATTAGACTTATTTGGTCCTCATGAGAGAATTCTCCTATCTAACATCATATTTGAGAGATGAAGTTTAGTATTTGAGAAAAATTTAAGATTTTGGTCTCTTTTCCTTACCGACTCGAATCCTTTTAACTTATTGAAATGAAGAAAAATATGCTAAGGGGGGAAAACAAGGTTCCCAAATTTGAAAAGGTAAATTTGGATGGACCTATTTTCCATTATTTCATTAGGAAATGAGATCCACATAAAAAATTGACTTACAATCCTTAAGTGAGTCAACTCAATGACAAAATCTACTAATTTCCTTAGGATTGAGGATGAGGGTACAACTCGAACAACACTTTGGGGAGAAAAACTAAAAGTAGAAAATCTAGTCAATTATGATCATTCAAACTTGAAACATTAATTTAAAGCACAATTAAAATAGAAACATCTTTCTACAAATTTGAGAAGGGTTAAACACTATGTACCGATCACCAAAAGGTAGTTTTGGAAGGAAAAATAGGACTCATTCACCCATGGGTGAATGGGTCTCTGATCAGGGATTTCAACCAACTTTCGAGAGCCTTTGATATTAGTCTATAGTTTTTGTTTGATCCATGTTGTAGTGTCAGAAGCTCGGAAATAAATCTTATATATACGAATTTCTCTGTCTTGATGACAAATTTTCTAATTTTCTCTTCAAGAGATCTTCAATCCTTCTTCAACCTAAGATTTGCAATACAAACACAAGAGGGGAAAAAATGTTTTTTTTTTTTTGAATGAGGTTTTGCCCTTGTCAAACCCCATTTGGGTAATTAAACCTTGAATTGAAATAATGAAATATGAAAGGAATGATGAATGAACAATGTTGTGTTGCAACTCACCAAACCCTTGAATAAACCTTTGGAGATTTGAAATAGTGATCTCGATATTTCTTGAAATGGCTTCAATGGATGTGGATCTTGATGCTTGAAATATTACTTGAATGCTTGCTTGAATCTTTGAAACCTACATCACAATGTTAGCTCCAAAAAATGCATGATTGCAAAAGAATTTGACATGATGCTTGAGATCTTGATTTTTGTAATCAATCAGTGATAAATCTACTCTTGAATTCTCTTAATCATAATATTAGCTATAGTTTTTCTCTCATCACAATTTTAGGATTAATTTGATAAAAAGACCTTGTATTTATAGGTATGTAACCTTAATTTCTTGAAAATTAAATACCACCAAAAACATATTTTAAATTTAGGTTCAAAGGCCTAGGGAGGACCCATTCACCGATGGGTGAATGGGTCCTAGGACCCTATTCCTAAAAAACACATTGCTCAAGGTAAAGTATTATGTGTTGGCATTAATTGTTGTCGGGTTTCCCCTTTAGAAAATCTAATTTATTAGGCTTGTAGATATAAAATCGAACTTATGAAGGCATAATTAAGTCCAATTTAAATTGAGGGGCCTAAACAAGGTGTGAAAATATAGAGGAGTACATTTTCCTACACTAAATTTAACCCCCACTTTAGTGAGAGGATGATGTCACGTCAAACTCACACTAAAGTATAAAATCAAAAGAGGCATAATTGTACAATCATTAGAAATATAAGATAAAAAAGGTCAAGGAGGATGATCAAGCCCCCAATATCTATGATCTCATTGAAAACCAACAAAGGCATAAAGAGACACATACCTTTGTTAAATATGTAGCAACAATGACAAGATACTCAATCATATAATGTCAAAGACTCAAAATAAAAGAAAGAAAAAGAAAAAGGGGTGGATCAAGCGTCTAATTTTTATTCAACTCAATGTGGATCAAACCTTAGCTATTTTTTCAAAAAAAATTACAAGTGAAACCCGCTGTTGACTTTGCAAACAACAATGTGCTCACATGAGCTAGTGAAATCTGTTGTCCACTAGGCAGGGATAACTTTAGTGGCGAATCTTCGCCAATTTGCAAATTCTAGGAATTTGGCAATACGAATTTGGCGAATCTACAATATCTGCAGGGTGTTCAAATCGCCAGGAATTCTTGGACTATCGGTCCAATGCATTCCCATTCGCCATAAGTTTTTTTTACGAGGCATGTTTAGGCAATAAATTCGCCATAACAGAATATGCATTTCCAATGCACCAATCAATATTTTCGCCTGGAATCTCGGGGAGCATGTCAAAGTCACCTACATATTCACCAATACTATTCAAACAACATTATATGAAGACCCATTTCACCAATTAAAATTTACAAATAGTTGCTTGTGAAGACCCATTTCGCCAATTAAAATTTATAAATAGTTGCTTATGAGGACCTATTTCGGCTTGAAAATTTTGAGGTATCATTGTATAAGCATGCAAGATTCGCCAAATTTTTAACATACCATTTCAAAATCCTGTGGAATTCGCCAAATATGGATTGATATAAATACAATTGAAACTATTATTTGTTCTTACACATTTTGTTCGGTTTTACACATTTTGTTTGGTTCTGAGGATCTACTTCTCAATTCAGAAGTCAACGAAAGCCGAAAACATAGACTCAAAGGTGAGTGATCATTTCTTCATACTGTTATTAGTTATTAGACTATTAGTTATAATAATAAGATTTATTTATCTGTTTTCCATTCTTGCTTCAGTCTTAAACATAATTTTAAGTAGGGAATGGGATCTATATTCTCTGTTGGTCTATCCTTCTTAAACAAGAAGACATTTTTTTCCAGATTTTATTCGAAGTGAGATCAATATGTTGAGCAACAAGGGTAAGACTCCTGAGCAGGCGGGTAATGAAGAGATAGGGAGGCCATCAAAATTCCCAAAATGGGAAGGTAACATATAGTTTTACTTTGGAACTAGCAAAGATTCTAATCCATCAGATCAAGGTGGAGCTACACCATCAACTCTTCCACCAAATATTATTGAAGATGGAGATACATCATCAACTCTTCCGCCACAGGAAGGTCAAGGTGAGATTGTTATTGTGTTAAATAAAAATGTATCAAATGAGGATGGAAATACTGCAGAAGATGTTCCAAGGGATATCCTGGATAGCTAGAATGAGATAATAGACTTGGATGAGGATGATGTTGGTAGCAAGAAAAGAAAAGGCAAAGCAAAATCGGGGCGTGAGTTGGAAATGACAAGGAATTTTCAAATTGGTTGGTTGTCGAAGTACTCATTCCTTGAACCAGTGGGGGTATCAAATGAAAATGATATTGAAAGGGCAACAGAGGTCAGATGTAATATTTGTAGTTGGAAAAGTGGAAGAGACAAGATGATGCAGTGAAAGCTTGACACTATAGAAAAGAATATCAGCAAAGTTTACGAAAAACAAATCGTAGATGGAAAGGAACAATCAGTTGTACAATGGAAATCAAAGGAAGAGTGTCTGCATGTTATGTATGCCGCAGATTATGGAGAGCATAACGATAGAATGTCAAAGATTAAAAAATGTGAAGGTAAACTTGAGGCTCACTTTTGAAAAGCCATGGCAGTAGCAAATCTATCAAAAACTGTTCAGATGAATGTTGTTTTTCATATTTTGTCTAGGGGGCATCCTATGATAGACTACCCAGAATATTTTGATTTATTATCTTATTTGAGTGTTCCCCACTTTCCCTTCTCACATTGGTCAGTAAACGCTAGATGGGAATGGGAGAACTGTCTTGCTACAGTGGAAAAGCAAGATTTAAAGGAGAAATTAAAAGAGTCAAATTTGATTGCATTATCTTTAGATGAAGTTACTATGGTAGACAACACTTCTTGGGTTTATATGCATTGGTATACTGTAGAACAACATGTTCACCAAGCTCATCTTCTTTGTGTTCGTAAAATGAAGGATAGTTCAACATCACAAAATCTATTTGAACTAGTCAAGAAATATTTGAATGAAATTGCAGGTATGGATGAGTTGACAATTGCCAAAAAGTTGGTGTGTGTAGGAGCTGATGGAGCTGTAGTGATGCAAGGTCAAAGGAGTGATCTTTGTACAAAGTTACAAACTACTTGTGCACCATCCATGCTTGGTATTCACTACATGGCCCACAGAATGAATTTAGAATTCAAAATTATAAGCAAGTTTCCTACAATATCAAAAGTTGAAAATCTAGTTCACAAGATCTACACATACTTCTACCGAAGTCCCAAAAGTTTCCTTGAATTTCAACATTTTGCTAAGGGAATAACACCTGGAAATAAGCTTCTTAAGGATGTTGATACCAGATGGATCTCCCTGCATGGACCAGTGCAATGAGTTCTTTCAGAATATCAATCCTTGATTGGAGTGATTTACGAGCAATGTAACACATTAGACAAAGCTCCTGACCTCTTACATAGGTTAAGCGATATAGAGACACTCTTGACTTTAGCTGGTCTTCTCCCCATGTTGGATGAGATGAACAATCTTGTGAAGAAAGGCCAAGACAGAATTATGTATATTTATGAATATGACAATCTACGTAAATTTACATGCTTGGCTCTTGATCATCTATATCTAGATCTAACACAAGAAGGCGCAAATTATTTGATGTGGCAAAAAATTACTCATTTGAATAATCCTGATAATTATTTACAGTTTAATGCAAATGGGCACTTATGTATTTGTGCACATGGATATGAGACACCAATGTACCATTGTAAGACAGGCACTAGCAGGCGCTCTAGAAAAGAAGTACCTGTTAACGAGAAATATTTAAACGACATTGTTAAATCTGTTAGTGATAATTTGAAGAAAATTGCAAAATCTCTTTCCTCATAGATTCGTGAAAGATTCCCTCGACATGAAATACTTGAAGCCATGGGTATTGTGTATCCTCAATTTTGGGTAAATCGAGATAACCCAAAATATTTTCATGATCAAGTAAAAATCTTGATCGAATAGTTTTCAGAAAAGGTGACATACAATGAACAAATAATAGAAGGAATTTTAGATGAAAAAAAGCTTAGAAAGCAATCTCGGATTTTTGCAATAGCTATGAGGGAGCAGTATTACTCCATGGGTAAGGAGAAGGCCTTTGAACCGGGATCAATAAAAAAGGTTTGGACAAGCTTAGGTCAGAGTGAAATATTGCGTGGTTCGATGTCAGAATATTTCAAACTTGTTGATTTATGTCAAAAAATGATATTGGGGTCGGTGAAGGATGAGAGAGTTTTCAGTACATTGGGGTTTTTGAAATCAAAGTTAAGAAACAAATTGGACAAGAATTTGGAAAATTGCTTGAGGATGAAAGGAACTACGTATAATATCAAAAAAATTCCTTTTGAAAGGGCACTCGCAATCTGGAGGTCCACATGTGAAACAAGAGGGACCGGGTTGTGCAACACAGGCTCTCCAATTCCAACAACCGCTGATAATGGTGGTAGTGGTAGTGGGACTAGGCTTGGGACAAATGACAATGATATTGAAATTGACACAAATCAAACAATGAATGTTGAATTTGAGACACAGGCCGAAGAAACTACAGAGCAGTCTCAAAATCAAGATGACTCTTTTACTTTGTATGAAGATGAGGATCGGTTTGAGGACCCTGACTCTGTTTGGGAAATGGGAGATAATTAGCAGGTTTTAGGTATTTTTTCTGCACTTCATGAATTAGTTTCAATTGTTTGAAAGTCCAAAGTGTAGTTGATGTTTGATGATATTTTATATTGTATTCAATGAACATTGAAATTGTGAATCATTGCACTTCATGTTCATGATATCTTATTTTATATTGCACTCAAGTACTGCATGTCAGCTTGAATCATATTCCAAACTGTAGTTGATGATTTTGTATATTGTATTCAAATAAATTGTGTATCATTGCACTTCAAGTTCAGAATATTTTATTTTATATTGCAGTCCAAGTCTCCATGATATTTTATATTATATTGCACTTCATGAATCATAATACATATGCCAAAATCAAACTATAGTAACGTAGTTGATGATATTTTATAAATTATATAAGATTCAATACCATCGGGCATCGGCCTAACAATTTCTCATTGGCGGAACCCCCATCACAATCCCACTGATGGCCCGATCAAAATAGCTCACAACCTAGTATCGGTGTAACAATACTCTACCGGGCTGACTCCTAAGGTGCTCTCCCAATATACCGATAGAGTCAAGTTGTCATCAAAAGTAACCATGAATTATAATTTATGACCATGGGCATGAATTATCTTATTTTTTCAATCATCACAAAAATATACCACACTTTGATTTTATGAACAATGCAAATTTTAGTAATTTGTGTGACAAGATCCATATTATAGCCTACATTCACATTGCATCCATAAATACTAGTATACATATATTAATTAATAATATATATAAAGAATGCTGAAAGTTATCAATACTTAACATTGTTTATTATAATATTAATTAATAAAATATATGAAAAACTAATAATATATATAAAAAACTATTTAAGCATACATATCTTAGTTTGTAATCTTAATCCAAAAGTATTTAAATTAACAACTATTTATTGGGAAGCTTTTAATTTAAAAAAAATCGAAAAATAGAAAAAAAATAATAATTTATGTGCTTGTTATTTTTAAGGAGCACATACTTCCACTTGCCTGCCATTTTCAATGAAGTTTCAAAAATTTTATGAATATTCCTTTGTTGCTTTCACTATATAACACTTTCAGCGTAATTAAACAAAATTTGAAATTTTGTAGTGACGTAGTCCTTCCCCCATTAATAAAATTCAATACCATCGTGATCAGCCTAACAATGCTTCATCGGCGGAACCCCATCACAATCCCACCGACTGCCCGATAAAAATAATTCAGAACCTAGTATCGGTGTAATAATACTTTATCAGGCTGACTCCTAAGGTGCTCTCCCGATATACCGAAAGAGTCAAGTTGTCAACAAAAGTAACCATGAATTATAACCATGGCCCATGGCCATGGGCATGAATTATCGAATGCATAAAGTATATTGGGGGAACAATGGTGCATTGAGGAAACATTATATGGCATCCCATTGATAGAACAAAGGATAGGTGTTTATCGGTGGAGAGGGTGGCTATCGGTGAAAGACTGATGTGACATCCTGTGGCATCGTGCTGCATTGCATTTATGAACCAGAATTGAAGTGAATTATATCACAAGTTGATCGCATAGTTGTTAAAAAATCCTGGAAGATTTCACTTAGGGCAGAAGTAGAAAGGCAAAAACTTGGAGTTCTGATGCAAAAAAGACCGGTGGACTGTGGAGGCGACTTGGTGAGACTCACGTAAGTACTTCACTTTCAAACCCAACTGAGAAGCTATTTTACTCAAAAGCTTAAGATTTAAATAATGGAAGAGAGTATAGAAAAACCTAAAGCTAAAAAATAGAAAACCGAAAAGCCTAAGAGACTCCTAAATGAAGACCTGATAGATCAATGTCCTAGGTTGGGGCCGAGACCCAAGAGGAGTGCTCAAATGAATCCTTCCATGGATTGATTATGGGACAAACATAAGGGCTTAGGGGATATTTGGACACTGCAACGAGGGTACGACCTCTTCATGTACCATTACAGAAAACAATTTAGGTTCCAACCAGTCTGCAATCCATGGAAGTTGAACCTGGGAAGACTTGTGGTGCCCAATGTGTTTGTGAACGCAGAGCTAATTGAAGCTCTTGCTATCAGATATGACCCCAAGAAAAGAACTATTCAGTCACATGGTGGGGGTGACATGCTTGTTATTTCTAGGGATCTCATTTTTAATGTCTTTCAGTTGGAGTGTTCACTGAATTTATCATTCATGCTCAAAGATCTCTTGACAGAGTATCGCCACATGGATACAAGCTATAAGAGATGGAAATTACCTTTGCATAGGCCCAAGGATGATGGAGGCCAACTCAAGAGGTTCTCTAGCAATCAAAACCCTCCTTTCCATGAAGATTTGTTCGAAGAGTATTTCCAATACACCTATTATTTAGCTTGTCAGGTTTTGGGAGTAGAGGTTCTGCCTCTCATGTCGATTGCCCCAATGGTCTTAGCTATAGACATACAGAGCAAGGATGCAAGGCCATTTGATTATGCTAGCTACTTGGCCAATGCCCTACATTGATGGCTCAAAAAGATTCAAAATAATAGTGATAATATTAATTTTGAACACTATTCTTTGTTTATGCATTTTCTATTATACGAGGGACAAGTCAAAGGGGTCTAGAGTGAAGAATTAAGGATAAAAGATATAGATGAAAATGCAGATTTTAAACCTATACAAATGTGGACTTCATTGTGAGATAGTCGATTTGGTAGGTCTCATTACCTTTATTTTGAATAATTTTTTGTAAAACCATTGATGAAGTTGCTGGGGTATCCGTGCAACTATAACCTATCCCCAAAAGTACAAAGATTTCTAAGACCAAAGGAAAATGATCAGAGAAATAAAGTGAATAATAACTGGGGAGACTGGTATGCTTTCCCTGATTGTACAGTGATAAGGGTTTATGGGTTCGAAGGGGCTCCACACATGATGCCATGAGTAGTTCCTAACCGAATTGATTTTTTAGAAATTGTGAGGCAATTGGCAAAATCTGATTCCAAACACCTCAAAGGACATAGCAAACAATCAATTATGCCCAACACATTATGTTTTGGAGACTTTACAGTGGTTGCCAATGAAGGATATGGAGAAATTGATGGTAAATTAGCACATTACAACCTACCTCTAGGTGATTGAAGGAAAAAATTTGATGCAGAAGGGTTTATTCACAAGGCAAGATTATCGCAGGGGTTATCAGGTTATGAACATTTGTTCTCAATCGAGGATGTCATAAGAAACCATGATGAGGCTTCCACCAAGGAAAGAATGGTCACCTATAACAAGATTATGCTTGCAAAGGAATGGAAGAGGAAAAATGTCCCATCTTATTCAAAGGCATTTGGTGAGATACAGGATCCTTTAACAAGAATTGAGCAACTCATCGCTCATGTCAATGAACTAGTAAAGGATGTTCCCCAGGTTGTTTTTGATGTACCTCATGCAACCTATTCAGGAGTACAAGCTGAAGACATAGAGCCCTTGGATTACATACCTTCACAGCCTACCCCTGAGGTATGTTTTTCTGTAGATACTGATATAAGTGATGAAGAGGGTGAGCAAGTCAAGCAAATCAGTGCTCATGTGATTGCACATTATGATCCCCCTCAAGAGAAGAATATTGTAAGATTTGAGGCATCAAATGAACTATCTGATGATGTGAGGTTCATTGCTGGAAAACAATTTATTTCTGATTGTGATTTTGTTAAATCTTCTGAATTTAAATCATTTGTTTATGAATATAAAGGTAGAAAAATGAGGCAATAGATACAGGATATCACTCCTGAACATGAGGCAACCGCTCTGGACGAATTGAAAAGGGAGGTAGAAAAGGAAATGGAGTCCATCACTCCTAAAAGAGGCAGGGAATTGCTTCAAGAAGATGGAGTGTTGCTCCTACCAGGGTGGGATATTAGCTCTTCAATTGTATTTGATAGCTTCAGAAAAAGAGGGGATATGATAATGAACTTAACAAAAGAATCAAGTGACAAAATGTATTTAGGATCTGGGTACAACCTAGACGAAGCCACCTTGCTTATTTGGTCACAGTATCCCCATGATAAAAGACCTGCTATAATTAGTAATCCAAACCAAGTGTTTGTTCATCTCTTGGTTCAACGAGTAGTCGATACCAACCCTGTGGAGACAGCACAATTAAACATAAATGTGGCAAAATTTACCAAAGCATAGATCGATAAGCTGATTAAGGAAAATGACAAACTAAAGGAGAAGCTAGCAAATCAGCAAGAAAAAGAATCTTCCTCCTCCACATCACAGTTGTACTCCCCATGGCTTGAAAAAGATAAGAGAGTGCTTGATGCATTGGCTGATGCAGCCTACTAGAAAAATTTCCATCTGAAATCCCAGGGGAAATGCAAAGAAATGGAGAAAGAAGTGAAAACCATCAAATATAACACTGTATTTGAAATGATAAAAGAAAGGTTCAATAAAATGATGAAATGTGTTATTGAATATTGGGAAGTATTCAATCAGACACACATTGCATTGGTGGATAATGAACAATTGCAGCCTAGAATGATGGAGAAAAAAAAGGAGCTCACAGATAAGAATGCCATGAAAGGAAAAATATTGCTGACATATAACAAGTTGGTAGAATCACATAACGGATATCATAATAGGATTAGGGAAGATTTCAACTGCTTTAATTCAGTCCCATTCCCAACACTTCATTTTGGCATTAGAAACCCGTGAGAATATGATGATTGGAAGGAAGAGCTTGATGGGCTTGTGATTGCTGTGTTGCAAGAAATAAATGATGAGGATATGGTTTTACAAAACAGTCATAAGCAACTCAAAAAAATAATGTCTCCAGAATATGATATGAAAGAGGAAATCTCTAATGTGGACACCTATGCTGAACAAGAGTACATCCATCACCTCTCTGTAGTTAATATGTTTATTAGCGAGACTGTAGATTTGTCAGAATCAGGTCCAACGGGACAACCATCAGATTCAGAGGAAGAACACTAGCTGAGAACATGGTGAGTGCCCTATCATGGAGTAGAATCCTTGAACATATCTTAGGTGGTCAGTGGTCATGGGCTTCTTCTTGGAGATTAACGGATCGGTGCATTCACCTGCGACATTGTTTTATTTATAATTTGAGCTATGTTTATTTGTCAAAACGTAACGAATTTTTGCAAGGGGTTTGTAGCTTGTTGCCTCTCATATATAAGAGAGATCAAGACCCCAATAAGAGATCAATGGATCATCACATCATTTTTAATTAGACTTTAGAGTTGAAAATAGTAAGAAGATAGATAATAGATTGCACCAATTCGCCCATCCATCTCATTATTCATATCATAAACTATTTTTATAATGTATATCATTTGAACTTTGAAGATCAATACAATGGAGAAGGTTACACATATTTACTAATTTTCTTTCGAGTGTTCAATTGTTGTGGATTCATATGCTTATAAGTTATTAACTTATTTGGCTATCTCCAAAGTGGTTGTTTATGTTATTCAAATTGTTTATGTTATTCAATTTGTCAGTACATTGAATTTGAATTCTTCAGGAATAGGGGCTGTGACCATGGGGTTTTAGATTTATTTATGGACATGATCATTGATCAAGTAGTAATGTGGGCCACAAAATGGATCTTGTCACACAAATCCCTGCAATTTGTGCTAATCATAAAATCAAATGTAGTGTATTTTTGCAGTATGTGGGATGTGGGTGAGGTGTAAGTTGGTGGATACTGATCAGGATTTTTAGTCAAAACATAACAGAAGCTAACAATTCAACATGCATAACTTATAAGCTTTAGCTCTACCAAGAAGTAAATATAATGAGCTAACAATTCATCACTAGTTCAAATGATAGAATAAATAATACAAAATCTTGATAATTGAACATCATCACATTACTAAAGTCTAAATTTGAGCTTTTTAATTGAATTTCACTTGAAGGAGTATATATTGGCATTGGCAATGCAAAATCTTGCCAATGCCCAAAGACAAGTCTGCACAAAGCTGAGTTGGAACTTCAGAACTCATATTATCAAAGATTGAAAATAATAGATCAAGTCACTGTATCAACTTTTCTAGCAACTTCCACTCTTTAGGTGGTGGAATTTCCATTTTCTCTAACTGATGTTGTTTGACTTGAAGTTTTATTAACATTTCTTGATTGTAATTGGAAATGGAACCTGTCTTGAATTCTTCAGTCAATTTTGCATTCAAGGTTATCAGTGTTCTAATGGAATCCAAATAGTTCACATCTTGGTTCTGAGGAAACTAGTCCAAATCAATCTTCATTGCACCTTCCATCTTCTTTCTGAAAGCATCCTTTCCAATGAATCACTCATTTGTATCAAAAGGCTCTTGAAAACCAAGCTCTATGAAGTTCCTTTCCTTTTCATCCACCACCTTCATCTTGTCTGCAACCAAATGCAAATATTCCTTTGTTCCAGACATTCTCAAACACTTTTCAATGATAGATGACAAATTCATTGAGGTTTCAATTCGATTAGTAATCCCTTTTGATTTCAAATCATTGTCACTTGCTTTGTAGACTGTTTGTAGAACTTCATTTGCAGATTTCTCTAATTCCAACACCTTTTTGTTGTCCACTAAATATTTGTTGAGCTTCTTATAATGTTGTCTAGTAGCATCAATCAATTGAAACATGTCACACAAATGATCAAACCTCTACATTATTTCATCCCAAATCTTTTGTTTCATATGCCTCACTGTATCTCTACAAAATGTAGATAACCTATTTTGAGAAGACTTAATTTCTTCTTTTTCTTTCATCAGCTCTATCTCTAGTCTTTCATTTGTTTTTCTCTGTTTCTCCAATTTTTGTTCCCACTATGCATTTCCATTCACAATGTTCAATCTTAAGTTTTATGAAGTGGATTTTTCTTCATCATATTTCTTGTTGCTCTCATCTAGCCTTCGCTTTAGGTCATTCAATTCTCTCTCATTTGATTTATCCTCATTGCTTGCTGATGTAGACATAGATTTTATTATTCTTTTTTCTAATTCATTGCTCTTGTTACCTGTTGCTTTCCTCTTTGCTTTCTCACTTGCTAGGTCTGCCTGTAATTTTTCTATTTGTGTAAGCAACCTTTTCTTCTCTCTATCTTGCTTTAGCAATGATGTGTACACCAATTCATTTTTCTTCTTTGATACATTAATTTTGTTAGTATTTTTCAGGCAAGAAAAATCCAATTGAAAACTAGTTACCTGGTATTCAGATCGATCCATCTGATTTGTTGGTTTGTTTTGAACTATGGGAACAACAATTGTGTACTCCATGATTTCTTTATTTGTGTCAAATTTGGGTAATACCATGGTTGTTGCAGTCTCTAAAGTTACAGCAGATGCACTCTCCATCAGTTGCTTCTTTTCTTTTTTATTCAAGTCTGATTTGTTTTTAAAATCTTCAATGAAATCATAACCTGGGGAGGCAGGAACAATGGAATGCCTGAATGGCGAAGGAATAGGAGTACTTGCAGTTGCTAATGATGTCGCGCCCACACTAACTTGATTTGTGGGAGTTTCTAGAAATAAATCCTTTGTGGTACTAGTGGATCCACTGATAGTGTGACTTTGACCTCTCAAAATCCTTTGCCTCTTTTGATTGCCTTGATCACTTGGTGTTTCTGTGGTATCTTTTTTTGTTTTCCTCTTACTATTGTGTGTAATTTTTTGTTGTTGCACATGTTGACCACTACTAGTACTACTACCCATACCATCACCACCAATGGCACTCCCAGTTGCACTAAGCTGTCCACCAAGGGCATGTCCTAGTTGTGATTGTATCTAACCATGAGGATGAGGATTAGAAGCTCTAACAAATTGGTCTAGCTTTTCACCTCCAAGCCCAAGGCCAGATTTATCTAGTTTTCTATGCTCAACATTTGTTACCATCCAAGGGCCTTATCGTTTGGACCCCAAAGGACCACCTTCATAACCAATTTTTTCAAGTATGGCTGCTCCTAAAGTATATGTTGAAGCATATTCTTCTTTTGCGGCCTCACTTAAACCAGGTTTGTAATTGGCATGGCTTTTTTCTTCTTCTTCCATATCAATATCATCATCAGATTCATCATGTCCATCAAGATGCCCATGCTCTATATTCCACAATTTGCTAAATTCTTCATCTTCTTTGTTATTATCATACTCTTCAAGAGCTCTTGGATCACCTAGGTCCTTCCTCATAGACCAAAAGGCAGTAATTTTTGATCGTGACCATTTTTATCTATAAGTTTCGTCTCTAGAGAACCTTGAATTTTTACTCTACCAGATGGTTTATCACTTTTTACATAAAAAAAATTGTATGTCCTGATTGTCTTTTGGTGCAATGCCATAATTTCTACTGACAATTGTTCAAAAGAAATACCATTCTCAACAACACTTTTCTCCATTGCTATTTTGACCTCATCCCAAGAATCCTTGTTTCTCAAGTTTTCAAGAAAGGGTTTACTTTGATGTTGAATTCTAGTTGCAACATTCCTATTGGCCACAATCATTGATTTAATGATGTCACATGGATCATACTACCAGTGACAGATAGGATCAAAGTCAAAAAATTTCAAAAGATCATGTGCCACACGAAATGCTTTTCTCTCAAATGTGAACCCTCCACATGAAAAAGGTAAAGAAGGAAATAAGGTCTTCTTTTGCTAACTGAGAAAGTGTAGTTTATCAGCACTCTACACCTACCTTACATATTCCACTGCAAAAACCCTTTCTGTCACATGTATTGGAAGTTTATATGGCTTTACTCCCGATCCATAGTAGAGTATATTCTTCCATTAAGTACCAATCAGCCAATTATATTTCTTTTCCTAGTTGCATGCAGTTTCTACATGCCATAGGCAATCTAGGCATTGGATTATTTGTAATTACTTGATGCAATGGAGCCAAAAAGTAGTCTAAAAAACGAATGTAGTTCCTTCGAGAATCATGCATCCTTATGTCATTGGTCCATTCATATACTAGAGCCATTTTTTTTCTCCTTTGCATTACTCTAGGGTTGAATCTGAAGCTTGTTGGTCTAAAACATTCCTCTAAATTTGAATAGAAAAAGATAGCACAAGTAGGTTGTGAACCTAAATGTCTTTGTGGAACCTACTTTAATCATTAAAAATTGTTTATGCAGGGATTCTACAATGTGTTGTGTATAATTATATTTGACATGTTCTTTAGTATAATGGATATTATATACCATTTCAAGGAGGCTTGCACCCACTTCCAAATTGCTATCCAGACTGAGGAAAAATGCAAGCATGGAAATAGTATCCTGAACCCATGGTTTAAAAAAATCCAAATTATAAGGAGGCTTATGATCACCTTTCAATTTGTTTCTATCCTTAACTATTTTATTTAAGAAATCATTTTCAGCCTTTCTTCCACTGCTTCATAATCACTAGCAAGCTTTTCTTGGTCAATGTGGTGGTTTCCAAATTATTCGGTTGTAAACCCCAACACTTTTCCAAGTTCTTCTGCATTAATGGATAACAATTCTTCTTGGTTATCTTTATTAGAAAATGCTTTTTTCTTATCATCATAATTTTCGGCACAAAACATGATAAATTCTGGGCGAGGGAAAACTTTATGTAACATCATGCACCCTAATCCAGTTACCCATGGTGCACTGATACTATCAACTTTTGTTCACTTTGCAGCCTTACTCTGAGATGAAAATTTAAGTTCTGAGGTACGCCTACCATAGATTTTAGGATCATAAATATCATGGTACCCATCAATGAAACCTGGGGTTTTAAGTAATTCTGCATAATGCATTTTTTTGTCGGACATTGCTATAGTGGTACTAGTGGTAGACATGCTTGTACAGATGTGAAGTTGTGTAATTTGAATTCCATAATAAGTAATACCTATTAGTCCTCCTTAATTTTAATGAATTCTTGAGTCTCTAAAGTCTAAAACCAAACTTCAAACTTTGACAAAATAAGATTTTAAGAAATGTCAAACGATGAAAGTTGAAATGTAGTCGTAGGAATTCTTTCAATTACCCAGATTATGAGTCCCAATGCTTGAAAACTGGAATGGCATTGTTGGAAGTGGAACTATGGAATCCAAAATAGGGTGGTGCACTGCAATGAGCAATCTGAAGATTGAAGACTTTAAAAATCAGTACAATTTCAAAGTGCAAAGTGCTTTAAATGTTTTTTTTCTCGTAATTGGAATTTGGAACGTAAAAGTGAATGGCATGTCTTAGGGGTTAGGTCTACAAGACTACAAGTTGCAAATTCTTCACCGTTGATCTTTTTAAATCTAATGGTTATAAGGTGATTCTAGAGGTTTAAGTTGGGAAGCCCATTGCTTGTGCATGTCATTATGAAATGCAACTACAACCATACATCAAATGTTCATCCAACGGTTGAAACTTGAGTAGTTAATGATATTAACTTTTAAAATAAACATTAATCACTTGACAGTTGACACTTAGCAGTACAAAGTGCTTTAAATGCTTTGTTTCTCAAAATTGGAACATTAAAGTGAATGACACATCTTAGGTCTACAAGTTCCAAATTCTTCACTGTTGATCTTTTTAAATCTAATGGTTACAGGGTTATTCCAGAGGTTTATGTTGGGAAGCCCATAGCTTTGTGCATGTCATTACAAAATTTGATGGTCTATTACATATTTGACCATTTTTTTCAATTTTAGACCATATATTATAGCTATAAAATTTATTAGACCGTATAGTTTGACTTCCTATATTTTTATTAAACTATAAAAAATTATTATATAGTATTTTAATTTATAATATATATAATTTTATAATTTTTATTATAAAAAGAAAATAGAATATAACTTTTTTGAATATTTTTAATATGAATTTAGAAACTTTTGATTTTGTTATAATAGCTATCATTTTTTTATATTAATATATATGATTTATAATATTATTAAATATATATATTAATTTAGAATCTTTTCAAAATAAAACATAATTATTTTTAATTTTTAGAATATATTTAACAAGATTTATTTTTAATACGATTTTACAAACTTTTGTTAATTGTTAATTGTAACAGTAGATTTTTATATTTATCACTAATAATTATCATTGTTTTCTAATTTTTCAAGATAATCCATTTATAAAAGATTTTATATAAAAATTCGTAAATTAAACAATTTTTTTGATAAGCATTTAAATTACCAAAGTCAAACCGTCATAAAATTTTCATATTGATTGCTTGCTATTGTCATAATCTTAACCGTTGATCTTTCTGAATCTAACGGATATAGGGTAATTCTAGAGGTTTAAGTTGGGAAGCTCATTGCTCTATTCATTTCATTACAGAATGTAACTACAACCATACATCAAATGTTCATCCAACGGTTGAACTTGAAACTTTAGTAATTTACTAATTTAAGATACTAACTTAAAAAAATTAACATGAAACATGTGTTTTAAAGTCAATACCATAAGCATCAGCCTAACAATGCTTCATCGATGGAACCCCCATCATAGCCCTGCCGATGGCCCGAAGGTGAAGACTCATAACTCATAAGGTGCACTGAGCGCTCCTAGTCCGTGATATACCGATAGAATCAACAAAAGTAAGCACATCGTTGTAACACATAAACATTGGTGGAACGAATGATTGCATTCCCCCGATGGCCCATTATAACCATGAATTCTCAAGTGCATATTGCATAGAGTATATTACTTAATTTCTCAAAAGAGAAGAAACTGATTTGAATATATTAAATTATTAATAGATAGTGACACTAAAGTTCTGAACTCAGAAAGCAACTCTTTACTCTTAAACGTAAATGAATAACAAAGATTCAAGAATAGCACAAAACAACCATTTATTTTATTGCAACTAAATTTCAATGTCACATTATTACATATCTTTTTATAGACGAGTAGCACTGTAGCTCCTATTTTGTATAAATAACATATGTCAGTGTGTCACTTTAGTACTTTACATAGACAAAATTTAATAATTTATTCCAAGTTGTTGCTCATTACAATGGATTACAAATTGATTCCAATTTCCAAGCTTTGTTGCTGAAAACCTAATACACATCTATCTCTAAAAATAAATGTGGCTCTAAAAATAAATTCATGATTCCAAGCTTCTACTGGTGGATTTGCCAACCATGCTGGGCAAGGGTGATTCCAATCACTCCTGGGGAAATGGGAGTTGTGAAGATACAAAATGTACTTATCCCCTTCGAGAACCAGATTCATACATAAGATGAGAAACAAATGTCTCTTTGAAAATAAATGCATGGAGCTTGCCTGGCCAACCATGCTGGGGAAATGGGAGCTGTTAGAATACAGAAGGAGAAACAAATCTACTCCCATATTTTACCTACAGCCTCTATGCATTTTTATAGCACTTATCTCCATCAGAGCTCCTCATCCTGGTTCAAAACCCATCTGAAAATTTAGGTTAACCAAATCAACTTCTTTCCAATTCCACCCATTCTGAACTTGAAGTAAATTCATCTTTTCTGATTACTCTATAACTACATAATTGTAGGTAGGAGAATTTACAGTATCCCCAATACTGCATCATCTTCTTCGTTAATCCTTATTAACCCTAGAAAATAAAAACTCTTATGGCACTATCTACTAATCACTGAATCACTATCCCTATTTATGGGCCACCAGTGCTGCTACCAACCTGTATAATTAAAAAAAAATTATTTGATTGACGTCTTGCTACATGCCAACTTGAACTCTACCTCAATCTGACAAGCTTTCAAAATCACTCATTCAAATGATATGAAATCATTACAAATATTGTTTCATTAAAGCTATGAGTTTTCCAAGAAATTGCTTCAGATGTTCATATCACATATGGCATTAATTGCCACCACTACCACTACCAACCACAGTTTCTTCAAAAAGATTGAGAATTTAAATGAAATGAAATGTACAACATCGAGATTCAAGGCATTGAAAAGAGTGACTGAGTGATGAATTAATCTGAACACAAAGTCTCAGAGATGAAAAAATAAGCATTCTGAATTTGACCTAACACTAACAGATAAACATTGAACAATTATCATGAAGAAACACAATTCATTCATAATTAAGAGGAAGCATTGATAAATACAAAGATTTAGAAATATATTATTTTATCTCTCTAATGCCAAAAATGTGGTTTCACAGACCTGTCACCCCACACCCTGTACAATCAACATTCAAAAAGTGCTCAAAAGCGGAAACTACGCCCCCTTATCATTATGTGTCACAAATTCACAATTCACTAAAGGATTCATGAATGTTGTAATGTTGTTAAACTGCTAGAGGTTCTAAGACTCTGTACAGTTCCAACTGCATTTCCATAACAATATTATGAAATTCAGCGCGTTCTTCTTCTTCTTCTAAAACAAAAATCACCCTGTTGTACTCGACATAGCTGGTTTTCTCTTTCCACGCCACTAAACGTAGCTGGGAAATGATGTCGAGTTGCTATTCTTTAGGCCAATTCAAATTGGGCTGCATGAAGGCCACAATTTCATCTTCCCATACCCTAATATCGGCTGGAAGTACCATTTTGAGGAAACTCTGATTATGGAGTTCAAAATGCTGCCACCTTTCCTCGTATGCAGGCTCACTTAACTTTACAATCTGCTACTAAATTCATTTCTCCAAACTCCTTAATACCTTATTTAAGATCTATCTAGTTGGTGTTTGAGAAGACATCCCTTAATGGCATCGTACAATTCATTAAATGAGTTGTCACTTCGAAAGTTGTGATCCCGCCAAGGTCACCCAATCGCTGAGAAACAAAACTTTATAACCATTTGTACGGTAATAAAATCTCAACCATTGATTTCTAGAAATCTAACGGTTCTAGTGATATTCTGGAGGTTTCAAATCACAAGTCTACTACTTGATAGATTTACTTCTGGAATGCAACTACAGTCATCCATCGAATGACCCATATGATTTCTATTTCGCCACTGGATTTTTTTATTATTTTTAGATTCATTTTAATTTGCCAATGAAAATATACTTTTTGCTTTGAAAAAAGGTTTTAATCGCCAACGGAAAACAAATTATGGTCTGAAAAACGGGTTTATTCGCCAATGAAAAATATTTTATTCGATTTTAAAAAATTGCAATTTGCCATGATTTTCCATAGAATTCAAAGGATTATAAAAGATTCGCTAATGGGGATTATTTATTTTTCTCGAAAAATGAAAAAAATTGCCAATAAATTTAATATTTTTCATCGAGAAGTATACAGGATTTGCCAGGATTTTACACCTACATTGAGGTGGGGGTTTCTTAAAGTTATCCCTACCACTAGGTGAGCCCCCAAGAAGTGGCTAGATAACCATACCAAAGGTATACCTCTTGATAACTTTAATAAGGTGGAACTGAGCTGGTCACAAGGCTAGAAAGTTGCATTATGCTAATCACTCATGAAAAAGGCTACATTAGCAAGAAATTTGTGTTATGATTGGTGGCCTTGAAAAAATTTCAATAAGATATTCAAAGGGGTTTCTCTCAGTCCATGAAAGGTCTCCTATTAGGTAACATTGTTCCTAATGTCTTCAAGGGAGGACAACTTGAGGATAAATATTCACAACTTAGGGAATGCAATCTATAGCATTACCACTGAGAGGAATGTCATATGTTCAAAAAGGTCACAATCTTGCAGGACATCAAACCCAATGACACCACCAATAATAAGACACATCACATGAACTAAGAACAATATATTAATAAAATTAAATTATAGTCAAAATAATAACGCCAATGTATGCCCCCACTTTAAAGAAATTTCTAAACACCATGTTGTGTGCAATTACTTTAAAGTAGAAAATAATAAATGCTATTTACAATAAAGAAGACATGAGAGCTTATTTAGATAGCAATATGTCAAGCATATTTTTCCAAATCAAGCTACATTATGAAAAGGGGTTTCCTCCAAATGAAATCCCAAACACATAAGGGATCCATGGATTTGGATTTAGGGTGTCTTTTCTACAATCATATTATAGAGCTCAAAAGCTTCATCCTTCCCAAAATACTCATAGAACTGGAAGAATGAAACATAGAGAGAAAAAACAAATAAAATATTTTGGGTCAACATGGAAGAGACTTAAATGTCTTGACACAATGTGTCATCCCCAAAAGGAAAACACAAGATAAAAGAAAATATTAAAGATTTAAGACATATAGAAGAATGTAGGTATAGATAGAGGAATGAATATAAGGACATGTCAAATATAATGATATGGGGGATCACATTACACACATGCAATCACACAGAACAAGAAAATATGACAAAGTAAAAAACTAGTATGAGACATGCCAATCAGCCTCTAGTAGTTCATCTACATCCCAATCGTGTTCATCATATGTGGAAGGTGGATAAATAACAAAAGGGACAATGATAAGTGTTGTAATAGCACAAGCCTTACCTTACCCCTAGCCCTAACTAAGTGTAGGACAAGGATGATACAAGATAGGTGATGATAATGGGCTCCTTGCAATATAGAAATGATTTGCAATAAATGTAAAACATGAAATAGTGAGTATGCTATGATCCTATAATTGTTAGATGGCACAGAGCAATGCAATTTATTGTTAAGGGATTATCAAATCATAATCCTTTGGAAATGATTCAAATTTCCTAATGAGTCCATTTAAGGCATGACACTCATTAGTAATATGGCCAGGTGTTCAATGAAATGCGCAATATTTCATGTTTGTACTCTTGCCTTTTTATTTTCTTTTATAGGTGGAAAGTAAATAAATCCTAGGTGGAGAAGTTGTTCCATTCTTCATTCAATTTCTATTTTAGTGTGCAAAAATTTCAATTATTTGACTTTATAAGGCTTGTATTTCTTGCTCGATTGAGTGACTTCTTGAATTTTTATTGAAGGGGGAGGACCTAAGATGATGCTATCATCCTTCTAAGGCATTGGTTGATCACTATGAAGGAGGACACTTTTTTCTTTGGAAGATGTGGAGGGAGGAGGATCTTGATATCCTAGCCCTTTGGTGTCTTCATTAAGATTTTTTCTAGTAATTTGTGGACTTCATGCTCATTGGTTATGTCACATCCTTTTTTCTTAAGATCTTAAAGCATTGAATATAAATCTCTTCTAAGTTAATAGGTGTATTAGTAACTCAATTGGTATAAGATAGAAGAGTATCATTATTTCTCGTGTTAACAATTTCATTAATGATTAATGGTTGAGGCTTTATTTGTATGTAAATTTCAGGATGTAAAATGTTGAACATATCAAGTGATGGAATTATAGGTGGTATTGGTTGTTGAATTGATGGATAAAAGAATGAATTATTCTCAATATTGTGCAAGGACTCTTGTATGATTTTTTGCATGCTATCTTCATCTTTACCTAAGATATCCACCTCATGGGGACATTCATTAGGAGTTTATTGAGCATGATTAGATTCTAGTGCATTAGTGTCATTACCAGACACACAACTTGGTACATCTACCAAATACATTAAGGATTTCCATATATTTCCCATAAACATGTCCATGATGCAAGAATGAATTGAAATGCAAAGAGACAACAAATTTTTAGATTTTAGCATGATAATTTTTTTATTATACTATGAAAAAACCTGAAAATAAAATCTTGTAATTCTACTTTATATTTTAAATAAACTTGAATTGATCAATTAGACTTATTGTAAATGATTGTAGGAAATGGAAATTCTGGAAACTAAAACTGAAAGTTGAATGCAAAAACACATAATGAAAAAAGAGGGTTTTTAGTGCTTATAAATTGAGAAATAGGTTTGATCAAGGACTCATTCACCCATGGGAAAATGGGTCTTGTGTTTGGGTTTTGGAAAATTAAGTTATAGATTTTTGAATTGATGTTTATGTTTTCAGATTTTGGTTGCAAACATGTAGTTACAGTTTGATATTTATTAAAAATCAAATCCTAATGCAAGTGCAAAATGATGTTAAATGACAAGAAAAAAGACCTAATTTGAGATACAATTTTGATTCAATTTTCTAATTTAAGTGGTTGATCATGCAATATTATGTAAGCACTATGCAAAAGTAATGAAATCTTTATATTTTTTAGATTTTAAAGAATGCAAAAATGAAAACCTAAAACCCTAAATGAGATGCAAACTAATGCAAGTTAACAACCCTAAATGAGATGCAAATCAAAGCAATGCAATGCAAAGTAATGCAAATCCTAGATCTAGGGTTTGAATGGACTCTAAATTTAGAAAGTTTCTAGCATAAGATGTTGGAAGAAGGAGATTGTTGGAATTTTTGGAAAGTCTATCATTGATGATGCCAGTTGACAACATGAGCATGAGATGTATAATACTGCTTGATCTAGTGTTTTCATTGATTTCAACATTGTTATGATCAAGCTAGTATGTTTTGGAAGTGCTACTGATGATATGTACATAGTATTAATTGATCTAGTAAATATGGTTCTATAGGAAATTAAATAAAGTACTTCTATTGACTATTGTGTGGCTCAATCCGTCAGTTTTTAGGTCCACACTCCACCGCACAAAAATATCTAGCTCTATAATTTTAAATATGCTTTCAAGATCATCAGATATAGTGAAAATCAATATTTTGTGATGTTTTATTAAATAGTCTAGAAGATATCATTGACAGAGTTTAGCTCTATGTATCATATTCATTTCCCTGTTTAGTATATTAGTATGGAAGACTCCACATTTCCTTGAAAATAATTTTTTTGTGTTGCGATTCTAAAGATAGACTTATTGATGTTGGCTAAGAATGAATTTGAAGAAAGATCAAGTCTTGAAGTTGCATACAAGGAGAAGTGTGTGTATTATTGTAAGTTTTTTATTAGGTCCAATTCATGGCTAACCTAATACATTATATATATTGTAAAAGATTAAATATATAAGAGGATGTTTGTAGGATCTATTTTAGGTCCATGTCGACCTAAATTAAGTATTGCACATTTGGTCTGAGTGTGAAGAGGTTTTGAATCATGTGTGGAGCCAAAAATCTATTTTGAATTATTTTGATTACATCTAATTAGGATGATATAATTGATATATTTGGATGTAAGAGGGTATATATCTAGGAAATTTTTTAGTTGTAGAGTGAGTGAATGAAGGAAGTGAAGGGTGTGAGATCTGATGTTGTGCAAACTTGTGAGCTTGTATATGTGTGATTAGATTAAGGGTAGAATTACTATGAATAGTTGAACAAATTTTAAGAAGAGTTGTACTTTATATTCAGAGCTTCAAAGGAACTAAAATTCAACACAAGGAAGGTGCACATTGTATCAATTCACACTTTGGTTGTGTATCCATCTTCATTTTGTATCTCTCTTTGGTTGTGAGCCTTATAGGGATAGTGCATTATGGCAGTGAGCCCTTATAATATACTATATCTAGATATAATATATTGTGAGCTAATCCTCATCGTGGTTTTTCCCTTTTTGTGTTTTGCATGTAAAAATCTTGGTGTTCATGTGTTATGTGATCTTATGGATGTTTCATGCTTTTATTCTTTATTTCTATTAATATGTTTTGGTGATAGGATAAATTGTGTTCAAAATTTTATTAGAATACTTATTCAAAACCCCCTCTCAGTACTTTTAATATTCTGATGGAACCTTCAATTTTTGCAAATTTGAAGTGCCCATGATGAGAAAATTTCTTTGCACACTTAGAAGTGCACTTGAAAAATCTACCCTAGTGACCTACTTTGGAGGGTCATAACCCAAAGCCTATTTTATTTCATGCAAAATCCCTTCATGGGTGTATTCTTTTATCATATGTGAACATGAATGTTTGATATCAACTTCTTGTGATGAGTCTTGATAGGGTTTTGAAATGACAAATTGCAGGGTTCTCAGACTATTTTGTTGTTTGCATACTCTCACGCCTGGGAAGTGGCCCCCTATTCAGACCGATATTTCTCATTTGGATGATCATCATGGAAAATGGATTGGTGCCCTTCATTCCTTTCATATTCACTTATGCCCTGGTCTGGTTTCAGAGTCTCTAGATTAGATTTGATATTTTAACCAAGTCAAAAGAAAATGTAGTTTTGTTATGTTTTTACATCTACATTTCTAGAATGTTTCAAGGTCATTTTTGACCTTTAATATCTTGTGGGATGAACCCACAAAAGTGGTTTACAATTCTAGTGAGGAAGGAAAATTTCTAAAAAATAACCCCATGCAAAAAAAAATGTTTTTGGGGGGTTCGAATGAACTTTAGGATCAAACAAACCCAAAGGGGGTTCGCTCGAACCCATTCAATGCATTCTCAGGAAATTTAATTAAAAAAAATGTGGAAAGGTGGTTCGAGCAAACCCCCCTTTTCCCACCTTCTCACCCTCTGCAACCAAAAAAATCCAAAATTTTACCCTTCAAAGCTTGGGTTGACGATGAAAATGGAGGAGATTTCACAAACCCAACAGGATGATGGTAGTCCTCAAAATCAGCGATGGACAATGAATATAATTTTAATATGTTTTGGTTTTATTATGTATGTTATTTTTTAGCTTTATTAAACATAGGTTTTTCACCGAAAATCAAGCTCTTTGTTATGCACATGTGGAAAAATAAAATATTGAAAAATATGTTCATGCTAGGTATTTTTTTCCTTGATCCATTAAAAAAACAAATAAATTTTGATACATACAAAATAATGTTATGTTGTATATGGTTCACCTATGTCTGAATTGTAATTGGTTTGACTTCAAAACTTTATTAAGAAAAAATAAATTAATAAAACACTATCAAACCAAATGAACTAGTTAGATATCCTAGTTACAAATCTAAATTCAAAAAAAATAGAATTTTATCCTTCATACAAAAAAAATTATGTTGATACGATGAGCATAACTCAAAAATGTTGGTTTTTTAAGAAAGCTATTTTTCGAAGGAGATGGAAAAGGAACTGCAATCTGATTCCAAAATTTTTTAAAAATATATATTTAGATTCTATAGACAAAACATCAAAAATCACTAGTTCATAGCATCTTCAAATTCCTCATGGTTAAGCCGCTATAGGAGCCCGAAAGTAAAGATTTAGTTAAAAAAATCAGTTTAGGGTCTAGTTTGCCCAAAAATTGTAAACCAGTATTGTCAGATCACCGTATGATGAATATGGATCTGTTAAGATCCCTCTTTCACATATACTCAATGGACCTCAATGATTTAGTGTCTCCAGTAGAAGCTCCCCAGGAGGTGACTTGGTGTGCTCGAGTTGGTTTTTGATAAGTGTTGTTGTAGAAAATTTTGAGTGACCCACTTTGGATGTTAATATCTTACACCTCAGGATGAATTTTTCCAAGCCATTTTTTTCACTGAGTTTTTGGTTCAAATTTCTACATGCCTGTTCATTTTTGTGGCTCCTAGACGAGTTTTGGTGGGTTAATTAATGTGTTGTTGAATGTGACAGGGCCAAAATTGGTGTTCCAAACTTTCAAATTCTAGGGGCAACCCATTTCCTTTTTTAGTCTAAAACATCTCCAATGCTATTTTTATCAAAAATAGAGGTCATATGATGTGTTATTTTAATGCATTTCAGGTGTGGCAAATACGTCCCAAGGGCCAATTTACAAAGGAGGTGCTATCGACGATGCAAGTTTTGAGGAAAAGGGTTTTCTCTAAATAATTGATTATGGCTGCATGCAAAAAATCTTGGCTCCAAGGGTTACCATTTGTGCACAGTGAAATTTCTTTGTTTGGCCTATAGACATAATTGAAATTCGCAATATTTTGAAGATAATGTTTCAAATACTAATGTTTAAAATATTTAAAATATTTAAAATATTATGCAAATATGAAAAATGCATTTAGGGAAAAGATAAAGTACAATTCCAAATGTTTTGATCAAAGAAAGTTCAATTCTTGATTCTGATTGGCTGAAATATAGCTTTCACAGTTTCATGCAAAACTCGTCACCCATCATTGGTTTGCAGTCTCTTTTCCTCATCAAATCATAAATGAAGTGATAGTGTGTTCTCTCATTAGCCATCATAGATTTGAAGGATTTTTCTCTTTGCACATTGGCAATGGAGCAATGCTTTGAGCTTCTTATCACTTGTCGTAGTTCTCAAACCTCTTTTCCCCAATGCATTCACGATGCATGATGCTGTGTTTCCTCTATCACACATCGTTATTTTGTGCCTCCATTTTCTCATTTTATTAGATATATGCAATGGAAGCCCAATAAAGGTATGTGAAGTTAAATTAAAAGAATGTGTATGGGTAATGAGTTGTTTTTGCAGCCAATAAAAAGATTTGAAGCCCTCACGATTAAAATGAAAAAACTTTATTTACTGGGCAATAAAGTGTAATTTTCTACTAGGAAAGAGGAATAAAGAAATTAAAAGTCTTCATGAAAGAATAATTTTCTCATATACAATAAAAGGGGGTTTTCATAGTCAATGGACTTAGGTGAGAATTTTCACAGTAAAAATGAAATTATTTGGTTGTAAGGAAGGTAAAAGAAGAATGAAAGGATTCATGGTGAAGTTGTATAACATGATATCATGCATCTTTGTTTGGTGTCACATTTTCCATATTATTTTTGGGTTCAGTGAAACCCAAATATTCCTTCTAATTGTAACTAACTTCTTTTTGGCATATGTTTGCTAATTTAGAAATTGACCGTTTTGGTGGATTTTTCCATTTTGGAGATGAGATTGAATTATAAAAGTTGTTTCTACTTGAATATGTATTGTCTTGAGAATTAATAAAAGAGATTCCCTTGTTGAAAGTGGATGTAGTCTATATGACGAACCACTATAAAATCCCGTGTTCTTGTTTGTGTGTGTTATTGTTCATTCATTTTATTTTCTCCAATCTTTTCTTTCATTTATTCTATTGTCATTAAATTCAACAATTGGTATTAGAGCCATGGAGAAGTATTGAGCAGAGATGGATCAAACGATTGGGTGTTTGATCCCAAAGCTAGGTGCTTTTATATAGTGACGAGATAGGATGAAGTGGGAGTTTCAAATGATGATGAAATTGATTCTATCATTGAAGAATTTCTTGGTAGTTTAGATTTGGTAGAAAGTAATGTGCAAGTGCAACTTGAAACAAGGCACCATGTTCATTGGTGAGATGGATAGAAAAATGAGAAGGATTCTGCTAAAGAGGAAGAGGATGCTAGGTTTGTTTCCTTATCAACTCTTGATGTAGTTGTGGCTGCCATTGGAAAAAAGAAAGAAGATAAAAAAGAGGGTTTGGGGCAATCGTTGGTCAAACAAGGAGACTGTGGAGCTTTCCATCTGAGATGAGGAGGATGCCTCCCAAGGAGAGAAGGATGCAGTCTAGAACTAGGTGAGTGAATATGAACTTGAGAAAGAGGTCGAGAATCAAAAGGATTACTTCAACAAAGAAGTTGTGATCCTAAAGGAAGAGATTTTGATGCTTAGAGAGCGAATTTTCTATATGGAGAAGGAAAAAGATAAATTTGCGAAAGAGTGAGAGTTTTGTAGAAAGAAAATAAATGAAGCATTAAAGAAGGAATTTCTTGAGATGGATATATTCCTTACTGAACTAGGCATTGTAACAAAACAAGATGTTTATGTAGAACTAGAACTTGTTGATGTTGACGAAAGAAATTTTCTCATGGCAAAGAATGGTAGAGCCACAATACTAGAGCCTCCTAATGTGGAGGAGGAGGAGAAGTCTGAGGTGGATGGCATAGAGACAACCAAAAAGGATATGAAAAAGAGAGTGGATGAAGAAGCAAGTCCCCTATATGAAGATCTTGTGGAGTCTTTCAAGGTAGATGATGCTCATACGAAAGTCATTTCCTCATAAGAGGGAGTTGAAACTAAGACATTCTTAGGCTTGGGTCACCTTTTACCCAATCTCATAAGAGATTACATTAAGGCCACTTTGGAGAAAATTCATTACTAACATAATAAAATTGTGGAATAGTATTGCCCTCTCTCTCGAGAGTATTTGTCAATGGAAAAGGCAATATTGAGGATGTCCTTCGAGTTTCCTAAGAAGCATCAGATGGTGAGGCTCATGTTGAGATTCCAGAGCTGCATCTCACTATCCCATGACCATAATAGAGTGAACTTCCAATCAGACGAGATCACCACATCTTGCACGAAGTGAGAGTGTCCCATGATTATGGGAGCCACTTTTTGTATGGTAGAAATATGATTTGCAATATAGAGGTGAGATACCAAGAGCTTTATACTCTACTTTATATTGACGTTGTGGAAAATATTCAAGTTGGAAGGTAGTTGATACAAAAGGGGTGCAAAGAGTGCAAAAAGAAAGAAGACATCTGGGTAGAAGCCTGTTGATTGGTCAGCCCAAATGAGACCAAGCCTTTTATTGCACAAGAAAGCATAAAAGAGAAGTGGTGTTTCCTATCGAGGAAAGATGTAACAAGGTTTCTCATCAGCTACCTAAGAGCTTTGGTGCCACTTCCCTTGACATCAATCCAAGATTGTGAGAAGAAAGAAGAAGAGTTCCATTTTGATGAAAGTAAATTGTAGTCAAAGATTAGATTGTTGGATTGGGGCCCTGATGGAGACCCAAATTTGATAGAGTTGGAAATTAAGGAGTGATCTTGTAATGAGGCTCACAAACCCCAATTGTTTAGTCATGCTCTAGCTATGGTGGAGGAAATGGACAACTTAAAATCCATGGAGGTTCTTGTAGACACATAAAAATGTCCTCATAATCATTTTTAAATCATTGCATATTTTATTAATTTATCCATGTAATCATATCTCTATATTATAACCATGAATTGATATTATAAGCATTTACAAGCATCTATAAGCATTATTCACAAAATCATTTAATCATTTATCCTTTATCATTTATACATTAATCATTAAAGTATCATTTTCATATTCTAGTAAATCATTTAATAATCTATCCATTTATCCATTCATCTCATATTCATATTTCATGCATTACCATTTTCGTAATCATTTCATTAAATCCATTTTTTATCCATCATAAAATATTCATACATTAATGAATCTACATATTTCATTCATTTTCATAATCATTTAAAATATCACACATATTCATTAATTGATTCATTTACCACCTACATGCATTTATCCATTTCAATCTTTTATCTTACCCATCTCATGGATGTGGAATATTTTCCTCCAAGGAAATCTCTTATCCCAGACTCATTCCACAACATGCATTCACCCTAAGGATGTTTATTTAAGCACAACCTTCTCTCATTTTGGACCCTACATCTTCTTTGTATTAGCTACACAAATTTTGCATCTTTGTGTTTTGCATCTACTTCCATTATCTTTGCTTTATATTTCCATTTCAACATCTAGCTTGTTTGCATTCTCATTTAGAATATTTTCATTCCATTTTGAATCTCCATTCATCATAGCTCTTTGTGTACATGCTTTTACTGAGAGCATTTTGAATATAAGCACAAAGTATTGAATCATAGGAGAGCAATAGAGATTAGTTTCAGTGAAAGCATTTCTATTTTGAGTAGTTTAAATATTTTGGTTTATGGTTTTGTTTTCAGAATGGAAAAACTCTATTGATGGGTTGTGATGGAATAGTGATTCTAATTCATAGAGTCATTTTTTCATCATGCTCACATTCTGGTAAACCCAACGTGAATGAGCCATCTTTTCTCCATTTCTTCATTTTCATTATTGTCCCATTTTTACTATTGTTGGGTTGTTTGAAACCATACCAAAAGTATCAAATTTGTTGGAGAAGCATGAGAAACAAATAAAACCATGTTTTTCCCACTACTGGGTAGTTTGAAATGCCCAAAACATCTCTAAAATTGCTCTTTGGTTGTGAAGAATGCCCTCTAGGCATTGTTTTGGGGGTGAAAGAATTCATTCATAGCAAGTAAAATCTCTAAAAAAATAGCTTTAAATTAAAAAATGTGATCACCATACCCCCTGCTCGTCAAATCTTTCCAGTTAAAAAATTTGTTTGTGGAATGGCGGAATTATAATTTTAAGCTCATAATAAAGCTTTGAACAAGCTTCTGCCAAACATTAGAAGGCTTTAAAATTTCTTTATTTTCTTCTTTATGCTATTTTGTGCCCATAGTGAGCATTCCTATTTATGCATCTTAGTCAAAAGCCATGATTTAAATCTTATTTGGGTGCCTGATATTTTTTGCAGGTTCAAATTTTGCTACAAACGAAAGTTTCTCCCATTTCCATTTTAAATGTCTCCTGCAATAACTTTATTTCATTTCGAGCATATCTCGCAAAGCAGTTATTTGAAACATATCCTCCATTTTTATGTGATTTTCTAAGATTAGTCTTTGCATTAATTTAGTTCTCATTTTCTTTTTTGATTTTGGTAACATTTTAGTTTTCTTTTTTAGATTTAAATTTTTAATTTAGATTTAATTTTTAGATTTGGAATTAGTTTAAATTAGATTTTAATTAAATTAGAATTAAATTTAGATTTTATTTGGAATTAGTTTGAATTTGAATTTTTAGATTTAAATTTAGATTGGATTTTTTTCTATCTCTGGGATTTAGATTTTTAATTCTAATTTATATTTAGAACTAACTTAGATTAGATTTTAAATAGATTTCAATTTAAACTAGATTTCATTTTTATTTAAGTTTAACCTACAAGAGACTTTCATTAGAATTAAAATAGATTGTAATTAGAATCAATTTAAATTTAAATTATATTTCATATGATTTTCATTAAAACTAGATTCGATTTTAATTTTATTTTAGATTGGATTTAAATTAGATCTTAATTTAGATTTAGGTTAGATATTAACTTAGATTAACTTTAATTTAGATTTTAACCTTTACTTTAGCTTTTAATTTTTAATTTAGCTTTTCTCTTAATTTATCTTTTAGTTTAAACTAGATTTAGCTTTAAATTTAGTTTTTAATTTTAATTTTAATTTAGATCTAATCTCTAATGTAGATTTAGTCTTTTAATCTAGATCTTGATTTTTTAATTTAGATTTAACTTACAATTTGGATCTAATCATTTAGAGTTTATTTTAATTTAAACTAGATTATAGGGTAAATGCTAATTTTATTTTATTTTAGTTTTGTTTGATTGGGGGACTAATTTTATTAATTTGGTTTCTCTTGCAAGTTCGTTTGGTAGAGAATTGAAAATAAACATATTCTTGTCAAAGAAAGGAGGCATGAAACTACTAAAAATATTTGGTTACAAGGCGTTCATTGAAGACATGATTTTGAAACCAATTGTCTTTTAGATTAGAAAACACTTTGATTGGTGCATTAAAAATGAACAATTATCTTCTCTCACATAGGCTTAACTAGGGGTTCAATGGACACTATTTGTTGTGCTTGAATTTGGTAGGTTATTATGCTCTCACCTTGTGCAAACTAGGTGATAAAAAACTAAACCCATCTATTTTATGTGTCACCCCGATTCAATAATGGAAGTATCATATCCCCTTGCACACTTGTGTGATCTAGGGTGCAAGAGAAATGGTTATTGACTCTAGGACTTGGGCCTTCCTTGGTGGGAAAAATTACTCACCCCAAGGTGACTCAAATCGACAATGGAGCTCTTTGGTTTAGCTACCCCCGACCGGTATATAAATGTGAATCGTAATGGAAAACTTAGGATTATGAGAGCAGATGTGTCACATGGACAAGTGAACTCCCCAAAACCCTGCCGATCATAACCTCTTCAAGCTCTAGATTTCCTCCTTATCGGAGCTAATCTCGCCCCATGTGTGGCCACTCAAATGGGGGTCCCAAACTAAAAACCTTTGTATAGTTGCCAAAATCTGATCTATTTGCTAGGGAAATAATGGTTGTTGTGAAGGCATCCACATTCTCGTAGTTCTTAGTAGAGGTGATCAACCCGCCATTGGAGATTTATGGGGATTGGAAGCTTGGTTGACATAAGAAGTGAGTGCACTATAATGGGTAGCCCATGTAGCCAAGCTTTTGGATTTATCCACTAATAATAAGTGTGGTTGGGGAAACCCTTGTGGAATCTAGAAAATATAGTCCTTGCCAACCTTAGGATTTGTGCTTGTATTGTTAAAATCAAACACTTTGTCTGCTATGTCTTATGTGTGTGTTCAAAAATACACCTAAAAAAAACATCACACCTAGTAACTTGCAACATCTCAAACTTTGCAAACCTCGAAAGGTTCAACAACACAAACATCTAACGTGAACCTATCACTTAGATTTCTTGGGGTCATCATCCTTCAATTTTGATTTTTCAATCCTTCCATTCCACCTAGTCCTTTTCATTTCACCTAGTACTTGAATTTCACCTTGCCCTTGCATATTCATGGTCCTTACATATTCATATCCCTTTCGTTGTAGTCCTTTTATATTCCTAGTCTTGCATACATAGTCCTTGCATACATATATCATTCCACCTAATTCTTGCATGTTCAACCCATTTGCATATCAAGACCATCTCACCTAACATTTGCATGTTTTGAGAATTTAGTCATTTGCATATTCATCATCGATAAAAAAAACCTTTATCTTGCACTTAAGCTACTCTTCCTAGGTCTTGAAATCAAACCATTGGCTATCTATCACCCGCATCACTTGAGGTTCATCATCCTTGAGCTAGGGAACATACCATTATCCTTGAGTAGGGAAATCCTTTTGGAGTCCATCATCTCCTACGTACCCTCTCTTGATCATTGGTCCTTTTGTCTATCCATCATAACTAACTTTGGACCTAGAGTTTCCTTTGAGCTCTTGCATTCTTATCTTATCATATCATACCATACCATTTTCATATCCCATCTTAAAATAATATCATTTTCATTTCATCCTAGTCTTAGGTCTCATACATTAACTTGAATTGAAAATAAGAACAATCATCTATGACCCCTAGAACAAGAGAAAAAATGTGTCAAGAAGAAGGGAACCCTTGGGGAAGAGACTTTGATGAGGAAGATCACATTAGTGTTGCAACTAGTGAAACAAGTGAAATTGAGGATGAAGAAATAGCCCAATCCACCATAAATGAAGCTCTTAATGATAATAGGTTGACTAAGCTTCTTGCAAAGGTGGTCAAACATAACCCACAACAATACTTCAAGGCCCTTGTTGATGAAGGAATCAAAATGCCTCATGATTTCGACATATCATTACTCACTATGAATGAACAACCTAAATCTAGTAAATCTAAGCATCCCAAAACAAACAACGATGGTAGAATCAAAGATCATAGACCCTTTTATCTACAACCATGTTACAAGAGATCTTCAAAGACATCAAAACCCACACCTACAAATGATCCTATTTTGGATGATCTTAGAACATTGAGACAAGAATTGGATACTCTCAAGAACTGTAAAGAATCTTCTCGCAAGTTCTCTATTGAAGATATATGTCATTATCCCTTCAATCCAAGCATACCAATGCCACCTTTTCCTAACCACTGGGATATACCAAAACTTGAAAAATACAATGGAAAAGGAGATCCTAAACACCACTTAAGGCAATTTTGTGCTACTACCATGGAATTTGCAGTTGATGAAACATACCTTATGAGATTATTCCCCCACAATCTAGGAGGAGAAGCTATAAAATGGTTTTCATGATTATCCCTGACCATCAAATCCTTTCAAGAATTGGTTGACCTCTTTTATCAAAATTTGAACAAAAAAATTGGAAGGGAACTTCGCCTCAAATTTTTAGATTCATTTCATGAAGCCGTAGATATGGGATTTTAAATCAAACAAACTCTCATTGATGATGAAACTATAAAACTTAATAACAAAATAGATCATAAATCAAATTCAAACAACAAGACCCCTTTTTGGGTAAAGAAAAATAATGTAGTTAATGACAGAGTTGTTGATGTAAAAACCACTAAAACACCATCACCTATCTACCACCTCAAAGATTCATCTTCAGATAAAGGAAAATAAAAGCAAATGAGTTTCCCTAAATGAAATTTTACACCATTGGGACAATCATTTGAATCCACATTAAAAGAAATTCTTGAAGCTAATATTATCACACTATCCAAAATTAAGGAATATAATCCACAAGTCAAACCCCCATGCTAGAATGAGGATCACTTTTGCCACTATCATAGACATAAAGGACATAAGACTAATAGTTGCAATAAACTTTGACATCTAATAAAGGAACTTATTGATGATGGTAAGATAGCAGTTGACAAACACACTCCTTTGGGTAAGTCTGATCGTGAGGTGTTTAAGAACCCTTTCCTTAAGAATGACAAGGATAAAGGAAAGGCCCTTGAATCTGGTGATGGTGTAAACTATACTACTACTAAGTATGACTACATCATAGATAACATCAGTGAGGTTGATAGTCATGTAAACACTTTCATTATAAAAATGCAAAGAACTTGATTGCAAGGTTACTACCTGCAAAGGCACAGTCACCCCTAAAGGTCCTAATTTGAAACCCACTACACTAGCTTCAGAATATAACCTCATAGAACATTTAGGGAAAACGCCCGCACAAATTTCCATCCTTGAGCTACTACACCTATCTCCTGAGCATAAAGTTATTCTAGATAAAGTGCTTGCTACTGCTATAGTGCCTATAGACCTACATGTGGACCAATTCCAAGCTATTATGGGACATATCACCTCACCTTATAATCTCACTTTTACTAAAAATGATGATCCATCACCTTGACAACTGCATAATACAGCTTTACACATTGACATCCTCATTAATAATGCCAAGATCAAGCAATTTCTAATAGATGAAGGAGTAGGTCTTAATATTTGTACCCAAGAATTGATCACAAAATTAGGGTTTTCTTAAAATACAGTTGATCTAAAGAACAAGATTACCATAAAGGCATATGATGAAGAGGAATGCTCGTCTAAAGGATCAGTTACTCCACCAATCAGAGTCAGCCCTATGGTAAAGCATGTGATTTTCCAAGTCCTTGATCTCTCATTGACCTATAATATCCTCCTTGGAAGACCTTGGATTCATGCAATGCAATAAATACCTTCTACATACCATCAATGCATTAAATTCCCACACAAAGGTGTTGAAATCATAATACAACCGGAGATCCCAACTCTTTCATGTATTATCATAATCTAAGTCTTAAAACTGAAATCACAATCCCAAGCAATCATGAGGCATTTCCTTCTCGAGCATAAGTTGATCCCGAGTCCTTAAAAGCATCCTGCTCAAAATCCAAGGAAGTTGAGACCAAAATACAAGTAAAAGAACAAGGAGTAGGAGAATATACTTTGAATCATGCCCTTTGCATTGGAAAGTTACCTTTATCTCCCCATACCTATGGAAAACCACAGATGACTAAGACCACATCAGATGCTGAGACTATAGTGACTTGTAAATTAACCAATCTCAATAAATGGGGAGTCCTCGATAATGAGATAGAAGAAGCTAATCTCTTGAAATGGCTATACAAGGATGGGGATACAAAAAAGAAAAAACTAAAATAAAGATACCTATTGGACAATATGGTAAAGGATTTGATCTTATGAAATAAATGGGATATGATGGTAAGAGTCCTCTCGGCTTACAAAAATAGGGTATCTTGGAACCAATACAACCTACTCATATGCAAAATGTCCTTGGTTTAGGATATGATGCAGATTAAGATAAGACCTTGAGTACCACGTGTACTTCAAGTACGGAAGTAGAATCCTCTAATTCTATAAATAAAAACAAGGAAAGTGCCATTGATGAATTCATTGACATTTATGACTATGATAGTATCCCTACCCCTAAACTGGATCATAAAATTTGTACCCTTGAATCCATTCAAAATATTGATTTAAATCATGAACATTTACCCCTGGTTCACCTCAAACTCATTGATTTAGATTAGAAGGGATCACCACAAATGGATGTATTTCAAAATGATGAGGCAATCATAAATTTTTTAGGAGCACGAGAAGATACACCTCTTGAAGATCATAAGAGAGGTTTCACCATAGAACTCAATAGTGAAACTTACTTTGGAGAGGGTTCCAAGCCTTTTAGTCAGAAAATTATTGAAAATATAAATAGGTCTTCTAGTGAAAACCACTTTGCAGTGCTATTAGACCCAAAAAAAAGTAAAAATAAAGGATGTATCCAAGGGTGAAAACCTCTCTAAGGCACCTGAGGATGGAAACCTTGAAACACTTCCCTTAGTAGTATATCATGAAAAATTAGGGTATGTGCAAGATCATCATGGAAAATATAGGCCCTTAAGTGTCAATGAAAATTCAAAAAATCAGAGTTAGGCAACTTGATGTAAAAATTTGAATAATTTATGTATATTATTTCAAATATATGTAAGAATATAATTTGTAGAAAATTGAATGTAGTTAATGAACTACTAGGTTTATTTAAAAAATAAAAAATCTATTTGGTCAAAATTTTAAATTTCAATACATTAGTACTTCAATTTCAAGGAAAAAATAAGAAGTAGGTGTCTATCTAACCACGCTAACCACAATAAAATGATAATATTTTTTTATAAGATTTTAGATATTAGTAGAGGACTCATGTCCCAATGTGATGCATATTTTTTTGTAATTTTTTTCCAAGTAAATAATTAATTAGGAATTTTTTATTACAACTTTTAAAAAATATAAAAACTCGTATGCCTGACCACCTTGACTTGGTCAAAAATTCATGAAATTAAATTTTTATTTTTTTAATCCCATAGTATGCCAACTCTAGAATGTGACACATGTTTTAGATACAAAAAATATGATACCATTTGAAAGCTATAGATATTTTTCAACTAGCCTATCAATTAGGACTTTAGTTGTAATTCAAATAGAAAATGAGTAATAATTATTTATTAAATTCAAATTAAACCATAGCTTAAATATTGATGGAAAGCTAAGAATCTCCTCTAAAAACCCTTTTCGTTTCATCAATTTTGGGTAAAAAAAAAAATCATCCACATGGACCATTATATCACTTACATATCGTCACTTTTTGGCCCATCATGATCCTTCACATAACCATCATCTATGCTAGTGAAGAAGACAATACTAGCTAATCTGTGCACAAAAGAAAAACCAAAGATAATTCTTCTAGCATAATCATTAAGACTTGAAGAGAGAATGGACCATATACAGTTTTACAAGGATAGACAGGTTAACTTTGCATGGTCCTATGCAAATATGCCAGGGCTTGATCCAGATCTAGTAACGCATCACTTGTCATTTCCATGAGGAGAAAAACTTGTTAAACACAAGTTGATAAAAATGCACCCGCATATTGCTCTATTAGTAAAAGTTGAATTACAGAAGTTGATCGATGTGTGATTTCTAAGACTTGTTAACTATGGTGATTGGATTTCAAATTTAGTGTCAGTTTCAAAACCTGATGGGGGCATCCGAGTTTGCACAGATTTTAGATATTTAAACAAAGCTTGTCCTAAGGATGACTTCCTAGTCCCAAACATTGACATGATAGTTGATTTGACAGCAGGGCACAAAATGTTATCCCTCATGAATGGTTTCTTGGGCTACAATCAGATTAAAATTTCTCCTGAAGAACAAATTAAGACAACTATCACTTGTCCTTGGGGAACCTTTTCTTGGAATTTCATTCCCTTTGTGCTGAAGAATGTCAAATCAACCTACCAACTTGCAATGACCAATATATTTCATGACATGATGCATACCTATTTAGAAGACTATGTAGATTATTTTTTGAGAAAATATGACACTAGAGCTAGACATCTAGAGATCATGGATAAAATTAACACAAGATTAGAAAAATACAAGGTCCAATTGAATCCAAAGAAATATGCCTTCAAAGTAACCTCTGGGAAACTCCTTGGATACATTGTCTCATCCAAAGGAATCGAATCTGATCCTACAAAAATAAAGGCTATACTTGACATGCCTCCACCTAAGAATATTAGACAACTGAGATCATTACAAGGAAGACTTCATTCTATCTACCATTTTATAATGCAACTCATAGATAAATGTCAACCATTTCAACATCTATTACACAAGGATGTTTCATTTAGATGGGATGACAAGTGTGAAAAAGATTTTCAAAAAATCAAAGAATATCTAATGACACCACCAGTATTAGTACCTCCTATAGATGACAAGCCTTTACTTATGTATATATCCACAACCACCATAGCACTAGGGGTACTTTTGGCACAACATGATTTTGAAGTAAAGGAATGTGCAATCTATTACATTAGTCACACTCTAGTAGGATATGAACTCAATTATAGTCCTATTGAAAGAGTGTGCCTTGTCATATTTTTTGCATCACAGAAGATACGACATTACATGCTTACACACTAGACAAAGCTTATTGCAAAAATTGATCCTCTTAAGTACCTCTTGAGCAAAGGAGCACTCATAGGATGATAGCTAAATGGGTGATGATTCTAAGTGAGTTCGATATTAAGTACGTAGAAAGAAAAGAAATCAAAGGAAAAACTATAGAAGATCAACTCATTGATGCTCCTATGATAGATAGTCACCCTCTTATCACAGAATTCCCAGATGAATCAATCTTCAACATGGAATCTACACATCTTTGGACATTATATTTTGATGACTCCTTCACACAAGGTGGTTCGGGTTCTAGCATTCTCCTTGTCACTCCACAAGGGGATTGTATACCTAAAGCTTAGAAGATATAGTTTCCATGTACCAACAATATTGCAGATTATGAGGCATTACTTTTTGGGCTCTGTATGGCTATATAATGGAAAATCCTTCAGTTGCATGTTCTTGGTGACTCTTAGTTAGTGATCAAACAAGTTAATGATGATTATGAAACAAAAGATGAAAATTTGATGCCTTACAAATGAATGGTGGATGACTTCAAAGCCTATTTCACATCAATTTCTTTTGAGTAGATTCCTTGAGATGGCAATAGAGATGTTGATGCAATGGAAACTATTGGTTCATAAGTTGTAGAAATGCCAAGTAATGCCACCTACTGTGAGTTCTTGGTCAAGCCTCTTTTGGAATCTTCTTACAATATACCACACTCTAAAATGATCTATCTTATTGTTGGTCCTAATTCTCAATGGTATGGAGATATTTATACCTGTCTCTGAGATAACACCTTGCCACCAAACCTATCTAATAAATCTCATAAAATATTTATCCATCAAGCTTCTTGCTACATAATATTAGTCGATACCCTTTACCGCTGAGGTTTCGATGCTACTTTACTTAGATGTCTTGAGCATGACAAGAGAAAAATTGAGTTATGAGAAGTACATGAAGGTATATGTGGGGCACATTCTAGCGGTCCTACCTTAGCCAAGAAACTCTTGTGTATGGGTTATTATTGGCCTACAATGGAAACAAATGCTTATCAGTTTGTTAAAAAATGCAAGCAGTGTCAAAAACATGCAGACTTGATAGATGCTCCTGCATAAGAATTGAAATCTCTTGCTACACCATGGCCCTTTTATCAGTGGAGACTTGATCTCGTGGGAAAGATCCATCCACCTTCATCCAATGGTCATAAGTCCATTCTCATTGCCACAAACTATTTCATGAAATGGATTGAAGTCATTCCTCTCACTCATATCACTGGAAAACAAATAGCCACTTTCATACTAAACTACACCATCTTATGTTATGGCGTTCCTTTATCCATCATCACAGATAATGGACGTTTGTTCAAAAATCAGGATGTCTGTGAACTCTGAGAGAAATTCCATATACAACACCTTTTCTCCACACCTTACTATCCTCAAGGTAATGGCCAGGCTAAGGCCTCTAACAAAACCATTCTCAAAATTATTAAAAAGATGGTCAATGAAGTTGGTCGATATTTGCATATTCAATTGAATCCTGCCTTGTGGGCCTACCACATGAGTGTTCACACTCCCATAGGCACTACCTTATATTCCCTTGTATATGGATCTAAAGCCATCTTTCCCATCAAGCTCGATTTGGCCTCTTTGTGTGTCTCCTTGCGTAATTACATGAGTGATGAAGAGTATCGAGTTTCCGATTTGCAAGAATTGGAACTATTAGATGAATTACAACAAACTGGTTTTAATCATCTTAGAGAATATCAGTAGCGAATGAGCCGAAGTTATAATCAGAAAGTGAAACCACACACATTTGAGGTTGGAGATCTTGTCCTTCATGAAAATCGTCACAATCAACAAGATAGAGAAAATAAGGGTAAATTTGAGCCTAACTGGTTGGGTCCATATGTTATCATTGTTGTGTATGGATCTAGGGCATATCAGTTATCTACTCCAAAAGGTGAATTGGTTAGTGATCCCATCAACAGTATGCACATTCACAAGTTTTATAATTGAGTACTTCAGAGGGTACACTCTTTTAAAGTCTTGAAAAAATACAAAAAAATGGAAAAAAAACTTGAAAAAATATAAAAAATCATGAAAAAATGGAAAAAGTAAAGAGAAATAAATTCTTTCAATGGTGAAAACCACTTCGATGGTGCCTTGAGCAAGTACCATGGTGAAAACCAAGGAATCAGCGCCATGTGTAGAGGCTTTGCTCCTCTTTCCTTTGGAGCTCTACTTGATCTTTTCATCTCATTTTCATTCACTCTCTGCTTCAAAACGGCCTTTTCATACTCACCATGGCTTCTGAATTGCTCGAAATTCCTCTTTTCTTGCACACAACACTACTCTTGCATACTAGGTTGGTCCTATTCCTCACTAGGACATTTCCTTAACCTTAACTATGGGTTAGGATGTTGAACATCTTGCGGTTAGTTAAAATACCCTCTTTGTCTATTTGCTCGCTTGAGATTCATCTCTTTCCATCATAAAATGTCCTGAAAAAATCCATAAAAATCATTAAATGTCCTAAAAAAATCTATAAAAATCATAAAATGTCCTAAAAAAAATCCATAAAAATCATAAAATGTCTTCAAAAAATCCATAAAAAGCATAAAATGTCCTGAAAAAATCCCAAAAAATCAAATATTCCAAAAATCCAAAAAAATCAAATATTCCAAAACCAAAACAAATATTCCAAAAATCCAAAAAATCAAATATTCCAAAATCCAAAAAAAAAAATTCCAAAAATCCAAAAATCAAATATTCCAAAATCCAAAAAATCAAATATTCAAAAATCCAAAAAATCAAATATTCCAAAACTCCAAAAAATCAAATTATTCCAAAAATCCAAAAAAAAAAAAACCTCAAAAATCCCTAAATAGTGACACTTTCAGATCACCACACAACTTCGAACTTCAATGAAATCAAATTGCATCACGAGTAACAATCAAGAAAATATTGTAGCATACCTATCAACCTATCTTTCAAATCTAACCAAACACATACAACCGTACCAAGAATTAGTTCTATATCGAAGCATGATGCATGTTTGTTTGTTTATCTTTGATTGTTTTATGATTTCATATTTTGTGGCATGTCTTTTAGCTTCTCTAGGATGTTTAGGACTAGAGAGGCAAGGATCCCAGACATGTTCACTTTTTTGTTGTTTGTGGATTGTTTCTTATTCATAGGACAACTCATCTTAAGACATGGTTATCTAAAAACCATTGAGGACATATGAGTCTAGTGTGGATGAGAGCATTCCTTGTCTGATAATGTCTTCTATGCAATAAGTATTTAGGTCATCTAAGGTCCTTATACCTAGATGCTTATACTTCATTACTAAATAAAAATGGAAACAATATTTAAGTTGTCTACATGTTCATGTTATCTAGACGCTTATACTAATTTGCGACATAATAAGCTCGATGATGATAAAAGGAATTAAAAGGCACAAGAGGCTTCATCACCTTTATTTTTTTCTATCTTGCATTTCATTTTCTTCATCTTTCTTATCGTAGAGAAATCAATAAATTGCTTTATCCAACTGATATATGTCCCTTGAATCAAATCTCGCATCCCTTTTATCAATCGATCAATCATTGCATTAGCTTGTCTTGCATAAGCACCAATCTCAATCAGCTTAATCAAGCTCATCAACCTGACTATACTGATCATTTTCATCAATTGTTCAGTTATGCATATCAACTGTGTATTTCCATCAAATGTACATCACCACTTTATCACTTGCACAATATCAAGTATCTAATCATTTTCTCGACATTTATCAAGAGATTAATCCTCTTACACTCTGTTCGATCAATCTCTCAAGATGGCATATCATTCTTATCATAATCCTTACTAGGATATCTCTGGGGCATGTATGAGTTGATCAAATTTTTTTGTTTGAAACAACGTGACAAGCTACATTATCTCAAAGAGGGGAAAAATGTAGACACATAAAATATCCTCGTAATCATTTTTAAATCATTGCATATTTTATTCAATTATCCATGTAATCATATCTCTATATTATAACCATTCATTCATATTATAAGCATTTATAGGAATCTATAAGCATTATTCATAAAATCATTTAATCATTTATCCTTTATCATTTATACATTAATCATTAAAATATCATTTGCATATTCAAGTAAATCATTTAATAATCTATCCATTTATCCATTCATCTCATATTCATATTTCATGCATTACCATTTCCGTAATCATTTCATTAAATCCATTTTTTATCCATCATAAAATATTCATACATTAATGCATTTACACATTTCATGCATTTGCATATTCATTAAATTATTCATTTACCACCTACATGCATTTATCCATTTCAATATTTTATCTTACCCATCTCATGCATGCGGGATATTTTCCTCCAAGCCAATCTCTTATCCCATACTTTGTCCACAACTTGCATTCACCCTGAGGATGCTTATTTAAGCACAACCTTCTCTCATTTTTGGACCCTACATCTTCTTTGTATTAGCTACACAAATTTTCCATCTTTGTGTTTTGCATCTACTTCCATTATCTTTGCTTTATATTTCAATTTCAGCATCTAGCTTGTTTGCATTCTCATTTAGAATATTTGGATTCCATTTTGAATCTCCATTCATCATAATTCGTTGTGCACATGGTTTTACTGAGAGCATTTTGAATATAAGCACAAAGTCTTGAATCATAGGAGAGCAATAGAGATTAGTTGCAGTGAAAGCATTTCTATTTTTGAGTAGTTTAAATAAATTGTTTTATGGTTTTGTTTTTAAAATGGAATAGTGATTCTAATTCATAAATTTATTTATTTCAGCATGCACACAATTATTAACTCTGATGTGCTTTGGTGGAGACTGATTCGACGCGTTCTTGACCAAAATTTGGTGAAGCTAAAATCTTCGTTGGAGCTAATGTAAATGCTTACAGTGGGGGATATCTCTGAGCAGTTATCCCAAGAAATATGTGGTCTTCAACTGGGAGATTGTTGGGTTCAATGAAGCCCAAATATTCCTTGTAATTGTAACTGATTTCTTTTTGGCATGTATTTGCTAATTTAGAAGTTGACCATTTTGGTGGATTTTTCCATTTTAGAGATGAGACTGAATTATAAAAGTTGTTGATTCTTGAATGTGTATTGTATTGAGAATTAATAAAAGAGATTCCCCTTTTGAAAGTGGATGTAGTCTATATAAATAACCATTATAAAACCATGTGTTCTTGTGTGTGTGTGTGTGTTGTTGTTCATTGATTTTATTTTCTGCAATCCTTTTCTTTTATTTATTCTACAAAGTTGATGTAGTATGTATGACGAACCACAATAAAATCCTATGTTCTTGTTTACGTGTGTTATTGTTTGTTCATTTTATATTCTACAATCTTTTCTTTCATTTACTCTAATATCATTAAATTCAACAATTGCATCCATGATGGAGTGATAACTATGCCTTATCATTGTTCTAAATCCTTCTCTCCTGGATACATCTAAGATACACGATAATGTGTTTGTCCATCGTGCATCACTATTAACTTCTTCAATTCTCACACCAAATTTATGATGTGTGATGGTGATCGGCAAATTTTTGTGTGAGGCGATGGTGGGACTAGGGATAAAATGAAAAATGACATTATTTGAAGATTGTTTTAAATAGTGGGAGGTAAATTAAATGATAAAGAACTGGTAAAGATTTTGCTATAGCCTAATAAATTTTTTAAAGCCTCCACTAAGTAAGTAAAAGTGAATCTTTGAGTTGTTGGGGAAATTTGAGGCAAGAGTATATTATTTTATTGCCTGGTGCTATAAAATTAAATACCCCATAAGTAAATGATATTACATTTTAAATGTTGGGCATCTAAAATTTGTAAACTCATGGGTAAATATTTCTTTATTGCCTGATGAAGTAATATTTAACGGATTTACCAGTTTAAATAAAACTTTTATTGTTGAGTGTTAATGAAAAGCCTGATAAGAGTGAATATTTTTCACCATTTTGTAAGAAGCTTTGAGTTGCAGATGGAGCAAAAGGTAAAGATCACATAAATGGGTTTTTACAAGGCACATCAGAGAGTGAATTTTCTCATAATGATGGTTTTTTTTCATACTAAAAATTATTTCTCTTAGCCGCAGGGTAAAGGGAGAGTGAAATATTTTCACAAAGGGCTTCTAATCTCTTACAAATAGAATATTCTTTCAGCTACAAGGCTAGGAAAATGATGAAGAATGAAGTCTTCCCGATAGGGGAATATTTTTCTATTGCAGGGCAAGAAAATGCAAGGGGTGAGAAAATAGATTGCAGATTGAAGATTCTTCATATTTTGGAGATAGTTGTTGATCAATGGGGCTGGGTTTGCTAGTTTTCAGTAGTGGATATCCATTTAGGGTTTTGCATTTTCCTTAAGTGCATATTTTATGTTTTAGTGAAGAGGTTTCTTATAGTTTGGTCTCACAAGAATACCATTTGGTAACAATTTCTCAAATGTATAGTGTTGGTTTTATGTTTTCTAAAGTTTCTGAGTCTTGTAATTGAGAATGTAATTACAATAGTGTCATGTTAGATAAATAAATGACAACATATTTTGGTTCAGTTTTCTCCATTGTAGACATTGCATAAGTTTTGAATATGATGAAATCAAGGGCTTATATTGTTCATCTTCTTATATTTCCCTAAATGTTTGTTCACTATTATTACTCTTATTCAAGGAGTAAGTTAAATTGTATTTACAAGAATGAAGATTTGTGCAATTGTATGCTTGGATTAATAAAGTATGACTGGTTTTAGTTTCTATGATCAATGGTGTAATGCATCATCTAATAGGCATAGTTGTGACAGAGTGAATGCTGTAATGAATTTGAAATTATTTGATTTAGGTGACTCCCCCCTAGGATTAAGGCATTAGTCTCTTGATGTTGCAATTTCCTGAGATTGTGTTGTGAGAAGCTACAATTTATAATCTAATTTACTTATCAGTCTTGTTGTGAGTGTGTGTGGAGTTCAATTAATCATATCTCTCATGTTTAATGTGTACACTACCATGAAGGTCAGCCATACCTTAAAGGTATTGTCTATGTTAAGAAAATAAAGGAGATATATTTGTTTACTATGTGTTTGATATTGTGGCACACGAGTATCTTAAAGCACATTGTTGGGATTACCCTCCTAAGTTTAACAGATCCTGAAGTGCAGGGGAGAAAAGGTTGTATATGAAGCTCTTCTAAGTTGGCCACTAACCTTCAATATTCTAGAGTGTAAGGGTTGGCTACCCTTTAGAGGATTTTAAGGTTTTTCTAGAAAAAATACCAACAGACTAGCGACTCTACTGGAGATAATTAAAGGAGTATCCATTTGGAAAGATTCAAGAATTTGGTGAATCTAAACATTTGGTTCAAATATTGAGAATTTTTTAGACTTGGAAGAGGTTGTGTTGTAGAAAATTTAAATGAATTTATGTGCGACTCTACTATGGGAGAAGACCTAGAAGAAAATTCATCTTTCGAGGAGCTTCATATTTCTTGAAGTTTAGTCATCTATGAAGAGAGGTGGTGAATCTATCAAAAAAACCTAATGAAGATGTGAAGAATGTTTCAGATCTACAACTATTTCTAGTCAAGAAGAAGAATTTGTAGTAGCTTTAACATACCCAGGTATTTTTCATATTTTGGTTTTCAAGAAGGATAAATTTGTATATGGAAACAATATTTTGAAAGTATTAAAAAAATTTAGTTTCCTATTGAGTGAAACTAAGCACTAATAAATGGAATAGAAGTGGTAGGCTTGCATACTTCTGTATTACTAGATTGCAACTTTTATTATGAAGTATTAAATGTTTTTGAAGAAACTCAATTATAAGGTCTTAAGCAAGTTGAGGTAGAAATTTGCATTCTAAAAGCTTAAGATCATGATTGTAAAAGGATTTTGAGTTTCCCTATGTAACTAAAAACTTAGTATGACAAGGCTTGTAAAGGTATAAGAAAATGTATCATCACCTTATGCATCCCAGTGTGGACCCAAATGTAAGAATGCATAGTGTGTAGCCCATATGTAATAGGAGAATTTTCTCTATTGAAAGATTAGAGCCATAAATTTTGATTGAATTTCTGGTTTCCCAAATATCGTACCATCTGAAATCAAAAATAGAATACCAAAATTGAATGCTGAGAAGTCTGAATCAGCTAATAAGCATCTGGAAGAATTTAGTAATTTAATGGATGAATATGGGGTAGATGATGAGGATGTGATCATGAGGCTATTTTTCAATCTCCAAAAGGAGATGTAAGAGATTGGTTCTTTGATTTACCAACATACTTTGTCTATTCTTGGAGTGAGTTCAAAGCGGTATTCATGGAGCAATTTGGTGAAAGAATCAATGCTAGTTATATGATCAATAAATTTACGAGCATTGAGAAATAAGAGGATGAGTTAGTCCTAGCATTTAACCCGAGATTTGCTAAAACATTGAGGGATATTCTAGAGGTTTTGAGGCTAAGTGATGCAGTGTATTTAGTTGTATACTTGAGTGCTTTCGATAATGAGATGAGCTATCTATTAAGAGATAAGGATCATAAAACCTTGCATCGGGTCTATGATATAGCCTTGAACATTGAAAAAAATTGAAAACATGGAATGCTAAAGGGTTGTTTTTCTACAAGTGTTCACTACCCTACGTCACTTGATGTTGATGAAAGGTGTAATTCAAAAATTGAAAATGAATTTCATAACACTTGTAGCCCTGTTGTCCCAACCTATACACCTACACATGGTTATGATCATGTAGAACTTCAAACAAGTTGTTAGCAAGTTGTATGCAATAAGGATCCTATGGTTTTGGGTCAATCTCTCTCTTGCATAAGGAGACACAAAGGAGAATCATCATATGATCTCTATGAAAGATTTATGGATACCCTGTCTACAATTTCTAAGTGTCACGGACCTAAAAATTTAATATGCATTGATTTATTTTATGAATCTTATGAACCAGGTTTATGTGTGTTGCTAAAGGAGTTGAAGCCTGTTAGGCTTGACCAAGTGTGTGACTACTTTTCTCTTTCTCAAAAGGTTAGAGATGATCATCAAAAAAATATTATGTTTTCAACCTATAATTATAATGATTTTATTGCTCCATATGAATCAAGCAGTGAGATATCACATGAAGAAGAAGGGAGAAGAGCAAGGGTTGAAGATGCATACCTTAGTGATGAAAATGAAATATATGGTTTCAATTCTTTTGAAGATCCTAGAACCTGTAGTCCTATGAAAGACACAAGACTGGGCAATAAATTTCAAGAGCCTTCTGACCATGCTATCTCAGATTATGTGGATATGACAAAAATTTCAGATATGTGTACTAAACAATCAGAGGACAACATGAAAGATAGTATTAGTTGTTGTGAGTTTAGGGCTGATTGTGATTATGCCTATGAAGAGGACATCGATTGTGGTGTTTCAGAATATGGTGATGCTAGGGAAGAGTTATAACTCCATGTGGAAGAGGTAGAAATATTTATGTCAAAAATGAATGTAATGGAAAACCCCTTATTTGATGCGCCTCCATCTTCACTAGAGGCAAGAAATGATGATCCTTATTGGTCCAAAGATAACCCACTCTTTGCTAAGGATTCTGATGATGCATTTGACACAAGATTAGAATGTGTCCTTAAGAAAATGAAGCAACACATTGATGTGCTCTTCAAGGGCATTGCTTATGAATGTTTTACATTTGATACAGATGTTGCAGGTAGGGTTGAGTATCATGATGCTAGCTACCTGGAAGAGTATGAACACTTTCAGTTTCCAGTTCAATTGGAAGGTATTTTGATGGAGCATGATAATAAGTTGAAGAGAAAGGAATGCTATTTTCAATATGAATATGTTTTAGGTGATGAATATAACACATATGTGTCATGTGATGATGAAAAATTTCAGTTTATGCCTAGTTATATGATGCAAAATGACAGAGATTACATTAGCAATGGTATGCTCAAAAGAGTTGTGAGAGGTGTTAGTGGCAATGATTTTAACTAGGTAAATTTTAGTGGTAAGAACATATTTGTGCTTGAAAGAAGAGGGATATACTAGTTACAGTAGTATGGCAGAGGTAAATGTGGGTTGAGGGAAATTAGTTCCTTCAACAGGCTGATGTTTGACAGAGGCAAGCACTAGTTTTCCTTTTCATTTTGTGGCTTGGGGCCATCAAATATGATTTGAAAAATTGGATAAAGACTCTGCTACCCAATGGTTCTAGCACTTGGTCTACTCCCTAGAGATTAGGAATCTCACCATGCCCACAAGGGGCATGCATCCCCAATCGGAGCCATTGATGGCACCTTCAACTTTTGCAATTCTGAAGTGCCCATGATGAAAATTTTGCTTTGCACACTCAAAAGAGCACCTAACAAATCTACCCCAGTGACCTACTTTGGAGGGTCATAATTTGGAGCCCATTTGCTTTCATGCCAAATCCCTTGGTGGGTGTATTCATTTGTCATATGTGAACATGTATTTTTTGATTTTATCTTCTTTTGATGAGTCTTGACAAGGTTTTGAAATGACAAGTTGCAGGGTTCTGTGACTGTTTTGTTGTTTGCCTACTCTCAGGCCTGCAAAGTGGCCCCTTGTTCAAACTAAAATTTCATAGATGGATGATTTTCATGGAAAATGGATTGGTTCTCTACATTCCTTTCATATTCATTTTCTCCTTGGTCCAGTTTCATAGTCTCAATATTAGATTTGATGTTTTTACCAGGTCAAAAGCAAATGCAACTCTGTTTTTACATTTGCATTTCAAGAATGTTTCAAGGAGGTTATCTTTGGCCATTAATATATTGTGATGAATATGGATTGGTGATGATCACTCTTGCACACATACTCAATGGAACTCAATGATTTATTACCTCCAGTGGTACCTCCCTAGGAGGTGATTTGATAATTTTTCGAGGAGGTGACTTGGTGTGCTATAGTTGGTTTTTAATAAGTGTTGTAGAAAAGTTTGAGTGAGCCACTTTGGACATTAATATCATACAAATCAGGATAAATTTTACCAATTTTTTTTCTACACTAAATTTTGAGTTCAAATTTCTACATGCATGTTTTGTTTTGTAGCTCCTAGACGAGTTTTGATGGAATAACTAATGTGTTGCTGATTGTGATAGGCCCAAAATTGGTGTTCCAAAAAGTTTCAAATATTTAAATTCTAAGGGAAACCCATTTAATTGTTTGGTCTAAAACATCTCTAGCTCCATTTTTGTTTAAAACAGAGGTTATATTATGCATTATTTTATTGCATTTCGGGTGTGGCAAACACATAATAGGGGCCAGTTTACAAAGAAGGTTCTAGAAATATTTTGGCAATCCAAGTTTTGAGGAAATTCATTTTCTCTAAATAATTGATTATGACAACACACTATAAATCTTGGCTCTAGGGGTCATTATTTGTGTCCAGTGAAATTTCTTCATTTGGCCTACAAGTGTAATTGAAATTTGCAATTTTTCTAATGTTTAGAATATTTTAAATATTTTAAACATTAAGCAAATGTGAAAAATGATTTTAGGGAAAACATAAATTAAAATTACAAATGTTTATAATCAAAGCGATTTGAATTCTTGCTTCTAATTGGTGAAATACAACTTTCACAGTTTCATGACAAAACTCATCGCCCATTGCTAGTTTGTAGTCTCTTTTCCTCATCAAATCAGTGATAGAGTGATACTGTGTTCTCTCATAATCCATCATGGATTTGAAGTCTTTTTTCCTTTCTACATTAGCGATGGAGTGATGCTCTGAGCTTCTTATCGCTCATCATAGTTCTCAAACCTCTTTTCCCCAATGCATTCACGATGCATGATGTTATGTTGCCTCTATTGTACATCACTATTTTGTGTCTCCATTTTATCATTTTATTTGAGATATGAAATTGAATCCTAGTAAAGGTATTTGAAGTTAAATTAAAAGAATGTGCATGGGTAACAAGTTTTTTTTGCAGCCAATAAAATGATTTGAAGCCCTCACGATTAAAATGCAAAAACTTGATTTACTAGGCAATAAAGTGTACTTTGTTGTTGGAAAAGATAAATAAAAAAAGTAAAAGTCTTCATGAAAGAATAATTTTCTTAGCTACAGTAAAAGGGGGTTTTGACAGTCAAGGGAGATGGATGAGAATTTTCACAATAAAAATGAAATTATTCAGTTGCAAGCAAGGTAAAAGAAGAATAAAAGGATTCATGGTGAAGTTTCATAACATGATATCACACATCATTGTTTGGTGTCACTATTTCCATATTGCATTCATGATGGAGCGATAACCTCACTTATAGCTATTCCCAAGCCTTGTCTCCTGGATACATCCACGATGTACGATGATTTGTTTCTCCATCATGCATCACTATTAAGTTCTTCATTTCTCACACCAAATTCACAACATGTGATGGATATCAGTAAAGGTTTGTGTGAGGTGATTGTGGGCCCAATGATAAAATGAAAAATGACATTATTTGAATATTTTTTTAAATGGTTGGAGGTAAATTAAATGATAAAGCACAGGTAAAGATTTTGTTACAACCTGATAAATTTTTTAAAGCCTCCACTAAGTAAAAGTGAATCTTTGAGTTGCTAGGGAAATATGAGGCATAGGTAGATTATTGTATTGCCTAGTGCTATTAAATAAAAGCCCCCATAAGTAAATGATTTTAAATTTTAAATGTTGGGCATTTAAAATTTGTAAAGTCCCAAGTAAATATTTCTTTATCATCTCATGAAGTAATAATTAAAGCATTCACTAGTTTATATAAAACTTTTATTGTTCAATGTTAATGAAAAGCCCCATAAGTGTGAAAAAATTTCACCATGTTGTAAAAGCTTTGAGTTTTAGGTGGAGGAAAAGGTAAAGAGCACGAAAATGGGATTTTACACCGGGCACATCAGAGAGTAAATTTTCTCAAAATGAAGGTTCTTCTTCATAGTAAAATTTATTTGTTTCTAGCTATGGGGTAAAGGGAGAGTGAAAGATTTTCACGAAGGGCTTCTAATCTTTTACAAACATAATAGTCTTTCAGCTCCAAGGCTAGGAAAATGATGAAGAATGAATTCTTCCTGGTAGGGGAATATTTTTGTGTTTCAAGGCAAGCAAATGCAAGGGGCGAGAAAATAGATTGCAGATTGAAGATTCTTCATATGCTAGAGGCAGTTGTTGATCAATAGGGCTAGGTTTGCTAGGTGTTTGTAGTGGATCTCAATTTAGGGTTTTACTTTTTTGTTAAGTGCAAATTTCCTATTTTATTGAAGAGGTTGCTTATAGTTTGGTCTCATGGGAATACCATTTTGTAATAGGGTCTCAAAATTCTAGTATTGGTTTTAGGTTATATGAAGTTTTTGAGTCTTGTAATTGAGAATGTAATTACAATAGTGTCATCTTAAATAAATAAATGACAAGATATTTTTGGTTAGTTTTCTCCATTGTAGACATTCCATAAGCTTTGAATATAATGAAATCAAGGGTTTATGTTGTTCATATTCTTGTATTAAAAAAATTCACTATTATTACTCTTATTCAAGGAGTAATTTAAATTGTATTAACAAGAATGAATAGTTGTGCAACTATATGCTTGGATTACTAAAGTATGACTGGTTTGGTTTTTATTATCAATGGTGTAATGCATCATCTGATAGGCATACTTATGACATAGTGAATGTTGTAATGAATTTGAAATTATTTGATTTAGGTGACTCCACCCTAGGATTAAGGCATTAGTCTCTTGATGTTGCAATTTATTGATATTGTGTTGTGAGCAGCTACAATTTATAGTCAAATTTAATTATCAATCTTGTTGTGGGTGTGTGTGAAATTCAATGAATCATATCTCTCATGTTTAATGTGTACACTACCATGAAGGTCAGTGATACCTTCAATGTATTGTATATGTTAAGCATATAAAGGATATTTATCTATTTATTGCGTGTTTGATACCGTGGCATAAAAGTATCTTAAAGCACATTATTGGGATTACCCTCCCAAGTTTAAAAGAGCCAGAAGTTTAGGTGAGAAAAGGTTGTATATCAAGTTCTTTTCCGTTGGCCACTAGCCTTGAAGATTCTTGAGCATAAGGGTTGGCTACCCTTTAGAGGATTTTAAGGTTCTGCTGGAAAAAAATACCAACATGTTCAACAATTGGTATCAAAGCTTAGTTCCTTTAGAAAAGCCTAATAGTTTGAGGAAGATCTTGGAGATTCAACACATGGTTGATATAAAGTATGTTTCTCCTTTAGAAGAATGTTCTACAACTGAACACATAAGAGATGATTGCTATATTGATAAAGAAGAACTTAAAGTAACCCTTGAAGATCTTGACAAGGTTGAAAGTGACAACAAGGGTTTGAAAGAAAACCTTTAGGAAGCAAATGACTGCATGAAAAAGTTGAAAGATCAAATCAAGAAGTTTAGAGGAAGAAATAGGGAATTCAATGCACAATTGAAGCAAGCAAATGAATACATCACCAGACTAAAAGTGCAAATGGAAGAAAAAGGGAGAATTGAGGAATGTTTGAATGCATTGGTACTAAGAAAGAATGAAGAATGTTGAAGACTTGAACAAGAAGTGGTGAATCTCATATTAGATCTAGAAAATGCAAGAATACATGAGGAAAATTCAAAACAAGTTCTAATATGCTTGATGAATTAATTACATTTCATAAACCTGCTAAGGATAAAGGTGGTTTGGGACTTGAAGAAAGAAAATCAAACACCTAACAATGCTGAAAATCAAAAGAAGACTTGAGGCAATACAAGACACTTCAAAAATATAAGAAGAAATGTTGGAAGACCTCCCATTAGACAACCAAATGCTCAAAGGTACCTATATTTCAATGGTATTTATTTTTCATGCAATAAATTTGGACATAAGGCAATAGAATGTAGGAGTAGAATGAATCAGAATGTTGGATCCTTCTTTGGACAATGTTTTGGATGCATGAAATTTGGACATGGAGCAGAAGTCAGATGATGAATAGATATAATACTAGGAGAATGTTTTAATTTTTCATTCGTTACTAGTATACATACAATATGTTTGGACATAAAGCTAACCAATGTGGATCAAGGATGAATATATTTTAGTTTGGTCAGAGAAGTGTTGTATGATAATTTTGCAACAAACTTGGACATATTTCAAGAGTTTGCAGAAGAAAAAATAGAAGAATGTCTAATCTAGTAAAGAGGAATGAACCTATGATAAAATTTTATCCTATTGATGTTAAGAAGGAAATGAATAAGATATGAAGAAAGAAAGAGGATTCTAAGAACCAAGATGAATCAGGAACTTCAAATGCATTTGTGCCTCCCTTTGGTACATATAATTCTCTTGAACATTAAACCTAGGCATGATCTTAGGGGGAGCAACAATAGAAAAATATAATACCCACCTAGAAATTTGAGGTTTTAAGATGTGGCATGAAGATATATCATGGAAGAGAAATTTTTGAAGCTATAGAAGAAAATTACGGTAGAAAATATTGTTATGTGACAATTTGCAAAGTATGGAAATATGTTTGTGCACATAGTTTCTTTGGGAACATCAAATTATTGTTATAAAGAATTTATTGTAGGGTTAGGTAAAATTGGATAGTTAAATTTGTATGTGTGAAAAAAAATTAATTTATCCCAAGGAATTAAAAGAAGAAACAAAAGATAAAGAGGTGTAGAAGGGATCAAAGCATCTTTCAGAAGCTAAACATTAAGACATTGGTTTTGTAAGAGGTGTTTTTGATTCTTCATATTATTTTATCTTCCAAACAAATTCTCTAAAATAGAATTAAATATAATGGAATTATAAAAAGTAGTAGATAATTCACAAAGACCACAATCAAAGAGGCATTTTTCTAAGGTGTTGTCGGTTGATCCCTTGGGTGCATTCTCTGGCACTCTTGTTGGGGTTTTACCTATTGAGGATATTATAATATATATTAATGGTAAAATTGAAGAGGCATCACCTGGTAGGTTATATGTTCTATGGACAAATGAATTGGGAGATGATGATGATACCCTAAAACTTGAGTACAAAACCCTAAGTGAAAATAGGTTGGATGTCTACTAGAAGTTTCCAAATTTTTAAAATTAGGAGTATATTAGAATAGTACTAAGCATAATTCATGACCAATCCATATGGGTTGATGTCCCTCACTCAATAAAAAAGGAATTAATTAAGGATGCAACTAGTTTGTGATCCACCAAACTAGTTCTTGATCATAAGACAATCAATACAAAGGATATAATGGAGAAAACAAGTGCTACTCTTGAACAAAAGGAAATTAGAGTGAACTCCATTACAAACCCGACAGTTAGATTTGTAGTCATACTTATTGATTCAAAAATTTACCGATCAAACAATATAAGCTCTATCCCTCCTATTGTATTTCATATGGTTCTTGATATTTTTCATGCCCTAAAAATTTGCATGAAGGGAAAAAACACACCCAATAATATTTTTTTCTAACCAAAGTTTAAATGTTGCAGTTAATGTTCCCATTTAATCATTACCAATGATAATGTTATTATTTATTAGAAAATTAAACATTAATAATAAAAATGTTATTTTTTATTGATTCAGACATTAATCTCTATCAAGGAAATATGTTCACTTTAAATAACAATTTTATTCATTTATTTATTTATTTTCTCAATTAACGTTACTAAAATTTACTTCCATCTAACAAAAAAAATCATATCACTAACTAATTTGGATTAACATTTAATATTATAATTATCATTTAGTCAGTAAATTTATTAATATTTACTCTCTAATTCACATTAACCATATCATTATTATGGGTATGTGTAGGATCATCATGGAAAAAACAAGCTCTTAAGTGGTAATGAAAATTCAAAAAATTAGAGTTAGGCAAGTTGATGTAAAAATTTGAATAAGTTATCTATATTATTTCAAAAATATGTAAGAATAGAATCTATAGAAAATTGAATTTAGTTTCTAAACTACTAGGTTTTTTTTTTTTTTAAATCTATTTGGTGAAAGTTTGAAATTTAAATGCAGTAGTACTTAAATTTCAAGGAAAAATAAGAAGTGGGTGTTGTTTGACCACCCTAACGACAATAAAATGATAATAACTTTTACAATATTTTAGATATAAGTAGAGGAATCATGTCCCCATGTGATGCATATTGTTTTGTAATTTTTTCCAAGTAAATAATCAATTATGAATTTTTTATTACAACTTTTAAAAAATATAAAAACTCGTATGTCTAACCACCTTAACTTGGTCAAAACTTCATGAAATTATTTTTTTTTTTAAATCCTATAGTATGCAAAGAATAGAATGTGACACATATTTTAGATTCAAAAAATGTGATACCATTTGAAAGCTATAGATGTTTTTCAATCAGCCTATCAATTAGGACTTTAGTTGTAATTCAAATAGAAAAATGAATAATAATTATTTATTAAATTCAAAGTAAAAAATAATTTATTTTGTGGAAAGATGAGAATCTCCTTTAAAAACCCTTTTTGTTTCATCAATTTTCTATAAAAAAAAAGTCGTTAGCTACATGGGCCATCACATCATTTACATATCACCACTTTTTGGCCCATCATGATCCTGCACATACCCTTATTGTTATTAACCGAATTACTAGCTTAATATAAACATACTCTCCTTATTTAATATTTTGAATATTTTTATTAATCTACAATCATAAAACGTTTCAAATTTCATAATCAAATATTTTAACTTGATCCTCTTATGTGAACCCCCTTTATGTAACCATACTTATTGAACTTGTCTCTTCTTCTTAACTATATATATACATATACATATATATATATATATATATATATATATATATATATATATATATATATATATATATATATTGCATAATTTAATATTTACTTTTTAACTTAATTTTAATCTTTTTAGTTTGTTAATATTTATACTAAAAAAAAAATTACATGATTACTGATTATTAATAAGGGCATGCTAGCTATTTACTAACAAATAATTAGAATAGATGAAATGGTAATAATCTTAAGTGATATCAATATTCTTGTTTCATCCCATGTCTATAATTAAACATTAATGGTATGATAAAAGAGTAAACAAGATAAATAAAGGGTAATTTTTTTTATTGAAATAAGCAAAAAATAAGTTTACAAAGAGCTAATATGTTCTATCAAAACAACAATAATATACAACAAAATGAATACAAGGAAAAGGCAGCAAATGGATAGTTGGAATGTTGTCACAAGACAAAAACTATAGAAAAAACCAGAGCCAAGGTAGTCTAAGTGTTGCTGCAAGGAAATGAATTCACAGAGGCAATGTGAATCAAAGTTAGAAATGAGCAACATCCCTCATCCATGGATTGTATTTGCAAAATTACATGTAGGGCTAACTACTGTGAGTATCCATTACATATAGAGCTAACTTCTCTAAGAAACCATTGCTATCTAGGAGAAAGTCACAACAAATTATTAAAATAAAACCTCAGCTGAAAGGATGGTCCATAGTAGTTGCAACACCCACATGATCCAACTCCATCTGAAATCAAGATAAGAGGAGACTCCATAATCTATGGAAGATGCACAATGAAGCAACAAACTTGCTGATTTATGTTACTGGAAATAGAAAATGGAAGTGTATGAAGATCTTGCAACAAGGAGCAATTTCCAACTGAACACCCTATACAAATCAAGTGAAACTAGTGGTTGTGTAGGTATAGAAACTAGTGTCTTAAGGTAGTTGGAATCCTAAAGGGAAAACCTTGTTCTTAAGCTGTGTAAGAATCCCTTCAACCCGCCACTTGATTGAATCATCATTAATATTTTGATTCATTGAATAGGATATCCAAATCCATTGGTTTAATAGACTAGAGTAAATGCAATGAATTTCCATTTCACAAGGCGAAAAGGACTGAGAAAAGCCATCCAAACATCTAAATTTCTATATGCATTTAATGATAGTAAGGCAAGATGAGTTGGAAATAAAGTTATGGTTAGCTGATAAAACAAGAAGAGAATATTTCCACATCCACGAGAAATGAAAAAGGGTATGTATGAGAGTGAAGAGAGTTGTCCACAATAGTTTAACATGAGGGAAAGACCAAAGGAAATAATTGAGAGTTTCCATCCTACCAAAAAAGGGGAATGAAGGAGGTGGGTAGAGGAATTTGAGGCGGGAACCAACTGGGAGTTTCACATGATGAAGTTTCCAAGTGGTGAGTTGGGATTGGGCATCAAATTTAGATTTTTAGATTTGTAGGCTAAGGTTATTCTAGTTGCTTCATCTAAGTTTATAGCACTAGAGAGAGTTAAGTCGGTCACAAATGGAAGGGTTTGGCAATAGTTGTTTATATAGAAATTGAAGAGGAAAATATCTAAGGCTATAACCATTAGGAAACCTCCAATCCTTGGGAAAGAAATCGTGACAACTAGATGAAATAAGGATAGATAGGCTAGGGGGTACAACTTTTGGGATCTCCAATACAACAGCCTTGTTTTTGTAGTTTAAATTGAAGCACAACTTGAGTTGTTGCTAAGATTTCCAAGTGACTCATGAGGGATCTCATAGATCTCTGAAAGTATGAATGCCTTTCCTAAAGAGGCATTCAACTTTAAATCTTGGTATCATAGCTAACAATTGATTATTTTATTATATCAAATGATTCCACCTAATTAAGGATGCAACAAAACTCAAACCATGAATAAATGATTGATCAAACCAAGACAACATGTAAGAAACCAATTGCCAAGCCTTCCAAATGCAATTGAGATGGTTTGATCCATGAGTTTTAAAGTAGGGGGCTAATAGAATTTTGTCACTCCATTGCACAGTGCTCCATGTTTTACTAGCAATTGTTGTTTGAATACGATGTCAAACCAAGAGTTTCCAAGGCAAGCTTCCTTCCATTTCTCTGCTAATCCATTTAGTTGAGATGAAAACCCCTTACATGTAAGGATCAATGATACCCAAGCCACCTTTCTCCTTAGGAAGAATATAGTGTGACTATGAAGTGGCTGCTAACCCTTTTTTATTTCCCCATGTGGACCATATTAAGCTTTGTATAAGTTGTGTTAGCTGGTTGTAACATGTCTTAGAAGGTAGCCAACAAGAAGACATATATACATGACTAGCCAAGAGGATTTTATAATCCACCTGAATACACCCATCTAACAATAGGAAGCGATTTTTCTAGGATAACAACTTTGATTTGAGTTTGTTTATAAACCATTTCCACATGTCCTTCAAAGAAACTCCAATTCCAAATGGAATTCCAAGGTATGTAGTTATGCTTCCATGTTTAATTTCTTTCCATTCCTTTGGAATCCAAGAAGGATGAGGGTTGGGATGTGTCATCCAAAATTTAGTTTCTTGCATTACCAACTGCAAGCCCAAAAATTCACAAAATTTTTCAAGGATATCTAATAGGTTGTTGACATCACTAGTAGTATTTTGAATGAAGATGATGCTATCATCAACAAAATGGGATTTGAGAGCAGTTGATTTACCTGGCAGATAAATGCCATGTATGAGGTTATTCGAATGGGCATGCTGTAGGAGATATCCAAGAGCATCAACTGTGAGGACATAAATGAATGGAGATACAGGGAAGCCCTATCGTATGTATTTTTTGAGAGGAAATTGGAGAGATAGAGCTCCATTGATGGCTAGTCTAGCATTGGCATCCATGAACAACATTCTAATATGAGCACAAAAATTAGGACCAAATCCCAATCATTGCAATATTTTAAGGATAAATCACCCATCGTATGGAATCATAAGCCTTGCCAAATCGAGCTTGAGAATTAGAGCATCTTGAGCCATTTTTTGAGCCCATTTTGGTGTTTCCCAAGCTAGCGCCAAATTATCCAAGATAAATCTACCTCTAAGGAAGCTAGTTTTCTCAAGTCGTACAATCTCTTGGGATATGGTTTTGATTCTCTTGAATAAAGCTTTACCTATGATTTTGTATGAAGTATTTAGCAAGGTTATGGGTTTCCAACCAATAATTGTGTCTTCATCTCCTTGCCATCTCAACAAGATAGTGCATGGGTAAATATAGAACTATAGAAATTACAAAGATCATATATATCTTTATATATTTATTCAACATTCAATTTCAAGAGCTCACAATTATTTACATTAGGTAAAATTATAGTAATAATTATATTTTAATTTGACATTGTAGTTATTGCCTTCCCCAAATCATTAATTCTTAATCATAATATTAATATTGTCTTTACAATTGTTACTATTACTGATTAATATTTAATAAATTAAATTTTAATTAAATTAGTGCCATTCAAATATTATCATAGTGCAGGAAAAATAAACAATAGTAAAAATGTTAAATCTATGGGCAAAATTAATATCAACTCGAATATGATATTATAACCAGTATTAGATTTACCACATAATTAATACTAGCATATTAGATTGAGTATTTAGTATTAGAAAAAATTGTATTCAATGTCGGAATTGATTAATATTTTAATAGCATTGATAATAAATAGTTATTATGTAGCTAGTACCCTATTCATTGATTTGTATTACCCTTTAGAAACACACTATCACAGTGAAAGATAAATTTAAGTCTTTCCCCGTTTATGTTAATACTCATTTGCACGAGAATTTTTCTATTTTAAATGCATTTTATCTTCCTTAATATATATTTCTTTCCACATCCCATAAAAAAATAAAAGAAGAGTTTGTTAGTCCCTGTCATATAGGTGGGAGACTAATGCTTTCGTTTGAATGTTGCCTATTAGAATGGTGCATTGGAAATGGTGTTGGTAAAATATATATTCCTTATGTTGATGTTTTGGGGATTAATTTATTAAAAGGAAATTATTGATTTTTTTTGCAATTTTTCATTGGCTTTTCGTATTTTCCTCGTGGTTTTGTTATTTTCTAATTTATTTAATTATTGTAGCAAACTTTTCTATTGAAAATATTTCATGAATTTTTTTGGTATAGTCGTGTCTTGACACCCACTGTTTTGGTGATGTGTGGCATTTTAAGCAGTACATTTGTCTTTACTATTTGTGAATTTTCATTTATTGTGAGTAGATTGAAGTGCAAGCATCATTAGTAGCTTATGGTGTAAAGTTTTAAGTCTGTCGAGTAAAGTATTATTTGCATTATTTATTCATTTGCTCAAGTTGTTTTAGGAGGTTGAAATTTGTGTCTCTTGAGGGTTTACAACTATCATTTTGGAAGTGAGGCATTAGTAAGTTCCTGTATCTTTTACACTATCATTTTTGAGTTGTTTAATCATTTGCTCAGATTGTGTTGTAGATGACATTGAAAAGTCAAGGAAGCGAATTCCTGAAACAAATGAGTAAATATGTTTTAGGTTTTGTTCTTTTCTTTTCTTAGGTTTCTTTACAGACGATGTAGAGGTAATATTAGAAATCTTGAGAATCAATTTCAACTGCATTGCATTTTTGTCTTACATTATGAGAATTTATATCTTCCTTAGGGTTTTTCATCTCATTTTTTATATAGAGTTTGTTTGATTTTATGGGAAAAAAAAATTTATTACAAAATTGAAAGAAAAATATGCCACATTCTTTCCTCTGTAAATAATTTGTTGAGGTTGTTGAAAGGTATGCATCCTATCACAGATTTTTAATCACAGATTTTTATGGTTTGTAATTTAAGATTTCTTATGTTTCATTTTGAAGGGTTGTTTTGGGGTTTACATGCATTTCAAGGTTTGCTCTCTATTTGATATTTTAGGATAATATTTTAGATAAGATTTTAATGGGGCTAAAGTTAAGTGGCACACATTTCTTGTGTGCGAAGGGTGTAGATTCGTTCTTACACGTTGGAATCTCTACATATATTTTTTAAGCCTATTTTTTAAGCCAATTTAGGCAATTCATCTTTACCAGGAGTAAAGATTATATTTGACTGTTGACACTGTCTGCGAGGGGAATATTTTCCTCAATTTTTTATCTGATCCTTTAAGGCTTTGATGGTACGCCTAAACATTTAGTTTCCATAAATTTCAGGCGAAATATGGGGAACTTTTTCAGACATGCACCTTAAAATTTAGGTAAAAAGGGGTGCAACTTTCTTTATATGCTCTTGAATTTTAGATAAAACGTGGTGCAGATTTATCCTAAAGCTCTTTAAGATATAGGCCAAATGTGGCACAAATTTCTTGATACGGTTCCTAAAATTTAGGCTAAATATTGTATAATTTTTTTTTTAATGGAGTGGTATAGATATGTGTACAACTACAGAAGATTACTTTCTCAGCAAAACATAATGACAATTTCAATTGAATGGAATGGTATCGATATTTGTAAAGAAGATTGTTTTCTCATTCATTAACATACTATCTGCTGCAATCTTTTTGGTTCCATTGCTGTGGAGATGGATTGAAAGATCTGATTGGCATATTATACGTTTTCTCCTCTAGTAGTCACAGGTGCCATGCTCAACCTTCATAAGTTAATATTTTAAAGATGCATGCAATTTTTTTCATAGCCAATAATGCATCTATTGAGAAAGAAAATTTCTTCCATTATTATTTTTGCAATGCTCTCTTGTTAATGCTTATGGATGATTATAATAGGCTTCTGTTTCAAAGTGGTATTCTTAAGATCCTCTATTTTGTAAACTATGGAGCTAATTTTTGACACTAACCTATTGAGTATACCACCTTCAGACAAGAATTTATGTTGGGAGAGGAAATCACGAGAGTTAATTCACACTTTTCAAGTGAGTTTCCTTATACCTTGTTCACTGAGTCATTAATGCTGAAAAGAACTCAAACTGGGCAATTTCAAGTGGAAAAACTAATAACAAATCAGGTGACCCCTGAATGGAAAAGGAAACTTGAGTATGATTTGGAGAAAACATTATTCACATTGGAAGCCTCTGAATTACTGCCAGATCCAAGTTGTCAACCTCTTCTCTTGACTATTTGGACCAACATTTTCACACATATGATGATTTCGTGAAGGCTCCTGAATTGGCCTCATGTTTGTAAAATGAATGTTTAGAAATAGAGAGCAATCTTAATAATAATGATAGAAAAATCACATAAGCAATTTTGAAATGGGCTTCGCATTCCTTTCAAATTAGAAGATTGCTTCAAGATTTCACTCAGACGATTGAAGCCAACCTGACCCCAGGTAGGGATATTGATTTTGATAGCTAGACCTTTATTTAGATTTATAGTACCCACAACTGATTATAGGGTTCATAGATACTTACATGATTTTGTTTTGTTTGAATATATGATAACAGAGCGAATTAGGTCCAAAGCATCTAATACAAATGAAAAAAATCTGGTTGAAGAGCTACCACAACTTGCAAGAGAGGTAGCAAGCATTGAGAAAGTTAGAATCTACGCAGGTATGAAGCCATAATCTCTGCCTCCACTTTCACTATTTTTGTTCTTTTGTTTTTATTTTTATTTATGAGGATTTTTAAAATGACTTTTTTCAAAAATTGCAATACAATCAGAGGCTTTTGAGACTGCCTTGACACAAAGATTGAAGCATCTCAAGACTAAGGGTTCTGAAGGAAATTATGGTTTTTCCAGTCGACTAAGATATTAACTTCAAATGCATTTTCTTTGCGATATCATTAGATTCTATACATTTTTGTTTATTAGACTTACTCTGATAAAGCTTGGGTATTTTCTTTTAAAATATTCATTGTCTATGCTACCCCAGTGACTGGAAAATGTTTTAGTATAGCTAAAATATAGTTTTTACACTGGACCAAGATCTTAACTTCAATACTGATTGCAAATGATGGTATTGTATATTGTAAAAATCCAACTACGTTATGCTTTGAACAGGTAATCAAATTACATTTCTCTCTGTTGATGTAAGAGTTTAATGAATACTTGAACCATACAATGCTTTAATATGAACATTATAAGCTTTATTTCATTAAGTTGTAGATTATAGTTACATTGATTCTAAATGCATTATTTAGCTTCTAAGCTTACAGCCCTACACTCACGATGATTGGTACATTTAAAGCACATTGAGATATAAGCACGAAGTTGAACCATATGATTTCATTTTTGTAGGGTATATGCAGAGAATATAGTAGGTTTAGTTGTAAGCAGATTCACTGTACTTCTTGTAGTGGAAACTGTTGTGCCTAAAATATACTTTTAATCATATATAGATTTTAAAGCACAACTGATTTTAAAGTAAATTTATATGTAATTTGACCAAGCAATATTTAAAAATAAGTTAAAATAAAAATGTGAAGCTCTTTATAATGAAAAGAAATAAAATTCTACATAAAAATACAGAACATTGATCGAGTTTGAAAGACTGGGTTCTGTTTGGCTTACTGTTCTTGCTTTAATGGTTCAGAAAATTGAAAGTATCTTCTTTCATTTGAGAGATTATAGAAATCCAGTGAACCTGAAATATAAGATTGCTTTTCAGCATATCGTGATTTATTTGCTCCCTTGGCTGTGGACACACTCAAGGATGTTAGGGACACCGACCCAAGTGAAAAAGATGTGACATTTGAATTAGTATAAATTAGGATGGTTGTTGTAAAGGAGGAAGTTATTAGATAGTACCTCTTTCCTTTCCTGGTTATGCTGGTTTTCAAAACTCTAAATTAGAAATGCATTTTTCTAATAGAATAACAACACTAAAAATTTGACCATGTCTAAGAAAACATACATTGAGATGAATGTAACAAATCATACCAGAATTGTGAAATATTTCTATTTCACTTCTTGGCCCTAGAATTTCCTACTTGATGAGCAGAAGCACAATGAAGTGGATAACCATTGGAAACAACTCTTCAATCATCTTTTTCTTTCCTCCAAATCTCTCTTCCCTTGAACCTGCTATACTATTTATGAGTCCATCTTTTGACATCTTTCTTTTATTTATTGTTGAAGGCATAATGAGTAATATATTTTGATGAATCAAATCATCTATGTCCAATAAAAATCTGAAATCCCAAGCTCCATAGAACTGTAGTTTGAATTTAAGCATTTATCAAATTGTGAAGAAAATATTTTATGTCTGTACCTTTCATATGCTCTATGTAGTAAAGCTAATATCCACCAATTCATCCTTCTACTTGTTCTGAACAATATTTCTATCAAGAGTACTTTGTGTTATTAATTCTGTATTGCCAACCAAGCAATAATTAAGGCTAACACTTTCAAATGATAAAATAGTAGATATGCCTATTGTTTATGCAATTTAAATCAATTCTGAAAATCTCGTCAATTTTGTGCTTTCCTCACAAAGATTGCTTTCTTTGCCACACAATGGTAAGTTTCATTCTTTAGAAATCTTTTCCTTAGGAGATTATACAATATGTGCATAGTTGACATATAGGAAAGTAAAAACACAACATATCAAATATGCTCACAACAAAAGCCAAGTAACCATTGTTCATAAAAAAAAAAGTTCCTTATTTGACTTTCATATACTAGTTGTATATTTTTCACTTTCAAGAAAATAGAAAACAATTCCAGAAAACAACCTCATTTGATTTTCTAACAATCTGAAACATTAACTGTGTATCTTAAATATTTGATTTCGTAACAATTTGAATAATATAGCAAGTGGAAATAATAACATACTTTTTCTCACTCCTTACCATAGAGATTCCTTGCTAAGCAACACCTCCCCTCCATCAATTTTAACTTTTAATTGGCGCAGCTGTCATAAAGCAAATAATTTTCATTGAATATTCTAACAAGCTTTGCCTTAAAGTATTATTCAGTACAATAGGCATGAAAAAATGTAAGGTAAGTACTAGCTATTTTTGGAAGAGCCGATATGGGAATAGGATGGTATGAAAAATTTGCTAAAATAATTGAGAAAACTGAAGTGCCAACATGAAAGTGCAACTCTGAAAGTGACCGCATGATAGAACTGATAATAATAGAATCATATAAATGAATTTGTAGTACTTCTTTATTTTCAAGTAGAGGAAACTGCATTTATGGAGGACCAAATCATGCTCCACTTGGGAATGTCAATGCCTAATCTAAATACCCAACAGGATATTGCTCTTGCAATAGAAACGTGGGTAATTGCATATCGTCCAAGTTCCATCTTGCTTGTGCTTCCATCACCGCTTTCTCGCCAGGTATATGCAGATCCAAAAAAAATTTCCATAAGCCATGTTGATATAATGTCTATCTGTTAATTCACTTGGAAACGTAGTTTCGGGCAATTCCTTCTATCCAGATTGTGAAGAGCCGCATTCCACGTGGACATGGAAAAGTATATTTTTAACAACTATCTTTAAAAGTTTAAATTCATAGGTATCAAACATAGGCAAATAAAACCGCGTGTAGGGGAAGGAGCTATTTCAAAATAAAAATGTTATATTGATTGCAAAATAGCTGTCAAAAAACCTTAACAAACAAGGAATAATGGAGGATGTTATATGTCAAAAATGATGCAACCATGTCAAAAATGATTCAGTGATTGATTAAGCATTAACACTTTCATTTATGCACTTAGTAGTCTCTACCTTGATCCTCATGATTATCTTCTTAGAACCGGATGAGAGCTCTTTTGTGTCAGTTAATGTGTCAAAAAAAGTTTGAAACAGTATTTTACACAAATTAGAGTCATGTAATCTGTTATATAACTATGGTCTGATATAGTATAGTCTGACACTTCTCGAATCACTATAAATGTATGACTTTTTGGTGCCTTAAAACTCCCTGGTATTGCATATGCCAATGTTACCAAATGTGGAGGATAGTATGCAATCCATATTATTTTCTAGTTTTCTATTCCACTATGTATAAGCCTAATTAAAATGTGAAGAATTTATGAAAATATGTAGTTTATTCCTCATTTTCTAAAAACCTAAAAATGGATGTGAAAAAATATAAATTATACTATTTATGAATTATGGTGAATGAATAATTTAAACAATGAACTTTTGCAGTGGTGCGATAGCTTAACATACAAATCTATTTAGGGAAGCTTGTCAATGTTATTGTAACTTGTGTCTGTGCCGATTGTTTACTTCCCAACTAGATTTGGCTATTTCAAAGTGGCCAAAATTATGATTGTTTTCCAAATTCTCCTTTCTAATGGTGTTTTTATTTGTCTAAAAGAGATCATGTGTTGTTTCTCTAGCCAATAGCTTCCATATCCTTTTAGATACAATTATTTTATAATATAAAATATGTTTAGGTTTTTGGAGTTGATTTTAGTTCCCCATAGATAAATGAATCTAGTCATGTTTTTTGAATAATTGTAGGCCAATATACTTTGTTATTATTTCAATCGACATAGTTTTTGCTAGAGTGAAGCCATCATGTTATTCAATTTTTCAATTTTTAGTTTATACAATTGGTTATCAGTATTCATTGTGCTTACTCTTTGATACAATAAAATTAAAAGATTGTAATTTGCAAAAATGGTTATGTGAATATGTAATTTAATTGTAATTTACAAAAAAGATTATCTAAATATGTAATTTATTTGCACAAGTGAAGGACATACAATACAAAATGTTGCATTAATACAATGCACAATGTGATGCTTAAGCATGAAAAATTCTCCTTTTGACTCTCAACCCACAATGAATTGATACTTGTTGTTCTTGACATAATATTTTAAATTATACACTTTAACAATTGAGGAATGAGCAAGTATTGTGCAACTAACTTCTCAATTTATTTATTAGTTCTCCTATTTCATTTTTTAGTAGGTGTGACTAACCAATAAATAATGATTGCTATCACAATAAATAAAGGACATTTATCAATTCAATAGAAAATGAGTAGGTCCATTAATATAAGGTTGAAAGAGCATGGTTTTGCAATCCACCACTAAAAAAATTAGTTGAGACTTTCAAGACCATTTATGAAAATTGATAGTAATATAATTTTATATGATAAATAACTACCAAATTTCTATAGTTATTTTAAATGATAACTTCAAACCATGTGATGATTGACACTCATATCAAATCAATTCTATAGTATATCTCTCTATAATGCCAAAGTGGGGCAATTTGTTTCCTAGGCAACACCAATTTCAGGTTTCTGAATAATAATAGTCAAAAGCTAAATAATGGTTCAAATCAATAACTATGACCTAATATTTGATTTTTATGTTGTGGAGTAATAAAAAAGTCAAATTTGATGGCAGTTGAAACTCATATATGTGTAATCTTCAATAAAAGTTACATTAACATTTTAGGTCCCTCAAACCTAATTATTTTATTAACTAGGTCAATTGTATACATAAATAAATTTAAAATATTTCTATTTTTTTTGTCCTCTCTACAATCATAAGTAGATGGGGGAAACCATCTTATTAGGGAAGTAGGTGAAACCATTACATTTCATTATTAATAAGTCGTAATTTACCTTATAATTAAATAAAATTAGAATATCAGTATTTCTTGTCCTAGATCAACAAATATATGCCCGATGAATAAAGAATGACTACCATCACAATAAATAGATTACTATTTTGTGAATATATGATTATTATTTCTCTTAGAAATTTTGAAGTTACACTATCAAATACATTTGATTAAATTTACTCTTAGAATTTGCGGTGCATTAGTTTTCTTATTAAATATTTTTTTTTTATTATGGGGTACAAGGTTGAACAACACTTTTGGGAGAAAAATCATCTTATCAAAATATTACAAAGAATTGAATGTGAGGGTAGATGTATGCCTTGATGGGGTTCACAAAAAAGAAACATAGAAAAATATAGGGTAGGGTGGAATCCAGGGGGCATACATCTACCCTCGAATTCGATTCTCGACAAAAGTTTGATAAGATAATTTTTGAACAACTAATGAATTGGTTTGCAGGATGCAGTTCCTAACATTGTGGTTTTGTAGATGGCTACAATGGGGGCTTCATTCTCCCTACTTGCAAATGAATCTAGACATATAAGTAGCCTTTTAAAAAAAAACTTATTTTTTGAATTCCTTTAGCTTTCATATGGACATAGTGTCATATGGGCACTAAAGTGGAGGCTAAATGTAGTGTAGAAAATTGTACTCATTTCTAAGTGAAAGTACAATTTCACACTTACTTTGGACCTATTTTAGTGATCTTGCATTTATGCATTTTTAAACCTCATTAAAAGGCCCCTAATACCCTTTATTATGCATCCCAAGGCCTATTTTATTTATTTCCTGATAATGTAACCCATATTGAATAAATTCTATTGATTGATTTAATGCCTCGCATAATCTAGGTCCTAAACTTATAGATTAGGACCATGGGTGAATGGGTCCCCTTTAAGTTCATAAACTCAAATTAAAATATGTTTTTGGTTGCATTTCAAGGTCTCAAATTCAAATTTTAAGTGTCAGATTTCAAGATTTAATAAACAGGAAATTAGAAAGGAATCCTATAAAACTAAGTCTTTCAATCATTTTTCACTATAAAAAAAAAGAGAGACTCACATGAGATCACAAGGATTTACACTCAAGAGAAAGGAGAAGTCAATCAAGCATTCAAAGTTGAAGTACTGGAGCAACACTCTATTTGTTTTTGTTGGTCTTCAAGCTAATTTTATCAACAAGATCAAGCATTGCCTAAGATTGATGATATATGCCTATGGAGGATCATGATGGATTCTATGTTTTGGGAGATGCACCAAGACATTCAACCAAGCCTATTGACTTGTTTCCTAAGTGATTCAATTTTCTATTATCATTCTACTTCCCACCTAAATGAAGGTATATTCAAATTTGTGATCTATTAGGGCGGCTTGACATCTCCCAAAGTATGTCTTCACTATTGTTCATGTTTCATTTAGGGATTCTATTCTAACAAACTTGAATAAGGTTTCTTTGCATTTTAAGCTCTTGTAATCTTAGACACACTTAATATTAGGGCTTGCACACACCTTTTATGTTTCAAATCTATACTTTTCATCAAGGTTTAATTACAAAACTTGGGGTTTGACCAAGGAAAACCCCCATCCACCATCAAACAACAATTTTTTTTGTAGATTTATCACAAGTAAAGATCTAAGAGTGAAGTTTTAGAAGTGTAGGAAGGAAGTGCAGATCTAGGACTCAGATCTCAATTTTTGATTTTCCAGAAAGGGAGACCTAGACCCATTCACCCATGGGTGAATGACTCCCTAATAGCCTCTTGAAACTACCTTTTTATGATAGGTGCACAATATTTAATCCTTTTACATATCTGTTAGAACTTTGTTGTTTCTATTAGTATTGACCTTTAAATTGACATTTCAAGTTTGAATTGGCATAATTAGGTTGATTTACTATTTTTAGTTTTTCTCGCAAAATTTTTGTTTAGTATTGTACCCTCATCCTCAAGCATAAGGAAATCAGTAGATTCTCACATTGAGTTGATTCACCTAAGGGTTGGTAGTCAATTTGTTTTGGGGATCTCATTTCCTAATGAAAATAGGAAGACATGGTCTATTGTCATCATCTTGACTTACCTTTCTATTATGGGAAAAACCTATATTTTTCTATGTTTCACCTTAAAGAGAATGGATAATGGGTCCTGACAACAAGGGCTGGTGAGGTACCCATGTACAAACAAAATATCTCTCAAAATTAGAGAAAAAGAGAAAACCATGGTGGGAGAAAACTCCTCCCCAAAAGGGAGAAAGGTGAATGAAGGAATGAAAAGCCTCCAAATCAAGGAGAAGGACTAAGAAGCTTGCAACCGAAACAATGTCCCAAAAATAAAAGGAACATGTAGAGCATTACTAAAGCATGAAGAATTTATAGATAATTGTCAAAAGATGACTGATATGGTGTTGAAATGAAGAACATCCATAAGCATGAATGTAAGAGTTTCTATATGGTAAGTGATCCATCTCACTGAAATGCATGTAACTAGTCATTGGTGTATGTTGCATTTGAAAATACATAGGACCAAGAACTAGATATATGCAGATCACTCCCACATGAAACCAAGGAAGCTTTAGCACCAAAAAATAGAAACCCTCCATAATGCTAAAAAGGGAGAGTCAAGATAGGTACTCTAAAATTGTGTGAAACCAAGAAGTACATGTAGGAGAAATAACCTACAAATAAAATAGTGTGCAAAATAAGGCACACATGCATGAGGCAAGAATCATTATGATTCACTACTATCATGGAAGGGACACTGACTTAATAAAGGTTTGATGGCAAAACAAAAGGAAAACATCAAACCCCCATGGCACTTTATATCATAGTGTAAATACAAAAGGCATAAGAAGATGTGCGCAATCCCCAAAAAGATTATACACTAGAATTACACTTTATCTTAGTGCATCTACAAAAGAATGTGCATGAAAAGGATGTCTGCAGTGCCCAAATAGGAAAAAATACTAGAAATAAATGAAGAACAACCAAAAATCAGTCATCTCGCATAAAAAATAAATTAGGAGCTAAGACGTCCAAGTAATTCACTAGATTATGAAAAGACAAAAACCTAAATAAAATGTACCTAGAGAGAAATGTAGAAAAAGTGCATGGATGGTTGTGAATAGCTCTAAAAGATCATCCCAACTCTATTGGAATCGTCAAAATAGAAAAAAACGTCAAAAGTTATGAGCTCAGGACTGAAAACAACACCTTTGAATTCAATAGGCTACAAAATGTACTAGAAGTAGACAAAAGTAATGAAACCCACACAACTTGAAATTTGACAGAACTATCTTTCCAAAAATATCTTGCTAAAAAATGATACCGTATGCCCAAGTTATGACCAAAAGAAAAAACAACTCCTTTAAGGTGCAAGGATGGTCCAAAGGGGCCATATTGCTTGAAAAAAATTTGGCCCTTGGGAAAAAAAAAATTGCTGGAATATTCTGATCTGATATCATCGAAAAAATAGGTACCTTCCAGAAAAGTATGTGCCGACTAGAAAATTTTGTGTTCACTGGAAAAGAGTGAAAATAGATTAGAAAGTTGATAGGCGGTGTCGGCTTAATTTTGTGGTGCTATATCTTTTAAAAGGCTACCAGATGTAAAGAACTGGTACATGGTGTTTGATGGCACTCTCAAATTTTGTAAATTTTAAGTGCCCATTTCAAAAAAATTGCCTCTGCACTTTCAGAAGTGCACCTGATGAATCAGTCTGAATGACCCACTTTGGAGGCTTGTGATTTAAAAGCCTGTTCATTTTCATGCAAAACTCATTTGTAGACATATTCAATTGACATATGTGAACATGCATGTCAATTTTCAGCTTCCCACGATAAGTTTTGTCAGGGTTTCGAAAAGTGAACCTGGAGGGTTTTGGCACATTTCTGCTATTCACAAAGTCAGTTTTGCAAAGTAGTCTCCTATTTGAGCTTGCATTTTCCAATTGGTTGATCATCATGCCAGATTGATTGTTTTTGTGTATTCTCCCCACAAAAATGAGCTTGTATGTTAGTTTTCAGAATCTCATAAGTTGATTTACTATTTTTACTAGGTCAAAACCAAATGCAATTTATGTAGTTTTGCACCTGCATTTTCAGAAACCTTTCTGAGAGGTCAACTTTGAGCATCAATATCTTTTGATGGGAGATGATTCAAGCAATTTCCTTTTTTAAGCATGCTCAGGGTACCCAAATGTACTTATGTTTCCAGTGGCGGCCTCCCAGGAGTTGATTTGCTATTTTTTCAAAATGGCAATTGGGTGAATTTTAATTGGTTCAGAACAGGTTGTTGCAGAAAGTTCAATTGAGCAACTTTGACAGTTAATAAATTTCACCTCATTATATGTTTCTCCAAGCCGTATGATGCACTCTATTCTTGGGTCAAGTGACTACATGCCTACAAGTTTATATGGCCTCAAGTGGTCATTTGATTAGTTTCCCAGGCCGATTCCAGGACCAACTTGGCCAGTTTTGCTCATTTTCCAAATATGCTTGAAAACAGTTTTTAAGGATAACCTAGTTCATCTTTTCACCTCAAGATCATTCAAGATATGTATCAACTCAATTTGAGGATAAATTTGTTTGAAAATGATTTTTTTTTTTAGTCAGGTCCATAAGGGGACTCAACATATGTTGCATAATTTGATGAGGTTTCTATCCAATTGAAGTGAAGTGAAAACCATGGTGAAAATAAATGTAAATTGATAAACATCAGAGCCATTTCTTTGGGTTTTGTGATGGAGGAGGAAGGAGCTTGAGTTTTGAGGCTTGTCCAAATGATTGAACTACAAAATAATAGATAAAATGCCATGGCCTTATAAAGACGGAATGATACGATATAGTTTAACATTGTTTGATGAAGGCATAGTTTAGGGTGTTTCTAATGGGAGGGTTGAACTCTCTTACCCCTGAGAAAGTAATAAAATGCAACACTGGGGAGGAATGCCTTGAATTTGTGAATCTTTTGCCTCCATTTCAAGTAGGCCTATCGAAATGGGCTATCTATCTAATTGCATACGTTGTGCAAGAAAAGAAATAATATTAATGAAGTGAATTCAAGGAATAGAGGGCAGCAAATTTCTCAGATGAATGTGGTGACATGGAAAGCCATAATTACAGGCTATGAACAAAATCAATGTGTTGAAAAGGCCTTAGAAACTTTCATGTAGGTTCTTAGTATTTAAGCACCAAAGGTAAAAAACCTTCTCCAGACTATTCTTATCAGCAAGCTGACATAGAAAATGATCCTCACAAAGCTGAGGCTACATCTATTGACCATGTTCCAATTTTACATTGATTAATTGCAAACTAATTAGCAACTAAGGCAATGCAACTACATTTGAAGGGAGAGCATGCTAAGGTAGAACCACATGATTTCCAGACCTCATAAATTTAAAAGAAAATGCAACCAACGCACTTGGAGGGCAACAAACGCACAAAATGGATGAGTTCAAAAGACTTTACAAACTTTCAACCAATGAAAAATAGACTCTAAAGGTTGCGTAGTGGATGAATGTAGCTGGTATGTGAAAGACTATGGGATGCCATGACAATAGGGTATTCTCGAAATGATTTGTTAAAAATCCTTTGAAACTCTCAAGCAATGAGATTGTTTGAACTAGAGGAAGGAACCTACAGCAAATTTGAGGGGCTAGGATGATATTGAAAGAGGAGGAAATGATTGTTGTGGATGGCGCATGCAACAAGAGCACATGGAGGAATGTGATAAGGAATCTCAGGCCCATGGCCAGTTAGATGACTTAGGGGCACACATAGAAAGTGACCTTGTTGAAAATTCTTAGAGACTCCCAAGCAAATGCGTTGTGTGTTGGAGTTTTGGAGCAGATTGTAGACATCCATCAAAGTATGAATATCGGGAGACTCGAGAAAAATGAAGAATGCTTGGCGGCCATTGTCAAATGGAGAAAGCACAAACAAGTGAAAGTTAGAGCAAAGAAGTGATTGACGGTCAAGAGAGGAGATGGCCATGTGGGCAAATCTCGCTGACCTCGTGAGGCAAAAGATGACGCCATCAAAACGGTGCGAGATGAGCGGATTTGCTTGTGTGGGCCCACATGAAGATTGAAATGCACTGTGAAAACTTTGAAGGAGGCCCAATGCTTTAATTTGAAAGCTCACATTTTCTTTAATGAACAATAAATTTAAAAATTAAATGTTGCCTGATAAGAAGTGAAATGTAATCTTTTAAAAGCAAAGATTTTAATGGTGAATAATTAAATAATATAAGATGTGGGTAAATACCTGTGAAGGGCTGTGGGTAAAATACAATAATTGTAAAAGTCAAAAGCGTAAATTGAATTATTCACCTTATATGTTGGGCAAGTAAGTAAACTGCAAATGGGTGAAAGCCAGAGGCCACAGGAAATTTTTTTAAATTGCCCCATCAAATGAGTAAAAGTTTTTAAATAGGGGAGTTTTAAAACACGTGCTAGGAATTTTAAAGGAATGTCTTTAACGTTTAAGGCTAAATTTTTCAAATTAAATATTTGAATATTGGTTGCATGGGGAAATAATCTGGAAAGCTGAATTAAAAGTTCACTATGTAGAATTTTGATATCTGGAGGACAAAATATAATGTGCTGGTGGAATAAAGAACAAAAACAAAATTTTCACGGGCAAGAGGCATTTTTATACAGCAGGGTAAAATGGAGAGATTCTCCAGGTGGGCATTTTTTCTATTGCAAAACAACTTGAAACAAACGCAAAATTGGAGGTAAAATTGGTTGCAAAGAAGAGAGATGAGAGATGCTTTGCATTTTCGCTGATCAACGAGAATGGAGCTACCATATGTCATTTTGATCTTCTTCTGGAGTTTTTTATTCTTATATATCTTCTCTTCTATATTCATTGAAAATGGTTCCGAGTTTTTGTATTGGACTGGGTAGATAGAGAATTGTAAATTATGAGTTATGTCTTGAGTCTGTAAGCTGTAATTTTTTGATTTCATGAGCAAATACAACCTATTTATACAAATAAAATCATGAAGGTATTTGCACATTCATGAATATATTTAGATTGTATCCATAATTGTACACATTTATTCATATGAATTCAATACTACAAAGTATTTTTGAGTTTGTCATCTCAAATTTCATGAGATTGTTTTGTTTCAATGAAATGGTTAAAATACTTTGAGTAGATGATTGGTGATTTCAGGCGTGCAGATTGGATTTGATAAGGACAATTTGATTGATAATAAGAGAGGGATTGTTGGTGCAAGACACTAACAGTTAATGCAAAGCATTAGCAATTTGAATCCACTAGCTGAAATTCATTTGTTGATGAATTCATTTTATGTATTTTGACTTTGTGACCCAGAGTTAGGCACCGATCTGTAATTCAGCTTGATACATCTTAGAAACAACTTTAAATTCAAAATCATTTAAATCCTTGTTGTTCGGTTGAGGTTTGATCTTATGTTATGCCTCCCAATTGCTGAGGGAGTGTTGATTTACTGAGAGTTTAGCTAGATTTGAGGTTGTCAATGCTTTCCTTGATTTAATTGAATTGGTAATTATCTGCTATAAAAAGGAATGTTTGCGCATAGTTGCATTAAAATCTTTAAACATTGTATAGGTTGACCTTCCTTGGTCCTGCAGAGCAAGAAAGTGTAGAAGATTTCAGTCTCTGACTCAATCTTGTCAGTTGGCCAAATCCATCATTCAGTCTAAACATAAGAAATTGGCTAGTCTTTAGGATTCTTTGATTTGTTGATTTGGAACACCAATAAAATGGTGACTTTGTTGGGGAGAATTTGTGAAAATTTTGATTGCAGAATCTAGCCTTAAGAGTCATTGCATATAGTCAAATGATTCACCATTCTGAATTTAGTTCAAATACTGAAGGATTTCAAACCTGGAGGAAGATTTGTTGAACTGAACCTAAAGATTCCATGAGCTGTGGTGCTCTATTGGTGGAAGGAGCTCAAAAGAACATTTATCTATGAAAGAACTTCATACTGGTTGAAGTTCAGTCCTCTTTGAAGAGAGGTGGTGAATCTATTAATAAAACCTGTTGAAAATATGAAGGAAGTTCCAGATCTACAACATTTCCAGGTATTCTTCACATTTGATTTTCAAGAAGATTGTTTATGAAAACCACATTTGAACGTCTTAGGAAATTTTTTGGTTCCCTATTGAGTGATTTAGCACTAATAGAGGGAAAGGATAATAAATTTAAGTTTGCACACTTCCATTTGCTAGATCTATTGAATGTAATTATAGTTCCATTGAAATATTTTTTCTAGTGCTCAAATACCTGCTAGTGTGGATGGTTAGAATGAATTTGTGTATCTTAGGGATTTCCATCCATTTGAAAAGTCATATGATTCAATCCCAAGTTGTCATTATGCCAGTAATTATCCCTGTTGTCCATCATTTGGTCATGGTTGTAATTATGCACAATTAGTGAGCCTTAATTTCTAATATCCATGGATCATCAAGGTAAACTAGCTATACCAGTGAACACTTTGATTCAACTTGTCAAGAAGTGTCAAAACTATAATAATCTTCAAGCATATAATACTCCAAAGTGCAAGAACCCAAGAGTTAATAAGCCTAGGTTCAGTCCTGAATGGAATAATGTAGTTGAAAGAGGACTTATACAAATGGATGAAAGGCACCAAATGTTTCAACAAGCCCATTCAAGAGACAATCATACTATATCTACTTGCCAAGTCATTGCACCCGTTCTTAGTTCCTTTGACCCATTGTATGCTCAATTAGATTTGTCATGGGTTGATTAAAAAACTAAGAGTATGTCAGCTCAAGTCTACAAGGAGATGCCTATATTTGATGGGTATATCGTATGTGAAGGAGATGCACATGTTCAAAGTTTTTTCAGCTTCATGGAGAAAAATTCATTCAGAGATCATGATATGTGGATGAGATTTTTTGTCAGATCCCTTGAAGCAAGAGCTCGAGATTGGTATTTAAGCTTTCCTGAGAAGTCATTTCCTTGTTGGGATAAATTAGTGAATTCTTATAGAGAACAATTTGCAAGAGAGCCTTCTGATCTTGTCACAAGATTAAAGGAGATTAGAAAGAAACATGAAGAGTCAAGTATTGATTTAAGTCATAGATTTGTTGTTGCCCTGTCACTAATACCAAAAAATTTCAGACCTAGCACTTTTGATTGTAGCCATATGTATTTTGAATTTTATGAAGAAGGATCCAGTGCATTGTTAAAAGATTTCAAAATATTGAGTATGCAGATGGCTTACACGGTTTTGAATAATTTGGAGAAACAGAGGAATGAATATGTAGAAAATTTGTTGCCTTCACTTATGGGAAAACATGTTGATGTAATCAACAGTGGTGTGAATGCAAATGATTAGATGTTTTCGAACAAGTGCATACTTGAGAAGGTAAAAGATGAGAAGAATGCATCATCAGATAGTGAGGTTGTGAAGAACAATGGAATTTCAAGTATTCTGAACCAAGAACCTGAAGAGAAATATGAGTTGGATTTACTCTTTGAAGAAGAGATGAGCAATCAACAATGTTGTGATACTATTGATCATGTCAAGTCTACATATGTTGAGTGTAGCTTTGATGCAAGTCTTCATAGTGAGACAGTAGAGTTTTCTGATTTAGGGAACTCTCTTGAGAACATCAGTTTATCAGCTACAAATGAGGAGGTAAGTGATGAATTTATGTTTGAAAGACAAGCCACAAGCAGTTGCAGTGAGGAAACCATTGATGGTTTTCAATATGACGATGAAGATATTTGTGTTTATCCTCAAGAGGATGCAAGTGACAAGCTCAGTGAGGACACCCAATCTGATGTTGAAATGCAAAGTGAAGAGGATTGTTGTTATGACAGCCCAAAAGTGAGTCAGAATGAACAAGTGGAAAATCTATTCTTTATGATAGATGGTGACCATGTTTTTGACAATGTTGTTGGCAAACCAATTTATTTTGATTGGGGAGATCATGTTTATGATCAGCCCATTGAATTCTCATACTTTGAAGATGATGATATCATGGGATATCCAGATTTGCAATTTGATAGTGCATTCAACTCAGGTGAAGGTCAAGAAGAGGAAGTGGGTGAAAGGATAGATTAGAGCAACGATCTACTAAGCTGTGAACAATTTTCAGATCTATTGACCACAAAATATCAGAAATGTGCACATGAGGACAACTCTCAGTTGTTTTGTGTAGCCCCTATTGACTTTGATAGTGATGATGACCTTCAAGATGCAAGGTATGATCCAAGTGAGTCTGATTCTCTTTCCAATGATGAAATAGCTGATCATGATGATAATAATGTGAATGAAGACAAGAAGCCATTTGACGATAATGATGCATTGTATTATGAGCATGACAATGTGCATGTTGATGTAAAATAAGGGATTTGTTTTGATGAGTTTGAAACAACTGATAACCATAAGGATTACATATCTGATGAGTCAAGTATTGAAGATTTTAATGTAGATTTGAACAAGTCTTTGTCTGTTGACTTGAATGAGCCTAGCCGTGAGCCTTTGAATGTGAATACAGATGTTGATTTCAATGAGAAATCAAATTATGCTTCTAAACTAGAATTTCTTGTTGTTAAGCAAGCTTGTGATACTGAAAGTGTTGATACCTTGTGTTTAGAGGATAACAAAATGAGTGATGCTGAGGAAAGTTCAAAATTTTGTGTGGAGGGGATAAAGATGTTTGCATCAACAATTAATGTTTGACAAAACCCCTTATTTGATGAGTCTCCATTATCATCAGTTAGTACTAATGATGATCCTTATTGGTGCAGAGATAATACACTCTTTGTTGAGAACTCAGATGAATTGAATGTTGCATCAGTTTGTAAAAAGAATGTTAATGGTGACCAGGATGTCATTGGTGATCTGATGCCACATTATGTGGATGAGTCTTCTTCTATTGTTGAAGATGATGATATGTTATGTTCAGAAGATGACAATATGATCACAGATGATGGTGAGTTAGAAATCTCTGATGACTCTCAATACCAGCATGAGGAAACATAATTGCAGAGTGTGCTTATGCATGAGTGTATCTCTTTGAATACACTTGAAGATGGTTTGCATGATGAGCAAGGTCTTCTATTAAGTTCTTGTGATGGTTACACCTTTGATATGCAAACTAGTGATCAAATTGAGCCCAATAGTTCTAGCCACAAGGTAGACTGTCAGTGCTATTTTTGTCAGCTGGAAGGAGTTTTCATAGAATTTGGTAATGTGCAGAACATTGAAGCAAGTTGTTTTCAGCTTGAGAGTGATTTATATGATGAATATGAATAGCTCTTGCCACATGATAATCAACATGTTGAAAGTGTGCTTGACTTTCAGATGCATTGTGGTTATGAACATCTTGAGGATGTTGAATGTGATTTCCTATTGGGAGATACCAACATGTTCAATCAGGAAAATGATTATGATCAGACTATGCTTTCATATGGTATTGATCACCATTTTCAAATGTTGACACCTGATACTAAATCAGAGAATGAAGAAAGTGGCAGTGATGTGACCTATTTGATTTGGTTGGCATGTAACAAATTTGGACAAAGAGAAAGTTTCTACTTGCCCAAAGGCAGCCTGACATTTGTGTTTGCAAAGGTGCACTTGTTCATTTTGTTGTTTTTTGACAAAGGCAAGCATGAGTTGAGGGAGATCAACTCTTTTTACACAATTGTGTTTGATAGAGGTAGAAGTTGATTTCCTTTTTTAATTTGGTGGCCCGGGGTCACTAGATGAAGTTGAAACAAAGTTGAATAAAGGAGCAACTTGAGGAAACTTGATGGACTTAGAATTTGGTCTACTTCCCAGAGATCTGGAATCTTGCTATGCCCACAGGGGGCATACATCCCTAGTCAGAGCCACAGATGCAACTCTCAAATTTGTCAAATTTTAAGTGCCCATTTCAAAAAAATTGCCTCTCCACTTTTAGAAGTGCACCTGATGAATCAGTCTGAGTGACTCACTTTGGAGGCTTGTAATTTAAAAGCCTATTGATTTTTCGTGCAAAAACCATTTATAGAAATATTCAATTGACATATGTGAAAATGCATGCCAATTTTCAGCTTCCCATGATAATTTTTGTCAGGATTTCAAAAAGTGAAGCTAGAGGGTTTTGGCACATTTATGTTGTTTGCAAACGTTCAGTTTTGCAAAGTAGTCTTCTATTTGAGCTTGCATTTTGCAATTGGTTGAACATCATGCCAAAATGATTGTTGTTCTGCATTGTCCCCACTAATATGAGCTTGTATGTTAGTTTTCAGAGTCTCATGAGTTAATTTACTATTTTTACAAGGTCAAAACCAAATGCAATTTATTCAGTTTTGCACCTGCATTTTCATAAACCTTTCTAAGAAGTCAACTTTGAGCATCAATATCTTTTAATGGGAGATGATTCAAGCAATTTCCTTTTGCACACATGCTCAGGGTACCTAAATGCGCTTATGTTTCTAGTGGAGGCCTCCTAGGAGTTGATTTTCTATTTTTTCAAAATGGCAATTGGGTGAGTTTTAATTGGTTCAAAATAGGCTGTTGTTGCAGAAAGTTCAACTGAGCAACTTTGAGAGTTAATAGCTTTCAGCTCGTGATATGTTTCTCTGAGCCATCTAATCTACTGCATTCTCAGGTCAAATGACTACATTTCTACAAGTTTATATGGCCTCAAGTGGTCATTTGATTAGTTTCCAAAGCCGATTCCAGGACTAACTTGGCCAGTTTCGCTCATTTTCCAAATATGCTTGAAAACAATTTTTAAGGATAACCCAGTTCATTTTTTCACATCAAGATCATTCAAGAATTGTATCAGATCAATTTGAGGATAAAGTTATTTGAAAATATATATTTTTTTAGTCAATTCCATAAGGGGACCTGACATATGTTGCATAATTTGATGAGGTTTCTATCCATTTGAAATGAAGTGAAAACCATGGTGAAAATAAATGTAAATCGATAAAAATCAAAGCCATTTATTTGGGTTTTGTGATGGAAGAGGAAGGATCTTGAGTTTTGAGGCTTGTCCAAATGATTGAACTACAAAATAATAGATAAAATACCTTGGCCTTATAAAGACGGAAGGATACGAGGTCATAGTTTAACATTGTTTGATGAAGGCATATTTTAGGGTGTTTCTAATGGGAGGATTGAACTCTCTTACCCCTGAGAAAGTAATACAATGGAACACTAGGGAGGAATGCCTTGAATTTGTGAATCTTTTGCCTCCATTTCAAGTAGGCCTATCGAAATGGGCTATCTATCTAATGGCATACATTATGCAAGAAAAGCAATATAATGAAGTGAATTCAAGGAACAAAGGGCTGAAAATTTCTCAGATGAATGTGGTGACATGGAAATCCATAATTGCAGGCTAAGAAAAAAATTGATGTGTTGAAAAGGCCTTAGAAACTTTCATGCAAGTTCTAAGTTTTTAAGCACCAAAGGTAAAAAACCTTAGCCAGACTGTGCTTATTAGCAAGTTGACATAGAAAATGATCCTCACAAATTTGAGGCTACATCTATTAACCATGTTCCAATTGTACATGGATTAATTACAAACCGATTAGCAACTAAAGCAATGCAACTACAGTTGAAGGGAGAGGATGCTAAGGTAGAAGTACATGATTTCTAGACCTCATAAATTTAAAAGAAAATGCAACTAGGACACTTGAAGGGCAAGAAATGCACAAAATGGATGAGTTCAAAAGACTTTACAAACTTTCAATCAGGGAAAAGTAGACTCTAAAGGTTGTGCAGTGGATGAATATAGATGGTATGTGAAAGACTATGGGATGCCATGGCAATAGGGTATTCTTGAAATGATTTGTTAAGAATCCTCTGAAACTCTCAAGCAATGAGACGACTCAAACTAGAGGAAGGAACGTACGCCAAATTTGAGGGGCCAGGATGATATTGCAAGAGGAGCAAATGATTGTTGTGGATGGTGTGCACAACAAGAGTGCATGGAGGAATGCGAGAAGGAATCTCAGGCTCACGACTAGTTAGATGACTGAGGGGCACACATACAAATCGACCTTGATGAAAATTCTTAGAGACTCATAAGAAAATGCATGGTGCATAGGAGTTTTGGAGCAGATTGTAGACATCCATCAAATTATGAATACCAAGAGACTCAAGCAGAATGAAGAATGCTTGGTGGCCATTGTTAAATAGAGAAAGCATGAACAGGTGAAAGTTAGGGCAGAGAAGTGATCAACGGTCAAGAGAGGAGATGGCCACGTGGGCGAATCTCGCTGACCTCATGAGGAAAATGATGATGCCATCAAAATGGTGTGAGGTGAGTGGGGTTGCTTGTGTGGGCCCATGTGAATATTTAAATGCACAGTGAAAAATTTGAAGGAGGCCGGATGCTTTAATTTGAAAGCTCTCATTTGCTTTAATGAGCAATAGATTTAAAAACTACATGTTGCCCGATAAGGAGTGAAATGTAATCTTTTAAAAGGAAAGGTTTTAATGGTGAATAATTAAATAATATAAGATGTGGGTAAATGCCTATGAAGGAGTCTGGGTAAAATACAAGAATATGAAAACCCAAAAGAGTAAATTGAATTATTCACCTTATATGTTGGGCAAGTAAGTAAAGTGCAAATGGGTGAAAGCTAGAGGCCACGGGAATTTTTTTTAAATTGCCCCGTCAAATGAGTAAAAGTTTTAAAATAGGGGAATTTTAAAATAGGTGTTGGGAACTTTAAAGGAATGTCTTTAACGTTTAAGGCTAAATTTTTCAAATTAAATATTTGAATATTGGTTGCATGGGGAAATAATCCAGAAAGGTGAATTAAAAGTTCACTATGTAGAATTTTAATATCTAGAGGACAAAATATAATGTGCTGGTGGAATAAAGAACATAAACAAAATTTTCACGGGCAAGAGGAATTTTTATATAGTAGGGTAAAATGGAGAGATTTTCCACATGGGCATTTTTTCTGTTGCAAAACAACTTGAAACGAAGGGAGAATTGGAGGTAAAATTGGGTGCAAAGAAGAGAGATGAGAGATGCTTTGCATTTTCACTGATCAAAGAGAATGGAGCTACCAGATGTCATTTTGATCTTCTTCTGGAGTCTTTTATTCTTATATATCTTCTCTTTTATATTCATTAAAAAGGGTTCTAAGATGGAGTTAAGGAGCCTTCAAGGAAAGCTACAATCTATCTATCGATTTATAGCCCAGCTTGTAGATAAATGTCAGATGTTCACCCACCTTCAAATGGAATCAACAATGTCAATCGGGTTTTGTTAAGATCAAATAATACTTGGCCCACTTGCCAATCTTGATACCACCTATCCCAAGAAAACCCCTCCTGCTATACATCTCTGCCACTTCAGTTGCACTGGGGGCATTATTGGCACAACATGATTAATCCTCAAAAGAGAGAGCAATCTATTACATTAGTTGAACACTGATCAGTTATCAATTGAATTATTCACCAATGGAGAAATCATGCCTCGCAATGGTCTTCAATACACAAAAATTACGTCATTATATGCTTAGCCATCCAGTAAAGTTGATATCAAAGGTTGAACCCCTCAAGTACCTATTATCTAAGACAGACCTAACTGGTCGAATGGCTAAATGGATCATGCTTCTAAGTGAATTTGATATAGAATGTGTGACAGAAAAGCAATCAAAGGACAAGTAATAGCAGACCAGTTGGCAGATGCTCCAATAGTAGATGCCTATCTGATAGAAGCCAAGTTTCCAGATGAAGGAGTCTTTGCAGTATTAAAAGCTACCACATGGACACTATACTTTGATAGATCACACACTAATAATGGATCAGGGGGAAGAGTTTTTCTTATCACCCCCTAAGGTGATTACATACAAAAATTATTCAGGTTGGATTTTCCCTACACCAACAACATCATTGAGTATGAAGCTCTTCTCAGGGGCCTTAGAATCATAGTCCAATGGCACATCACTCATCTACAAGTTTTTTGTGACTCCCAGTTAGTTATCAAAAAAGTCAATAATGAGTTTCTAACAAAGGATGACAAGTTGTTACCCTACAAATGTATGGTTGATGATTTCGAAAAGTACTTCACCTCCATCCAATTTGATCAAATCCCACAGATACAAAAAAAAGTAGCTGACGCTATGGCTACTATTGGGTCCCTAACTGACATGCCAAAAGGCCACACAGATTGTCAATTCCTAGTAAAACAACTCTTAATCCCAGCGTATGATATCCCTAAGAGTGACATGGTGTGTGATATTGTAGGCCCCGAATCCCCTTGGTACCACAAAATTTACACCTATATTCATGACAACGCCCTACCGCCTAATCTCACAAGAACCCAACGTAAATCATTTATCCAATGCACTACCCGCTAAACCATCATCGGTGATACACTTTATCAACTTGTGTATGATGGAACTCTCGTCCATTGTTTAGATGAAACCGAAGCCAGGACGACATTAACAGAAGTGCATAGCAATATTTGTGGGGCCCATTGTAATGGTATGACCTTAGCCAAACGGATTCTAAGAGCAGGATATTACTGGCCTACAATGGAACATGATGCTTTTTGAATTTTTTAAAAAGTGTCTTCCATGTCAACAACATGCAGATTTGATTCACGCCCTAACACAAGAGTTAAAACCTATCACGACACTTTGTCCATTTTCACAATGGGGTTTTGACTTGGTTTGCGAGATCTACTCTCCATCCTTTGATGGTCACACTTTTATCAAAACAGCCACTGAATACTTCACCAAGTGGGTGGAAGCCACACCACTCACTCAAATCACCGACGTTCAGATCTCTAAGTTCATCCTCTACCACATCCTCTGCAAGTATGGTATCCTCTCCACCATCATCACTAATAATGGAAAGCCATTCAAGAATAATTGTATGAAACTCCTTTGTAACACGTATCATATCCAACATCATTGGTCCACCCCTATTACCCCCAAGGTAATGGACAAGAAGAGGCAACAAACAAAACATTGATCAAAATCACTAAAAAGATGGTCAATAGCACTGGTCGAGATTGGCACCTCCATATCCATCCTGCTCTTTGGGCCTATCGTATGTCCATCCACACCCACACTGGCGCTACTCCATACTCCCTTGTCTATGTAGTTGAAGCCATCTTACCAATCAAAGTCGAAATCCCCTCACTCCAAATATCACTCAAGAATCTCATCACTAACAAAGATACTTGAGTAGCACGACTGGCACAATTGGAATTGTTGGATGAAAAATGGGTCAAGGATTATAACCATCTATAGGCCTATCAACACCGACTCAAAAGGAGCTACAATAAGAAATTCCACCCTCACCAATTCAATGTTGGTGATTTTGAGAAAAAGGGTAAGTTTGAAGCTAATTGGTTGGGCCCTTATGTCATCACCACAAAGTATGGTTCTGGCACCTACAGGATATCTAGCCTTGAAGGGGAGCCCTTGGAAGAACCCATCAACATCATGCATCTGAAGAAATTCTATACTTAGGTCAGCTGGGGTATCCTTCCTAGTAAAATCTCAAAAAATACAAAAAAAACGTAAAAAATCCAAACAATCCAAAAATAGTAAAGAGAAATAATTCATCCTATGGTGAAAACCACCCCCGTGTGGTGCCTTGGATACATATGATTGGTGAAAACTTGGCAACATGAACCTTTCATAGATGGCTTAATCATTATCTACCTTACATCTTAGTCATGTTATGCTTTATCCATCCCGATCTCAGCATCTCTATCATATCCCATCCCTTGGTCGCCTAGTATATATTTGGTTTAGCATTGGACAAACATCGTCCTCTATTTGAAACCTTGAGCTTTTTATCCTAATCTAAACTTGTGTCATCTCGTTGTGGTGGTCATCTTCATCTAGGTTCATTCATCGTGTCGGTCTCCATCTAGGTTTCATCTTGTCTTTTTCTAGAACTACGATGCCTCTGCGCTTACATGTAGGCAAGGTTAATCTTTTGATTGGCCCCCGAGGCATTTTTACCTTCATCATCCATCACCATTGTCCACTTTTTGATCTTTTCCATCCTCAGTCTTTCATCCTTTTTGAACTACATTGCCCCTACGCTTTCACGTAGGCAAGGTTGATCTTTTGATCTGCCCTCGGGGCTTATGTTTGTCTTGGCTATCCATCAGTTTCCATTAGTCCACTTTTCGCTCTTTTACCATGGTCTTTTCCTGAACTATGAGGGATTTGCTCTTTCATGTAGGCAAGGCTGATCTTTGATCAACCCCTGAGCCCCTAGGTCCTTAGGTTGTGTCTTGTCCTCTTGTTGTCTTGTTGTCAGGTATGTCCCTATCATCGTTGGTTCTTCACAAACAAAATCTTCTAGTGTCAGGAAATCTTCTTAATGGCAATTGTCCTGTGTCATCTAGGTCACTTTAGTTTAGTATTGTTGTGCCTATTGCACACACACCCCGTTCGGAATGGGGACCCTCTCCTCCCTCCTTTTCCCATTGTCGGGTCCCTTTTGTTTAGCCTCATTTTGCATGCCCCTTTTTGTGCCCTAAAGGTTAGCACGTTCCCCAAAAGTCATATTTTAAGCTTGACCAAAATTGCCCCCTTTAAATGCTAAGTCTAAAGTCAATTCGGGTTTCCCTTGTCAAAATGCCCTTTCTGACGTCTGCGGCCCCTTTCGGGTCCAGACCTTCAGATTTCCAGCTCTGGATTTCTATTGTAGGATTGTTGTTGCTGGCATCCGACGCCCAACATCTTTTCGGGACCCGAAACCTGGAGCCCGGATTTCCCTTTCTGAAAATCCGCTTGTGCTTTGTCGTTTCTCACGGTCGGGGCTGGATGTCTTCCCGGCCGCCAGACTCCGGTCCCCCCATTGCCATCTACGAATTTGAACTCACCAACTTCCTTGTTGCCGTACCCGAAAATTAAATGCTGTGTTAATGGCAAGTTGGGATATAAATTCAAATTTATCGGCTGTCACTTTCACCCTACCGACTAAAGTTATAGGAGTTTGGAGAGCTCTGAAGCATTCCGCATTTTCAACTGTGAAATTCGAGCCATTTTCTGGATGTCCTCCGTGTGGCCAACAACAACCGTCTTCGGGATCTTGAGGTACGCCTGCCGCCCATGCGCCTTGTCCTTTATTCCATGAAATTCCTAGCCTTAAGTAATGTAAAATGCAAAACAAGGATGAAGTATGGTAAGAAAACTCCCTCCCCTAAAACCCCATAAGTTAAAAAATGAAAAGTCAATCGTTTGGGTCCCTCGAAATTCAAACCGGAGCTTAACCCTTCCACGGCTATTCTTTGAGACACTCGCTGGCATCTTCTGGGCCTGGATTGTCCCACAGCCGTCCGCAAAAGCTCCACTCAATTTTGAATTTTTTGAATGGCCAAATTTATCTTGGACCTCGGGATCTGGACTTCCCCTTGTGGGATTCCGTTGCATCCCCGCCATTCTAAACGGCCTTCTCCGAACATCTTTTCAGCTCTCAGACTCTGGCCTAGCGAAATCCTTGTCAAAAAATTGAAAAGGTGGCAAAGAAATGAATTATCCTTGGGGTCAAATCCTTAGAATTTCGTTCTTGAAATTCCGTGTTGATTTTACCTTTTCGAACCGCTGCTCCAGGATGACTTCCCGACCCCCAGACCCCAGTCCACTTTTCGTCAGGTATGAAATCAATGGAGAAAACCAAGAATCCGAAATCACTCCGGACCTCGACCTCTGGAATTCCCTTTCCGGAATTCCACCTTCAAAATTCCGTTCCACTGCCGCCGTTTTAAATGGCGAATTCATTGCAGCTTTCTCACCTCTGGGTCCCGACCCACTATTCGCCGTTAAACTAGCCCATCTCCCGATTTCATCTCCAGGGATTTCCTCCCGAAATTCCCTCCTTGGGCTTCCATCTCTGTTTTTCCATTTCCAATGCCTAACCCATGATGACTTCCCGGCGACAACCTTCCAAGCTCCAGATTCTGGCGCCTAGAATTTCATGTCCTCTGCGTCGTTTCCAACAACAGGCTCATAGCTCATGCCCGAACTCCCAAATGAAGGATCAAATGACCTCCGAATCAAAAATGGATTTTGACCCACTTGCCAAAATTAGGTCTTCCTTCACACCAACCCTCATTTGAGAAAATCCAACACTAGGAAACACCTCTGGGAGTTCCATGCCTAATTTTCCCTTCCAAATGACATTCTGCTAAGGGAATTCCGACCCTAGGAACCCAGATTGCCGACCTTGCTCTCTAATAATGTTTTATCCAATGTTATGTGATTATTGAGTATGATTAATGATTGCAGAGCTAACTTTGATGTGCAGGAACTCGTCAGAGATTGTGTTATCATGTTTTAAGTTACTAATTCATGTCTTTTCTGTAAGATTTATGGAATTCGATGCAAAAGCTTCTAGTGCTTCCAAGGGGAAGGGAAAGGGAATCACCAAGGCACCTCGAGGCAAGGAGGATAAAGATCAGATGAGGTACCAATTCCAAGGGGTACAATTGCAATCAAGGATCACCACTCTTTGGAGGGACATCACAGATACAAATATCGGGCAGGTTGACATTGATGAGTTTACTCGACAGGTCAGAGTGGACCTGAAGACAGGGAATGCAAAATTAATCAAAAGCAGTAGACTCGCTAAGGCTGCAGGCTTCCCACCAGCTTTGGTGGCCCTCGAGTTGGTATTGGCATGTCGGGAGGCATATCAGGCTAAAACCAGAACCATAGTGGATAGGGATGGAAATATTCTCACAGACATGTCCCCCCTTGGGATAGTTGTAACCTTCCACATCCTCGCCTTCGAGACCATGGAAACACCAACCGTGGAGGAGTGCAAGGTGTTGTGGGAACAAGATTTGATAGGATTTAAAAAAATGATTAATCAATACTAGTTGAAGGATAAGCTAGCCAGTGCTGGCAAGGTCTTGCTGGAGCTCTATCACAATGATTTCTTCGAGGATTACCATGACCTCGTGACCTTGTTGAGGAGAGTAATGGGTCTTTCTGCTGTGGCCTTCTTCCAAGAATGGATGTTTTACTTTATAGAGTATATCCTCTATGGAAATGCTGCCTTCGATTGGGGAGAAATAATCAACAATTGCTTCCACGAGCAATTTATCAATGTAAAGAAGACATCACAATTCTATATGACGTCCTACCTGGTATAATTACTTGCTAATCAGTGACATTACCTTGGATTGAACATGATACCCAATGCAATGCTGGGAAGGGAGCTTAAGCCCTATGACCGATTACCCTAGCTACAATACCGAAACTTTGACAAGGACTATTGCAGGGTAAACGATGCCTTCATCACCTACATCATCCGGCTACTTGGAGGGGATTTTCATAAAAGAGTATCCCACAATGCCAGGGCCCTCCTCAAGCATTATGCCTTTTTGTACATATAGTTCCCTAATTTTACTTACATACGCGCTCAAGGATTCATGGAGAGGCTGAACAAGCTGCCTCGATACCCCAATGATTGGATCTTACTATTGGAGCTAACCCGATAGTTGTGACATATTCACAATATCTTGAGTGACAAGCACTTGAAAGGGACGCCTTATCCTATTGGCCTTGGTTAGGGAATGTACAAGATCCACACATCCCAATGCGTAGGTTATTTAGAGAAGGAGCTGGATGAATACCACTTCAAGCAGTACACAACTCGGCTGAGAATGGACCCTTACGGTCATATCAGAAAGACACTAGGACATGAGTACGCCCACCTGCACAACATCAAGACTTTCTGGGCCAACTGCAAGGATGATCTTGAGGTGTGGGTATGACACTACATGCAGATGATAGCCATGTACGTGTGAAGGATAAATCCATGCCCAGTTCCCGACTAGCTTGAGGAGGATGAAGACACAGTGATAGATCTGCGATATGATGTTGTCGCCAATCTAGCATTGCCTGCAATTGATTGGGATGAGTAGGAACTTGATGACATCGACGTGCTCACTAGAACCATCAAAATCTAGACACGGGCATGGATCGACCAACAGGTGGCCCGATTAAAACAACAGAGAGTCGCCTTAACATTTAAGGGACTCGAGAGTGAACCTGGTGGCTCTGGTGGTGGTGTGTCCACCACAACAACTGGGGAAACCTCCAAATCCCCACCATCTATTAGAACCAAGAAGAGGAAGGAGGCCAGCGAGCAGCTACCCAAATTGAAGGTTTATGCCTGCAAGACCTCTTAGGGCGAACCTTCCCAAAAGAAAGGGAAAGTGACCATAGTCGTCAAGATGCCAGTCATAGCTGAAAATACGCCCCTCAAGAGTGGGGAAGGAGAGACTGACTCACCAGGGTCCCCATCTACTATGATTACTGCCACTATTGTTGCAGCCCCGTCTCACATGCCCCGCTTTCTGTTTTTGCTTCCTCCCCGCCTGCGGTGGACATCTCTGTTCACCTTGCTTCCACCTCTCCAATCATGGAAATCATTCCCTTGAATTCTTCCTCTACCATGACCTCGCCAATCTTCGCTTCCTCTATGTCTCCTTCCCTTCCCTCTATTTCTGCCACTACAATGCCTGCCCTTAGCCTCCCAAAATCTTTTGTAGAGTACATGCAAAATGTCCCATCCGAGCTTTCGGGGATGTTCACTAATCCTGTAGTACAAGCTGCAATAGCTCAGACTATGGCTCATGCTCCAGCTCTCCCTCCACCTATTGAACCACCGAAGATGAAAGTAACAATGCAAATATCAGATGAGCTTGAGCAGCAGCAGCTAGAAGCTGCAAAGGCACAAGAAGACGAAGAATTTGAGTACCACGAACATCCATTGTTTGAACCCCGGGAGATTGAAAAGGTGGCCTACAAGTCTTCCAGTGAAGTCAGTGAGGACCTTGATGCTGAACTGATTCGGGAATCAAATGATCCCGATCTTGATGCAGAGTGGGGCAAGCAGCTCAAGGAGATTGAGGATAAAGAAGTCGAGGATCAGCTTGCGCGAGATGAGGAAGCTGCTGTCCCAGAGGCTGACGGCAGTTGATCTCTGACATAGGGACATGGCCAAACCCTAGAGCATGACAAGGAAGCATCCCACCATGAAGATGAGCAGGAGGAGGACCCCGATGAGCATGAACACAATCAAGATGAAAAAGAGAGAGGTGCCGAAAAAGAAGATCCATCCAAAGGGTAGTTGCACACCGAGTCCCCCACTAGGAATGAAACGCTCGAACTAGAATTCGATGAAGAAAAGGAAGATGTAGAAGCCGAGAATAAGGCTCTTGTTATCCGAGCTATTGAGCTAGAGGAGGACAACAGGAATCAAAATGAACCACCTAAGGAAGAGTCTCAAATGCCTGACTGGATAGAAAAGCAGTTGAAATAAAGGACTTCCACCTTGAAAGATCCTAAGGCAAGGCTGGAAGCCATTTTAGCCAGAGCCCAAGTAAGCACCAGGAAAGAAAAGAAACCAAAGATCAGGTCAAGTGTAACTATGGATGCCTCAGGATCTAGGGCAGTGCAAATAGTAACACCAATGGTTGGAGAACAAGGAATCACTTATAACATCTCCACCATTGACTTGGGAGTGGCCATGAGAGAACAAAAGGTTGATCACCTCCAGGAATCGGTTGCCACAGTGGTGCACCTTATCCAGCAGGATAAGGTCTCCAAGGAAGAACTCAAAGCACAGGTGGCTGATCTGACAACTTATATTCAACAGTGGTCATCCCCGGATGAATAGCCTACCACATCATCAACCCCGCCTCAACTCTTGTCCCATGAGCAGATCAGGAAGTTGGAGAAGAGATGAAACTTGGACAAGACTATGAAAAACTGGTTCTAGCAGGTCTTGGACATGGGGAATATAGGTATCAACTTGGTTGTCCACATAGCAAATAAGTTCTTGGAAGTTCAGAGAACTCTCGAGGGCACAAGGCATATTTGTGAGGAATTTCCAAGGAAATACAGAGCAGCCTACCCGAAGATTGAGGCCATACTCATGTTGCCAGGCGAGGTCTGGGAGAAGGACCTTGCCCTCAAGGATGACGATCACTGGCTAGTGGATACATGGAAGCGAGATTTTGATCACTAGAAGATGAGGCTGGAGCAGATCCTGGAATGGATAGTGCCAGATATTGAATGGGCCAAGGATTCTAGAGAAGAGTGCGCTCAGTACCTCAAACTAATGATGGGGTACAAGCTACCTATCATCGAGATAAATCCAGAAAGCATAAAGCCCCACTTCTTGAAAGGCATGGAAGATGAGATGTTGGCTGAAAACACCACAGACTTCATGAGTTTTGCAGCCCGTGACTTCGTACACTCAGAGCTTTTCAGAGATAGTGCCACCAAATATGAAGAGGACTACAAAAAGCTTGTCAGCAATTCCCAGGAATGGAGCTACAAGGTGTTGCGATCAAACATCATGGAGATGGACAAGCTCCAGCCACTGATCCTAAACTTTGTAGAGTATGCAGTGTTAAAGAGGCACGAAGGCAACCCTATCATTGATGAAGAATTCCTTAAAGAATAGCTACAGCAAAGGGCAACCAGCTACAAGACGAAATTGCTATAGTGTTGTCACTAGATGACAAAATAGGGAAAAGACAAGTAAAGTCTTATAAATGTAATATATTTGGGGGTAGGTGAAACCCTAGTGTAAAGTGAATCTTGGCCACACAATAGAATCAAATCTTGGTCACTCTTTTTTCTTTCTAAAATCTATAAATAGGGCTCTCCTCCTCTCATTTTCAGAGAGTTGAGTTGTTGTAAAGACATGCTGCAAAAATTATAATAGAAAATACAATCATTTTATGGTGTATTTTTGGGTTTCTCCACATTGTTTCATGATTCTTCTCCCTTTAGTTATAACTTTGTTTTAAGTTATTTTGTTGTTCTAGTATCCTTTGATTAGATTTAGTGGATTTAGTATGTCGCCTTTGGTTTTGAAGATTGTTGATGTGTGTATGCTTTCCTTGTCCATACTTTTGGTCATTTACTATTGGGAAATGACTATGCAAAGTTAGCCTAGACTATAGTTTCATTGCTGCTCCTTAAACTTTATCTTTATTCATATTTCCATGGCGAATGAATGATGAATATATGTAGTCCTTAGAAGATAGCATAGATTTCATGATATTGTGAGAATTCAGATTAAGTGAAATTTTGTTTAAGGAAACTATCCACAGCAGGAACCTCCATGATCATTGTTCATTGGTAGTTGCAGGTCCAGGAACCACCCTTCTTCCTCGCCCTTTTTCCTTTTTTTTAGAAATAACTTGTGTTAAGGTTCATTCCACATTGTAAAGCCAAATCCGATGAAACAATGGAGTCCAGGACTGCTGCTTGAACCTGCGGCAAGATGCAATAGTTCCATATCCACAAAACTCCATTCATCGACCCAATTCTCCTATAGCTTTGACCATGTAAAACCACCTTGTGATTCCAGCAAAATCACATCAAACAACTGAGATATTCCAAGTATCATCATGACTTGACATCTGAGAGACCTTGGGATAGTGTTATGCAATTTGGTTGTGGAAGATTGTCTTTCAAGAGAGGTGATGCACCTATGCATTACTTGTGTTGAGAAGTGCATAAAAACACAATCAACAAATATCCATCTCCGGTCTTAACAGGATGCATCCTTCCTAATAGACCACATCAACCCCATCCATCCTTGGGATCTTATGGAAAAGGACACTTGTAATTGATCATGATCTTTTGGTACTTTTGGCTTTTATTTATTATTTGAGCTCCCTATCTTAACTAGTCAAGATCACCATGATCCATCATATTATGGTGTGTTTTTCCTAGTCAACATAGGGGCATCTCGTGACTATTTTATTGTTGTTGTCTATTGGGATGATCTACATAGTACCGACCAGGATTCCTCCCGAATCTTGCATTATGTGGGGGCATCCCTTTGTGCTTGTGGTTATTCCAATACCTGGCCCGACCAAAGTCATCACGAATTTTGAGTGTTGGGATATCCTTCTTGTTTGTTGTGTTTATTTTATGCATTAGACACTAATCTGTGTTGGTTTACATACCCTGATGGCCAATGTCTTATGCTATAGCAAAAACCAGTGCTCTAAAGGATGGAAAATTGCATTCATGTTGCATCTCATCTCATTGCATATCCTCTTCATTTATCTTTTATTCCTAGACCTATGACTCCTGATTTTGGTTGTGCAAACCTTCCTTCCTTCTTCCTGTCTTTTCTTCTTCGGATACTTACGATTATTGACAAGTATCATGCGACACCCACAATACCCCTATCATCTACCCATTGATACTTATGTCTGCATTATATATATTGCATAAGTTCATCTTAGGTTCATCTATCCATATTGCATAATTTCATTTAAGTTCATTCATCCATATTGCATTAGTTCATCTTCGGTTCATTTATCCATATTGAATAAGTTCATTTAAGTTCACTTGTCCATATTACATCAACTCATTTAGGTTCATTTATCCATATTACATCAATTCATTTAGGTTCATTCATCAATAGTACATCAATTCATTTACCCATATTACATCAATTCATTTGGGTTCATTTATCCATATTGCATAAGTTCATTAAGATAAGTATATTAGGTTAATTCATCCATACATTTCCATATATTTTCATACTCAAATATGCATCACCATTTGCCAATACATTGTTAAGACCATATTAATTAAAGCATATACACAATTGCATTACCATTCATAAATGATCAACATCACCCATACACACATAAATAAATCATTAACATCATGCATAGTCACAACATTCATATCAACATAATTCATCATATACATGTGCATAAAATACATCATACAAACATCAATATATAAACATATGCATAACATAAATCATCCATCACACAAATGCTCGACATAATGTCAATGGGGACCATCACATATCATCATAAAAAATAATACAATGTTCATATCCAAAATATAGTAACATCATAATCACCTACATATCATCCTCAAAAAGGAGCATAATCTAAGAATATTTGCTACACCTCCATCCGGTACCTATCAAAGCACATGTATCCTATCACCTATCCTATGCCTGCTCTGAGTTGCCCATGTCTAACCTGTTAGGAGACTTAGGCACCGGTCCCCTATAAGTCGAAGTCCCCTATGACTCATGATCAGGAGTCCCCTGATAACCACCAAATCGAGAAGGAGTCGACTGAAAATCACTATACCCTTTGGTTCGTGTCCCTAAAGACTGGGATGATATCAACATCTATGGTACCTGCCTAACATAACACGTTGTACGCTATGTCAGATCTGCCACTTCCTGTTCATACACACATCTCCAATAAATTGCCTCCTGCATATACTCATCCCTCTGTCTAGCCTGATATTGAGCGGCATTCCACTCATGCCTGTATCTATCCTGCTCTCTACTAATGGCTCGCCACTCCTGCTCCCATGCCTCTTGCGCCACTGTCAGTAGTTGTACCTACTCTATGGCCCTCTGTAACTCTTTCCACAATCCTTGTATGGCTAACTCAGTACCATCACCTTGCACTCTTTGTGACTGCCTCTATGCTATATCCCTCTCCACACTCTCTACTCGAGCCACTGCTACATCTCTCTAAAACTCTAGGATCTCAACCTACCTCCATGCATCATCTCTCCCCCTGTATCACCTGCACCTATCTCTAGGTCTCATCTCTCTCCATTTGTATCACCTACCCCTGTTTTTGTGCACTATCCCTCTCCCTTTGCACTGTCTCTAGCTCAGACTCTACTACCTCAGCCCTCACTCTCATATCCTCTAAGGATACCTTTATAGTAGATACCCTCTCCTAAAGCTCTATCCTCTCTCCCATAAGTCCTACTATCTATACTCTTAGTGTCTCCATCTCCCTCTCAGCTCACTGAAAAAACTCCACTGAGACATGCTCTCCTCCTCCTACCGGCTCTAGCTAACCTCACATCTGTTCCACTGTCATCGCTGCCTCTAACCTATCCTGATCCCAAGTCACCCTATACTCTCTCAATCTCTGCACGCATCTCATCCTTCCCTCTCTCAGCCTCTCGCACAACCGTCGTCAGCCGACTCACTACAACATGAAACTCTATCTGCTCTGTCTCCTACACTCTCTGCACTTGTCAACTCCTCCTCAAACACTCGTAGCCTCGCTTGGACCCCTCTCAGTAAAATCAAAGGATCTTGAACTGGAGCCACTAGTACTAGTGCTAATGGCTCCACCACCTACACATCCATGTCCATCGTATCCCCCTCTACCTCCTCCTGAACATGCTCCACCCTTCTCATCACCCGAATCCTCCTCTACTGTCCTCTCCTCCCCACCCTCATCAATCTCCTCGGCTATCCTCTAGTCCACCCCTCCCCCTTTGACTCCTCTCCATCATCGCTCATCCCTATGATATGGGACTCCTCTTCTACCTAGATCTCTGGTTGGACCCTCCTCTATCATCTTCTATTTGTCATCCTCTCTAGATTTCCTCTAGCATATGTCTCCCCCTGTGCTCCCTCTTGCTAATCTATGGCCCTCACCTCCTCCTGCTTGGCTCTCACCTACACTCACCTTCATCGTACTCTACCACGAATACATGTCTATCCAACAGCCCTCCCCTCCACCACCCCTAGCATATCCACCTCAGGCTCACTCCCTGGTCTTGCCATATCTGGCTCTGGAACTCTCCTATCACCTAGCCCTCTTGTCTCCATCTCCTCTCCCACATCCCCCCTCTCTCTAGCCTTCCTCTAGTGTCACCTCCTCCTCCTCTTTGGCTATCCTCCAGCCCCACCCTCATTCGCTCTGCCACTCTGATGCTCCATATCCTGTTGCCTCTCTACCTCCTCTTATCTCCTCTGTTCCTATCTCCGCTCTACCTGTCCCCCCTACTCTTGTTCCTCCTCTGGCCCCCACCCTATAGCTCCCACAATAGGCTCCTTAGGTGTAATCCTCTCTCACTGGAGGTTGAGAAACCACCGAGCATATCGACCTATCACTCCTACATCCTTTGGACCCATCCCTCACCCTGGATACGACACCCCACCTGCCATCGACCACGCCTACCTAGCTGCCCTCGCTGACAGCCTCCCTCCCCATGGCACCTCTCTAGTAGGTTGACAAAACATAGTCGGTGCTGCTGGAATATCCTGCATCAACACAAACTGTCTCTCCACTCGGTCTGGTCGATGCGCCTCCACTATGTGAGGCTAACTCCCAATCAAGAGGCATCTACATCTAAAAAGACCCTGATGAATTTGCCCCTCTACCTTCCATCCCTTAAACTGCCGATACATATATGGCCGCCATACTATGTCCTCCTCCCATAACTCATCAAATGCTCTCCTCCAATCGCCTAGCTCTCCCTGCATCTCATATCATAGGACATAGCGCCTGGCCCCACTGTACCACTAAGCCACCAGCTCCCTATCATCCAACTCTCCTCTCCTCATCACTATCAGCCTCGTCACCATAATATACTCCCAAACCCATACCTATAATAGCATCATATGAGTCATGCTTCGCATCATGTCTCGGTAAAACTGAGCTAATACACACGACCCCCATGAAAATTGCCCCTCCCGCCACTTGACAATATGTCGAATCACCTCCATATACCATAGACTGCAGAACCGCCTACTTCGATCCGAAAAGAATATCCCACCAATCAAGCAACACAGATACAATGGTAATGTTGGAAACCCCAAGGATAAACATTTGTCTACATCTAACTACCCTTTCTAAATGGAAAAATCATCCTGACCGAACAACACCAAGATGGTCTGGTCCAACTCAACCCATTTGGATGTCACCTCACTCACTAATCGCCCTACTATGGGTAGCCTCAAAATCTGCCATACATCCTCTAGTGTCACTGTAATCTCCCCTATGGGTAGATGGAAGGTCGATGTCGCTGAACTCCATCTCTCTATCAATGTTGTCAACATCGCCCAATAAGCTCTCATCACCAAGAACTATACCAAGTGCAGTAACCCCGCCTGCTCGAAGGTTGCGTGGTCCACACCGGTCATGGCCTCTATGGTCGCCGCTAGTGCCTCCGACCTCCACTCATCTGTCCACAATCCACCAAAAATCTGCATTCATTACATTCACCTTGTTAATATTTTTCTAGCCCTAGGACATTATCTTCCTTTCTTTTTTCTCTCTTCTTTCTTTCTTCTTTCTCTCTTCAAATTATTTCCTCGCCTCCCTTGCACTAGTTCTCCCCCTCCCCCATGATCTGGGATAGATTCCCCCCAGCTGCGGGGCAGACCCACCCTTAGTTTCGGGCCGGATTTTCCCCGTGCCGGGGTAGACCTGCCCTCGGCATCGGGGCAGAACCACCCCGAGCTAGGGCGGATCCGCCCTTGGCCGAGGGCAGACCCGCCCCGAGCTAGGGCAGACCCACGGCACGTGGGGTGGATTCACCCCCTATTGGGGTGGACCCACCCCATGTTGGGGCAGACCCGCCCTCCTGCAGGGAGTGTATTCCCCCCTCTGCAGGTGATCGACATGTTTTTACCCCCATCTTTCACCCATTTTTTTTATTTTTTACTATCTACCCATTTTTCCTATCTATCTCGCCAACAAAACCCGCTTTTTACATTTTGCAATTTTTTTTGAAAATGCGTTTAAATTCCAAAACAATGTATAGAGGGTTTTGTTGCTAACCTGGTGGGGCACAACCCCCTGACTATAGAATCGTTGAACCTCGTCCGCTCGGTGGATGATCTCGGTGTCATTATCCTGCAACATCTTCGCTCCTCGTCTACTTCCTCTCCTCTCCTCTTCTCTCAATTGCTACAGTGCAAATGAGGTGAGGTAATTTCTAAAATTACATTATATTACTTTTCCCTCTCTTTTTAAGAGGTATTTTTTACCTCTTATTTACCTTTTTTTTTTCCTCTAACTAATCCCTTTCCTTCTCAGGGCCGCCATTTACACACTGTTTGTCCGATTGACTTCATTCAAAAGCAAAAATTACCTAAATTTTTGTGCTCTTTCCAATCGTACCCTCCATTTCTTCCTATCGAGAGGTTGCCCGAGACCCCTCTTTTTCCCCTCGTCGCCCTCTCGAGGGGGCATACTCTTCCCATTTATCTATTTTCCCTGTCATAGTCATTCTTTTGCAGGATTGGGGCATCTTCATCCATTGCCCGCTATTTGGGCAGCTCAGGTCTCTTTCTCCATGCTAGGGCATCATTTTCTGGTTACTTCCTCCATCGAGTCATCTACATTTTCTTTTTCTTAGAAACATTGCTATTCTAACAATACTTCGAAGAGGGGAAAAATGTAGACATCTAAATTTGACCACTTCCACATGGTCAAAATCATCTACTCTACTCATCTATTTCATTAATAATGATTAAATAATTTATTTAATCATTATTTTATTTTCTGCCTATGGTTCCTAAAGTATGTAATGGAATAATTAAATACTTTACCTTACACCTTTTCTTCTCTAAATTAAATAAATAGGACAATTTATTTAATTTATTCATTTGACCTTTTTTGATTAAAATCAATTTTTAATTCCTCATTTTCTCTGTCCTTGTCACATTCTCCATTATCCTCTTTTAATCTGGATTAAATTAATTAATTCATGATTAGGATGTGCACCACTTAGTCAAGATTAGTGTCACATCCTCCATAACCTCCCACTTACTTCTAATCTCTCATTAATTATCATAATCTTGTGTTTGCACAACCTTAATCAAGGTCATTAGCCACATTTAGCATACCTTTTTTAGTCAACCTTTCCATTTGCCTTTCTTCGCCTTGACTTCTTTTCCCATGTGAATTTTTAATTCACATTTATTCATCCTAGGCTCCTCTCTTCCCAATGTGAATTTTTAATTCACATTTTATCCTTCCAAGATTTACCCTATCCCCATGCAAGTTCTAGAAAACTTGACTTGTCATTTTACATGTGCAAGGACTTCTAGAACTTTAGACTTCTCACATCACTCACATGAGGAAAATCCCCATCTTTTTGGAAACCCTCTCTTATCTAATAGACTCTCCTAAGCATGTGAATTTTTAATTCATATTTGTTTCTCCAACCACCTTTCCATTCCCCATGGATATTTTTGAGGAATTCTAAAATTCATCAAGTGTCTTTTTCACTCTCATTTGGGGACAAGAAGTTTTTTTTTGAGGAAATCTTCTCATCCCCCAAGGTACCTACAAGGTAATTTCCCTTCCTCCACATCATGTACCTCTCTTCCACCTCACTCACATATCATCTCAGCCTGAGCCATCTCACATTACACATGTCAAGATGTGAGGGCTTGTGAGTCCTCAACTCACCATAGCCCTCCATCTTGGCTTTGTTGGCTTAATCTCAAATTCAAATTGTTCTATAAATATCCCCTCCTTTCTCTCATTTGGACAATTAGTCTTTTTCTACCAAAACTCTTGAAAATTTTCCATTTAAGCTTCTCTTTCCTTCACCATAGCATTTGAGTTCACCATTACCATGTCCACATTCATCTTGCATATCACCTTGCATATTTGATTTAACTTGTCATCCAAAGAACAAGGGCCAACCAAGGAAGAATCAGAACAAAGGAGGTATAATCACTTATCTATTTGTCATCTTACTTCTTTGCAATTTATTTCCTTAGGCTAATCTTGATGTGTACTCTTTATGTTATTCCTTTTTATTGTATCATTAGTTAGTTTTGCATCTTAGAATAGGTTAGAACATTTTATGGTTCACAATATCCTAAATTGAATCTTGAATGATTATAGAATTACTTCTATTTTGAACCCATAAAGCACAAAAGTTGTAAATGCATTATGCATGTATGAGAGAATCTAGGGTTGGAATGTTCTACACCAAATTACTTTGAATCTCCTTCAACACTCTTTCAATTTGTTCTTCTTTTCTCAAAATTCACAAAAGTGATTAAAAGTGATTTAAAAACTCTCTTTACACTTTTTGGATTTTCCCTAATTTTGCATTAAAAGCTTCAAGTTCCAAAAATTTGGTAAAAACTTCACTGATACATTCTAAACCCTAAATTGCTTCGTCTTTCTTTAGATTTTCATATTTTCTACTTATTCTTTTCCAAAAGTTTAGGCTTGTCATCTTACACCATATACCTCAGTCACTCCTTGACACCTCATATTTCGAGGGTGTGTTATATTTTTCTATTATTGATCACCGTAAGCCCATGCCTAGGTTTAATTTTCAAGAGAATTATCTACACAAGAGGGTGGTACAAATGCACTTGATTCATCTTTGTTCTTAGGTTCCTCTTTCTTTCTCCAAATCTTCTCCATTTCCTTCTTTACTTCAGTAGGATCAATTTTCTCCACACATTCATTCCTCTTTCCAGATTAGTCTACCTTCAATTCTTACTTCTGTAAAATCTTGAAATATGTCTAGGTTTGTGGCAATTGTAGTTGTTATCATGAGGATTGCACCTTAGATGCTAAGCTTGAAGCTCAACAATTCTATGAAACATGGAAACACCTTCAAGCTTGTGGGTTTCTCATGTTGAAGGTGAATCTCCAAATTGTGGGTTGGTTCCCTTTTGATGTCCTAGAATTTATTGACTTGTTAGGAAAAAGAGAGAATGATTAATCTATGAAACTAAAGGAAACTTGAATGGTAAATTATTTATAGGAGGTGATGCACGAAAGAATACTACTATGTAGACTTATTCACATCTAGTATTCTCAGAAATCTGTTAACACAACTCAATTTGGGCAACTTGATCACATAAATACTTCACTAAAAGGTTTTGTTTAATCTTTCTTTACTAAGGAAAATAGGGTTTTCACAAATTAGGAGAAGATATAAACTTAAGAAAACAATCAATGACTTGGGATAAACTACTATTGTGTACATGCATTAGTAAATGAGACAAAAATTTAAAGGTTTCTAATTTAAAACACATTAAAATTGTATCAAATCATTTAAAAGAGACAAAACACTAGAAATTGTGAAGGTAAAGTCCATTTCTATTGAATATCCTAAAGGAAACTCTACAAAAACTCTAAAACAATCTGTTGAAAATAAAGTATTGTTGTATATCTGAATCAACTGTAAAATGAGTTACAAGGTAATCTCTTTGTAGAATTCAAAGGAAAATATCAAGAACTGAAAAAAAGACAGTCTTTCTCAATATATACAAGAGATAACATCAACGAGCTAGGAGGTGGAACTAGCAACAAACTAAGAGTGAAAAAATATCTCCAAATATCTTCTCATGAGAAAAGATGGAAACCCATGAAAAGGGGGCCCATAACTAAAGTAATTTGAGCAAAAATAGGCTCAAACTCCCCCTCACAATCAATTTGACCAAAAGAGACCTAAAACCTACATGAGATAGCTGAAAATTAGGATAAAAAGTCTCCATATCAACTCTAAATGCATGAAAATATCCTCCAGTCCCACCTGTTTATATGATCATTTCACTCTATCAAGACTCGAACATCAATCTCCTTTAGATTTTTGCATGATTTTTTTCTTAAAAGAGATTTCAATAAAGTAATGAAATGTGGACCACAAATAACCTCCTCGCTCAAATCAACACACTACATATAAACCACCTGATTTTGCAACAATACAAGGCCACATAGTTTTGATTCAAAATTTTCCAAGTATACAATATATTTTCACTTAGGATTTTTGATTTTCTACAAAAATCATAAAATATATGAGGCACACTAAGGTTGATTTTCCTCCAAGGGTATTAGTGAAAGCAATTTTAATTTTAAACCAATATGGAAGGAGGCTAAGTTGAATTAGGGTAAATTCGAAACCCTAGACAAAACAATCGGTCTCAACCTTTTTTCGCATCCATTTTCACTTTGACACTTTAGAGAAAACTTTGTGCACTGCTGCCATGCCTCTAGGATTTGATCTTGAACTTGCTAAACTTCTATTGTTTCTAGATGATTCCCATGGAGATTTTGCAGGAAAATGCATGGTAAGTATTTCTTTGTTACAAAACTGGTGATTGAACTCCACTTCGAAACACTTATTGGCCTTCTCAGTTTTGGCTTTGCTTAAATTTCTAATGAGTTTTTTTGTATCTTCCCTTCTTGTTGATACTTCTCTTATTTCAGCCACCATGATTGTACTAGTTTGAGATTTTGGAGACTTCTCAGTGGGTAAACCCGCAGGTTTTGAGTGCATCTATCTTGTGACAAATCGATAGGAAACTTAAGGTAATGCAACCATCCATTCATTCTGATATTATTTATTTTTCCTCAGTAGAGATATGCTTGATTCGAGATCTATATAAATGAAATGATGAGTTTTTCCTATTTCCTGTACATTTTGCACCCATTGGTGATCAATTTTTTTTGGATTTTATTAAGATGAAAGCTCTCTTTCTTTTTAAAGACACGGCTACAAAATCATTGGAATGTGATGCTATTGATTATTGTCATTAATGGTTTTCATTGATGTCAACATATCTTGGTTGATTGTTTTGATTCTTTGGTGATCCGTATTGGTGTGCTCTGATTGTTGCCTTGTGATGATCTATCTTTGGTCATGCTTGTCTTGGTCCTAGTCATTTTGTAACATAATGAGATACACTCTATGGGCCTGGACTGATCTGGAAAGTGGATAGCATGTCCCAAAATATTTCTTACATTGTAATGTGTATATATCCTACTCCTTGGTTTTGGATATCATGGTTTATATGTAGTGTGTTGATTTGAGCGAGGAGGTTATTTGTGGTCCACATTTCATTCCTTTCCATTGTGGGAAATTTTTTGTGGTGACCTAATTCAACTTGTGTTTGGCCAACTTAGGAGTTTATGGAAGCATGCAATGGAATTATGTTTGGCCAAATTGGGAAGATTATGAAGGCATGAAATGGTATGACTAAAATTTGATCCTGTTTGATGAAAGCAAGTGTGGTGACTGGAAATCCGAGAATCCAGATATTCTATGAAAGTATACCAGAGATAATAGATAGTGAGTTTCTTCCGATGTGATTGTTGATAGCAGTTATTTTCTGTGGTGAATTTCCTTTAATCATTCTTCTGGCAGTGAGCTTTTCTCTTTTGGCAATGATCCTTCTTTATATTTGGCTGTAATAGCTAGATAGTGAGCCCACCGATAGTGAGCCTTACTTGTAGTGACAATTTGGCAGTGAGCTCTTGTATAAATCACCTTCACCAATGTTTTATAATTGAGAATTAACATTCTTCATGGTTTTTCCCATCATGGGTTTCCATGAAAATTCTAGTGTTCTTTGTGCATGGTGTTGTTAAGTTCTTTCATGATTCATATTTGTTTAATTTCTATTTGATTGATTTGTGTTTTCTTTGGATTAATTAAAGTTAGGAAAAATATTTTATAATAACTCATTCACCCCCCCTCTCATATATCTGGACTTTTCTATAAAAATATCATTATGGGTTTTCTTATCTTCGAAGAAGCTTTTTTTGTTGTATGCTATTCTTTTTCCATCCTCTGGTAAATACAAGAAAGAAATATTTCATTATGTTGCTTCTGTGAGTAATATTTCTTGTCTCACTATGATTTTGCAAGTAAATGGTGTAAAAACACCTTCTATTTGATGTTTTTTGCTCTCAGAATAATATTTTTCATAATGGCCTCTATGTATATTCTCATCTACTAGTAAATAGATACCTCTTTGTGATCTAGTGAATGATATTTTTCATGTAAACTCTGTGAGAGGTTATGATGAAAATCTCCTTTCATGTTGCCATTTTTCACTTTTATATTTGCATATGACTATAATGGATCTATATGACTTTGAGATGAGAGTATAGAAATACCTTTTTGCACTCTTTCACATGAATATGGCTCTTCTTTCCCTAGGCCATGAACTCTTCATATAAAATAAAAGGAAAAAAACCTTACATTCTTTGTGACATCTTTACTTGGAATAGTATAAGTAAACCCTAGTAGAGTTTATTGCACAAAACTCTTTGTGTTTTTCTCTTTTACTATGACAAACCATGCTAGGGATTCATTGAGCTTCCAGTCTTGATTTATTGCGTTGTTCTTTGTGTATGAGCAAGATATCTTTCATTCCTTCCTTTCTCTTCACTAGCTTTTTTTGTTTGTGGCTCTAAGAAGAATGCTTCTCCTATGGCATCTATCATGACATCTTAGGGTTTCTATCTTTGCTAGGGTTTCCAAACCCACTGTAACGTAGGGTCTATGCTATATGCTTGGTTGTCCCACTTTTGGAAATTCCATTTTCTTTTATCAAGACAACTTTTAAAGTTTTAATTATTGTCATTTTCTCAACAAGGGAAAGAGGATTTGATGTATCTAAAAACTATTTACACAACTTATCTCCCAAGTCATCCCATGATGCAACAGTATTAAAAGGAAAACCTTTGAAACACTGGAGTGCTTTTCCTTTGAATGATTCTACTAAAAGTCTCAACACCACATTTTCTTGTGTAACATGATGAACTTCACAAAGTGAAGCTACATCTCTTATATGCTCTATTGGTGTAGTTTGATCTTCACCAGTGAAAATGGGTAATATTTTGAGTGTAGCCATTGGTATATCATCGTGCTTCTATAGATTCTATGGGCTTCTCCCATTGAATGGTACAAACGCAGTTGGTCCCATAATGTTGGTTTACAATTTCTGGGAGATTTTTTTTTTTGCTGAAATCACATATTTTTAGAAAATATAATTATTTAAGCTTTAAAAAGTTCCATTTTAAGGATTTCAATTGAAGAGGGTTTGATCAAACCACCTTAGATCAAACCCCCTTTGATAGAACCTCGCTAGTATTAAACCATACCTAAAATGGAGTCTCCTTTACACCTAGCAAAATGGTAATAAAAAATCACTTTTGATTTACCTTTTGGGGGATCAAATGAATTCATTTAAAATTTATTTTTTGTAAGTATGTAGTCCTTATTATAAGCTTCCCAAAAAGTATAATTTTAGATAAAAACCTCGCTAGTATTAAACCATACCTAAAATGGAGTCTCCTTTGTAACACCTAGCAAAATGCTAATAAAAAATCACTTTTGATTTACCTTTTGGGGGATCAAATGAATTCATTTAAAATTTATTTTTTGTAAGTATGTAGTCCTTATTATAAGCTTCCCAAAAAGTATAATAATTTTATTATTATATTTATTTTTTATTTCTTGTGAATGTAGGTTTTTCACTAAAAATCAAGCTCTTTGTTCTACACTTGTGGAAAATAGCAGACTATCAAAATCAAAAGTTGAAAATATTAGTGCACTAGATATTGAAATCCTTGATCGAACAAAATAAATAAATTGAATTTCGATAAATAAAAAATAAGTTATGTTGTATACAGTCCACCTATGTCTGAATTGTAATTGGTTTGACTTTGAAACTTGATTAAGGAAAAAATATTCAATAAAATACTATGAAACCAAATGAAAGCACTAGATATCATAGTTACAAATCTAAATTTTAGAAAATTAGAATTTTATCCTTCATGGAAAAAAAATTATGTTGTATACGGTGAGCATCACTCCTTAAAAGTGGTGTTTACTAAAAAAAACTAGTTTTTGAAGGAGATGGAAAAAGAAGTGTAATTTGATTCCAAAAAATTTGAAAAAAAAATATTTATAATCTATAGACAAAATGTCACAAATCACTAGTTTGCATCATCTTCAAATTCCTCATGGTTTAGCCGCTATAGGTGCCCGAAAGTGAAGATTTAGTTAGAAAAAATTAGTTCAGTGTCTAGTTTGGCCAAATATTGTAAACTAGTATTGTGGGATCACCCACACATGAGCTCTAGCCACCCAAGCTGCTTGAACTATTTGATTCAGAATCTGAAGTATTGGCATAGGATGTGCTAGTATTATTGGTATTGAACTTGCAAACCGGAGACTAGGAAATGTAGAATGAGATCTTGGTGTTGAATGTGATCAAGTGATCTTCTTAATCTCCTTCTTGTTGTTCTACCTCTTCTTTTGGGTGATGAAAGCTATAGGTATTCAAAGGGATCAACACTTCCTCTTGTCTGAATTCTTCTCATGTGCTACTGAATGTGCAATAAAACTGAAAAAATGGAGTCACCAAATAGAAATTATAACCTCTAATAGGTAAAACACTTCTATGTTTTTGAGAATAGCATCTTAAAAAATTTAAATTCTCTTTGAATTGAGCTTCAGAGTCCCACTAGGCATGTAATAAATAGTTGTCATGAGGATTGCACCCTAGATGCTAAGCTTGAAGCTTAGCAATCCTGTGAAATATGGAAACACCTTTGAGCCTGTGGGTTGGTTCCCTTTTGATCTCCTAGAATTTATTGACTTGTGTGGAAAAAGGGAGAAAGATTAATCCATGAAACTGAAGGAAACTCATATGGTACATTATTTCTAGGAGGTGATGCACTGATGAATACTACTATGCAGACTTATTCACAACTAATATTCTCATAAATCTATTAAAAAAACTCAATTTGGGCACATTGATCACATAAATACATTACTAAAATGCTTTCTTTAATCTTTCTTACTAAGGAAAATAGGGTTTTCACAAATTAAGAGAAGAGATTTAAACTTAAGAGCACAATCAATGACCTGTGATAAATTGCTATTTTGTACATGCATTAGTAAATGAGACAAAAAATCAAAATTTTCTTATTTAAAACACATTAAACTTGCATCAAATCATTTAAAAGAGAGTAAACACCAAAAATTGCGAAGGTAAACTCTACTTCTAGTGAATATCCTAAAGGAAACTCTACAAAAACTCTAAAACAATCTGCTGAAAAAAAAAATATTGTTGTATATCTAAATCAATCATAAAATGAGTTACAAGGTAATCTATTTGTAGGATGCAAAGGAAAATATCAAGAACTAAGAAAAAGACTATATTTTTCAATATATACAATAGATAGCATCAAAGAGCTAGGAGATGGAACTAACAGCAAACTGATAGTGAAAAAATATCTCCAAATATTTCCTCACAAGAAAGGATGGAAACCAACGAAAAGGGGGCCCATAACTAAAATAATTTGAGGAAAAATAGGCTCAAACTCCCCCTCACAATTATTTTGACCAAAAGAGACCTCAAAAGTACATGAGATAACTTAAAATAAGGATAAAAAGTCTCTAGTTCGACTTTGAATGCATGAAAATATCCTTTAGTCCCACCTCTTTATATGATTACTTCACACTATCAATACTCAAACATCAATCTCCTTCATATTTTCGCATGATTTGTTAACTTAAAAGAGACTTAAGTTAATTCCACCTCCTAATTTTGCAAAAATACAAGGCAACATAGTTTTGATTTGAATTTTTCCAAGTATACAATATATCTTCACTTAGGCTTTTTGATTTTCTACAAAAATCATAAAACATATAATGCACACTAAGGTTGATTTTCCTCCAAGGGTTAAAAAATAAACCAAGCACAAGTGTATGAGTGAAATAAATTTTAATTTTAAATCAATATGTAAAAAGGATAAGTCGAATTAGGGTAAATTGGAAACCCTAGACAAAAAAATCGGTCTCCACCTTTTTTTGCATGCATTTTCACTTTGACATTTTGCAGAAAACTTTGCACACCACTGCCATGCCTCTAGGATTTGAGCTTGAACCAGTTAATCTTCTGCTATTTCTGGATGATTCCCATGGAGATTTTTTAGTAAAGTTCGTGGTAAGTATTTCTTTGTTACAAAACTGATGATTGAACTGCACTTCGAAACACTTATTAGACTTCATAATCACGACTTTGCTTAAATTTCTAATGTATTTTTCTATGTCTTCAGTTCCTATTGATACTTATCCTATTTGAGCCACCATGGTTGTATTGGTTTGAGGTTTTGGATATTTCTGTATAGGTAAATCCATGGGTTTCGAGTGCATCTATCTTGTGAGAAATCAACAGGAAACTCGAGGTAATGCCACCATCCATCGATTCTTATATTATTTCTTTTTTCGTAGCAGAGATATGATCAATTCAAGCTCTATATGAATCAAATGATGAGTGATTTCTATTTCCTGTACATTTTTCACCCATTGGTGATGACAACTTTTCTAGGTTTTATTAAGATGAAAGCTCTCTTTCTTCTTAAAGTCGCGGCTACAAAATAGCATTATGGGTTTTCTTATCTTTGAAGAAGCTTTTTTTCTATGGTACATTATTCTATTTCCATGCTATGGTGAAAACAAGAAGGAAATCATTCATTATTTTGCTTGTATGAGTAATATCTCCTTGTCTCACTGTGATTTTCCAAGTAAATGGTGTAAAAAACACCTTTTTCATGTTTTTCATCATGGACTCTATGTATATTCTCATCTACTGGTAAATAGATACCTCTTTGTGCTCTAGTGAAAGATATTTTTTATCCAAACTTTGTGAGAGGTTATCATGGAACTCAAGCTATGACGGAAATCTTCTTTCATGTTGCTCTTTTGCACTTTTATATTTGCATATGATTGTAATGGCTATGTATGACTTTAAGATGAGAGTATAGAAATACTTTTTAGACTCTTCCACAAGAATATGCCTCTTTTTTCCCTAGGCCATGAACTCTTCATATAAAAGAAAAGGAACAAAACCTTACCATTCTTGGTGACATCTTTACTTGGAATAGTGTAAGTAAACACTAGTAGGGTTTGTTGCACAAAAATCTCTGAGTTTTTCTCTTTTATTGTCACAAACCTTGCTAGGGTTTCGTTGAACTTGCACTCTTTGTTTTTTGTGTTGTCTTTTGTATATGAGAGAGATATCTTTCATTACTTACTTTCACTACACTAGCTTTTTTCCTTTGTGGTTCTCAGAAGAATACTTCTCCTTTGGCAGTCTGCCATGGCGTCTTAGGGTTCTTGTCTCTACTAGGGTTTTCGAATGGATTGCAACTTAAGGTCTCTAGTATATGTTTGGTTATCCCACTTTTGGAAATTCAATTTTATTTTTTCAAGATAAATTTTACTCTCTATCAAGATAACTGTACCTTTGACTATATATACAAGATCTTTTGATGACTATGCTTCTACCCGTTTCCACTTCATTGAGTACAAACATTGTCCCTTTTAATTATAGCCTATTGAAAATAAACAAAGTTCATTGTCTCCTCAAGGATACTGTACTTCTATATATTTTTGTTGCTGCCTTAGTGTTATGTGTTGGGCTCAACCCTTCTACGAGCCACATTTTACGCCACACATAACAACTTTGAGCAATATTTGTTGGCTGAAATGACCTATGCTGATGTGACTATGACAACTTTGATTGGCATGACACCCTATGATTATTAGAGACACCAAGTATAAACTATCCTCTACATGCCTAATGAATTGTGAAGGAACCATTTGCTTGTGTAGAAGGATCAATAGTGTTGTTCCACCTTCTTGTTCATGTAGGGAAACCTGAAAAGTACAAAAACACTCTTGATAAGCCTAATTAACCAATAATATGGCACAAAATTATTGATCTTTATATAGATATGGGCTCCTTTATTGATTCTTTAGAGTTTTAAATTATCTTTGAACAATGATATGCCTTTGATTGAAAAAACAATAGTATCTTTGTTGATCTGAATGATATGATTTTACCTATACCTGGATACTCAACAAAAAAGTTAGATAAAATAGTGAAGTTCAATGCTCTTCCTGATGATTAGACCCAATTTGATGATCTGAATTGGGTTTTTGTACATATTTGGTAATGGTTGAATTGAATTAATGCATTATATTTGTAGGTTATATGTCTGTTGATCAAACAAATGATGAGTTTTTATATCTCGAGCTTAACAAAATATCTCAATCATCTATAGGTGAATTTGGAGACCAGGTACGAGAGGAGCTAAAGATAAGAAGATCAAGCTGAAGATAGGAGGACCAACATCGACATCATCCCTTAAGGTAATGACAGATATGATCTCTTCTCATGTGTTTTTCTTATTTATCTTTAGATGTATAGTTTACATACATTGTTGAATTAAATCAATTCAGTCATTCCCATGGCTTGTGTGAGATACTTAAGCATTCATTTGATATTCAATGAATGATATAGAAACATTGTATACATTTTCTCTTTCAAAAATGAATGAAATATAGTAATATTATGCAATTTGAATAATCACTTTTTGTTGTAAATCACTACATAATAAAAAATGAACTCTACCTTAAAACTTCAAATGTAAATGCCTAGGATTATCATAAACTTATCGAAATACCTTTCACCTTAGATGTAACAACTATTTTTGCTTAGCCAAAATGAGATGTAGGTGAAATTTTGGTAACATTTCTTGTGATTTCTATTGAATGCTTGCCTACTAAGCATGCCAGACCAGTTTCCTTAAATAATCCATTTGGCATGTAGTCAAACTCTACCCTCCTCAAACTCTTGAAACTATTGTAACTCAATTTTTTGGAACAATAAAACAGTAGAACAAAATAGAAAACAAACTAACATGGCTTTGCTTAAGACAAGACCAACAAACAGTGCATCTACACCTTATTCAAAAAGAAAACTAAACTGAAATGAAATGTGCCATGTTCACTTATTAGCTGAAAACCAGTATTCGACTATGTACATCTGCAAACTCTGATCCTTAATAGCACTATTTGAGGTGAATCTCATTGACAAGGATTGGAAATACCTCTCCATCCAGCTTTGAGAGCTGGAATGCATTATGTTTTTTTCAATCTGCGATAATGTATGGACCATCCAACATGGCATCAAAGTTTATGTGTTTACATGGTCTACTCTTAAGTTCATCCCATTTAAATAGAAAATCTCCCTCTTTGAAAGTTGAACGTAGGATTTATTTTCTATCAAATGTTCTTTTCATCTAAGCTTGATGATTTTCCAAGTTCCTTAATGTCTCTTTCCTTGTTTCTTCTAGCTCCACTAGCTATGCAAGCCTAAATTCCATAGGTTCTTCATTAAGCAAGTCCAGTTCTTTGATCTTGTTTAAGGTAGGTAGCTCAATTGAGATAGGAATTTTAGCCTCTTTGCCATATGTTAAAACATAGGGTGAATTACTTGTTTCTCTCTTAGGTGCTATCCTATCAACCCAAAGGGATAACTTTAGTTTATCATGCTAGGCTCTCTAATTGTCTTGGATTGTCTTCTTGATGATCTTGATTAAGTTCTTGTTAGTAGACTCTGCTTGTTCATTACCCTGAGGGTAATAGTTTGAAGAAGTATTCATATAAATGTTGTGCTTAACTGATGAATTTGAAACTTTTAAACCTATGAATGCTAATGCATTATCAAAAATGATTAAATCTGGGGTACCAAACTTGGAAACCAAGTCTTGATAGAAATTCAAAACAAATGTCTCATTTGCATCCTTCAATGCGACTGCTTCAGTTCATTTTGAAAAGTAATCTGTAGTTGTTAGTATCCATTTATGCACAACACTCAAAGGTGGGTTAATGGGACCAATGAAATCCAATCCCCACTTGAATTGGATGTAGAGGTAGGGCTGCAAGCTTCTGCTTTCTTGCAAATATTGAACATTTAATGCATTTTCTAACCCAAGCATGGGCATCTTAAAATAAATCAGGCCAATAATAGCTAGATCTCATTATCTTTAGAGTTGTGGTTCTTGGGGAAAAATGGCCTCTAGAGGGCCCCTCATGAAACTTTATCAAAAAATTCTCAACCTATTCTGGTTCAACACATTTGAGTAAAACACCATCAAAATCCTTTTTGTACAAAATTCTATCAATTACAACATAAGGGGTTGCTTGAAGCCTATAATACATTCATTTTGACTTGTCCAAAACCTTTAGGATAGTCACCAATGTGTAAGTATTGGATCATTTGTTGAATCTAATTTTCTATTGAAGTTGGAATAGTAGCTTGTTCCAATTAATTGAGCATTGTTGTAGCTTGCTCATCATCTAGTTTGTTGTTTTCTTCAATTCCAACAAGTTGTTCACATAGGCCTATGCCTCTAACAAGCTTGGTGACTTTAATTTCAATATCATAATCCATCACTTTTGTAATCCAGCTTGCTCTTTTATCATTAATGTCCTTACTGAGCAGAAAATATTTGACTATTGAATGGGCAACCAACAGTTGTATTTTTTTATTTGAAAGCATATGCCTAAATTTCTTAAGGTTTCTTACTACAGGTAGAACATGATTTTCTACAAATGAATATTTGACTTCATAATCAATGCAAAACTTGACTAAAGAAAGCCAAAGGGTGCTCTAATCCTTCTTCGTTTTGCTGAAAAAGTATGGATGAAATTGTGTCAACACTCCAAAATGCATATAATATGAAATATTTATCAAAATTTGGGTTAATAAGAGTTCAGACTGCTACAAGTGCCTCTTTGATTGCTTCAAAACTGTTCTTACCTTCCTTAGTCCAACTAAAAAGGAATGTTCTTTTTTAGCATAGTTGTAAGAGGCTGTAATAATGCTACAATGTTAGGAATAAACCTTCTAACAAATTTAATCCTGCCTAGAAAACTCTGTAAATCTTTCTTATGTGAAGGCAATGGTAAATCTAGAATTGCAATGATTCTTTCTAGATCAATTGTGATGCCATTCTTTGAAACAATATGTCAAAGAAGCTTCCCTTCACAGACTGAAAAAATGCTCTTCTTTGGGTTAAGTGAAACTCCATACTCTCTGCATCTTTCAAAGATTTGTCTAAGATGATCATAATGTTCATTAGCCTTCTTTGAAAATAAAGTAATATGATCTAAATACATAAGAAAAAACTTATTAATAAGGCCTTGGAAATCCATGTCCATTTCTCTCTGAAAGGTTGGCCCCACATTGGACAAACCAAAGGGAATCTTTTTGTAATCCATGGTACCCCACTTGGTAGTAAAGGTTGTTTTGAACTTGTCTTCCTCTTTAACCAAAATTTGGTTATACCCTGAATAACCACCCAACAATGAGAACCTTTTTTAACCTAAACAACTTGTAAAATCTACTCCATTGAAGGTAGTGGGTAATGATCTTTGAGAGAGGTTGTGTTTAGGTCATGAAAATCAACACATAACCTTATCTCACCATTCTTTTTCCTAACAGGCACGAAGTTAGAAACCCAAGATGTATGCTTAATTGGAAAGATAATACTACCTTCAATCAGTTTGTTCAACTCTATTTTCATGAGATGCTCTAGCTTGGGATTTAGAGGCCTCTGTTCTGCCTCATTGGTTTTGCATTGGGCTCCTACTCAATGGTGTGTTGAGCTAACTCAGGATTAAAACCCTGTAAATCTCCATAGTCCCAAGCAAAAACATCACCAAATTTTTGGAAAAGCAAGATAAAAGCTTGTTGCTCATCTTTGGTATAAACTTTTCCAAGCTTGAGAATCTATCTCTAAATATTTCACTTGGTTCATAGTGCTCCTATTTCACTATTATGTTGGATTTATCTTTTCTCACATGATCATTCAAATTAAATATTGATTCCAAGGTCACAAAACCTATGGGCAACTTATTTGACTTTAGCTGCAAGATTTGATTGTCATATTGCTGCTCAAACTTTTGTTGGTTTCCAATAGAAAACTTTGTATTCTCCATCATAAAATTGATAATCTACTCATCATTGTCAAAAACTTACCAGCTAACATTTTTATCTGGTATAGATGGTCTCACAACTACTTCTACATATTCATGTACCCTTACATTGTGTATATTAGTTGGAATATCAAACTTTGATCCTATTGCAGCAAGTTTATATGCTTCTTTATTCAAACTTATAGGAATAGATAGTGGATTAAAAGCATCAAATTCTTCTATTAAACCCCAAGTTCTGTGCTTATACAACTTACACAAATCATTTTTTGTTACATTCAAATTTCTTACCTGGTTTTTTATCAACTCAAAATCACTGAAAACTTGCAGAATATTTATACCTTTATTTCTAGCCCACTCTATGCCATGAATTAATGCCTCATATTCACCTATGTTATCTGAGCAGCTAAAGGAAAAGAAAAGTGTTGAATAGTACCTTTCTCCATCAAGTGAAATCAGCATAGCTCCTCCACCAGCACACACTTTACTTCTTGATCCATCAAAATACAACTTCCAAAGCTTATTACTTTGATGCTCTGATTATTTTTCATCTTTCACTAGATTTGGAACAATTACATCAGGCTCCCGAATCATGTATAAATGTCCAAACCTACTTCGTCCATGTGATTGAAAGGATCAACATTGTGATTCTCAACTACTCACTCATCTAAATTTATATCAAGTATGCCCTCAATAGGTACACTTGGGTCTAGGGTCATGGATTTATCCTCTTGCTCAAGGATAGCTAGGTTTGCATTTATAAGATTTGCAACATAAGGCTCAATGTGGTCTTTATCTTGTGGCTTTGATTTGACGGTCACTCTAGTGCCATATCTAGTTCTCAAAAACATATGTGACCAATCTGATGATAAATACCAACCCAACTTTGTAGTAAAATCTCTAGAAAGGTAAATGGAAAAGAAAGGTGGAAAATCAATAACGTATATATCCTATGGGATTGAAAAGTTTGGACAAGCATTTAAGGTAAGGGGAAACTTTTAATCACTCAAATAGACTTAATGGTTGTACCATCTAATTGGACTACCCTCTTTGATAATGGCTCATAAACTAATCCTAACCTATCCACCAGTTGCTTAGGGATAAAAAAGCTCCTTGCTTTTGAGTCAATCATGTAGTTATACACTACATTATCACCAATAATCAGAATTAAATAAAATGAAGGTGGCTTTACCTCTTGGGTGGACTGGTCATGCTTGCCTTCTAAACTGTTTGCAAGAACTCTAGGCTGCTCTTTAGTAGACTCATTAGAAATAAAAATCTTAGCTTAAAGCCTCCTACAGTAAATCCTTTTGCCTATGAATGTCCAATGCATCTAACATGGAAAAGTTGACTATGGCTTTTCTCATATGATCAACAATATTAAATTTCAGAGTGCTAACCTTTTTTTGCACTTTAGGAGCAACAGGCTCTTTAGTTTGCACTGGTAAAGTTTGTGATTGATCTTTGGTTGTTCCTTTGTAGTTTGAGCTTGTCCTCTTGGAAAAATCTAAATGTTCTAAGAAGTGGAAGGTTGATTTTGACCTTTTTGAGTTCTAGAAGTCTGACCTTTATCTTTACCAGCTTGATATTGGTCTTTATCTACTTGTTTCTCCTTAGAAAAAACTTGTTGTCTTAGGTCAACAAACCTTTCCTTTGACCTCATATTGGATGCAATGGAGGTAGATGGTTGGTTCTGTCCTTGAACATGATTCAATCCACAAAATTCATTACCTTGTTAGTTCATCATGGAAATGTCAAGATCATTATGCTATGTTTGAGGCTCCTGCTAATCATTATTCTCCTTTCTTATACTTTCAAAGGTATCATAGTTTCTCTATACCATAAGAGCCTAATTGACCACTTTATTCATGCACATAGCCTAGTTATGAGGATGATTACATGGGTAGTATGACACATAATCTTGTCCCAAATTGTTTTGCATAGGTACAAGCTATTTTGAAGAGTTAGCAACATTTTGATTATGTGGCTGATTAGGCCTTGCATTGAAATTTCTTCTTTTTCCTTGATAATCAACCTGATAAGGCATTCTATTTGCTTGTAATGGTGCTTATTAAGGTCTAAAATTCTGACCTTATTGATTTTTGAGGCTCACTAAGTCATTGCTAATAGTTTGCAACAATTTGGCCATTTGTTGTTGGGTACCTTTAAGCTCTTGCAAGTTTGAATGTGTTCGAGCAACATTATTTTGAATAGGTGCTTGATATCCAAATGTTGGAATAGTGGGTAATGGGGCAATAGGAGGTATTTAAATAGGCATAGGAGGCCTTGGTGAAATTTTACCAGCTTTAATAAGACCATTCTCAGCTCTAATAGCTATATCAAATGCTCCTGGCAGTGTTACTCCTCCCATAGATTGTATCATTATAGCAATATCACTATTTAATACACTGAGATAATACAAGAATGCATGATCAAGTAAAGTTCTTACTATTGTTGGGATTCTATTCCACGTTCTTTGAAATGAGAAGTTGAAATCAATCATCTTCTCTTATGGAGTTCTTTTAATTGTTGTCATCTTCTCAAGAAGGAAAAGATGATTTGACTTATCCAAAAATTGTTTACTCAACTTATCTCCCAAGTCATCCCATGATGCAAAAGTATTAACAGTAAAACATCTAAACCACTGGAGTGCTTTTCCTTTGAATGATGCTGCTAAAAGTCTCAACGCCACATTTTCTTATGTAACATAATAAACTCCACAAAGTGAAGCTACATCTCTTATATGATCTATCGGTGTAGTCCGATCTTCACCAGTGAAAATTGGTAAGCTTTTGAGTACAACCACTGGTATATCATTATGTTTCTGCAAATTCAATGGGCTTCCCCCATTGAATGGTATAAATGTATGAGCTCTAGCCATCAGAGCTACTTGAACTATTGGATTCAAAATGTAAAGTATCGACAGAGGATGTGATCATATTACTGGTACTGAACCTGCAAACCCGAGACTAGGAGGTGTAGAATGAGATCTTGGTGTTGAATGCAATCTTAGTTTGGAATGTAATCTTTATCTTCTTAATCTCCTTCATTTTTTTCTACCTCTTCTTTTGGGTGATGAAAGTTGTAGATATTCAAAAGGATCAACACTTCCTCTTGTCTGAATTTTTATCATGCACTGTTGATACTGCAATAAAACTAGAAAAATAGAGTCGCCAAATAGAAATTATAACCTTTGATAGGTAAAACACTGTTGTGTATTTGAGAACAACAACTTCAAAAAATTTAATTCTTTCTCTGAAATGAGCTTCAGAGTCCCATTAGATGTGCCAAAAACTTTTGTCACAAGGATTGCACCCTAGATGCTAAGCTTGAAACTCAATAATCCTATGAAATATGGAAACACCTACGAGCCTATGGGTTGCTCATTTTGAAGGTGAATCTCTAGATTATGGGCTGGTTCCCTTTTTGATCTCCTAGAATTTATTGACTTGTGTGGAAAAAGGGAGAAAGATTAATCCATGAAACTGAAGGAAAATCGAATGGTAAATTATTTATAGGAGGAGATGCACCAAAGAATAATACTCTACAGACTTATTCATAACTAATATTCTCAAAAATCTGTTAACATAACTCAATTTGGGCACTTTTATCACATAAATACTTCACTAAAGGGCTTTGTTTAGTCTTTCCTTACTAAGCAAAATAGGGTTTTCACAAATTAAGAGAAGAGATGAACTTAAGAGTACAATCAATGATCTGTGATAAACTACTATTATGTACATGCATTAGTAAATGAGACATAAATTTAAAGGTTTTTGATTTAAAAGAGACAAAACACAAGAAATTGCAAAGGTAAACTCTACTTCTATTGAATATCGTAAAAGAAACTCTACAAAAACTCAAAAAAAAATTGTTGAAAATAAAGTACTGTAATATATTTGAATCAACTATAAAATGAGTTACAAGGTAATCTCTTTTCAGAATGCAAAGGAAAATATCAAGAACTGAGAAAAAGACTCTCTTTTTCAATATATACAATAGATAGCATCAAAAATCTAAGAGGTGGAACTAGTAGCAAACTAAGAGTGAAAAAATATCTCCAAATATCTCCTCACGAACAAAGATGAAATCCCACGAAAAGGGGGCCCATAACTGAAGTAATTTGAGAAAAAATAGGCTCAAAATCCCTCTCAGAATCAGTTTGACGAAAAGAGACCTGAAAATTTCATGTGATAACTTAAACTCAGGATAAAAAGTCTCCAATTCATCTTCGAATACATGAAAATATCCTTCAATCCCACCTCTTTATATGATCAATTCACTCTATCAAGACTCAAACATCAATCTCCTTTAGTTTTTTACATGATTTGTTAACTTAAAAGAGACTTAAATTAACTCCACCTCCTGATTTTGCAACAATACAAGGCAACATAGTTTTGATTCAAATCTTACCAAGTATACAATATATCTTCACTTAGGCTTTTTTATTTTCTACAGAAATTATAAAATATATAAGGCACATTAAGGTTGATTTTCCTCCAAGGGTTACAAAATAAACAAACCAAAATGGTATTAGTGAAAGCAATTCTCATTTTAAATCAATATGGAAAAAGGCTAAGTCGAATTAGGGTAAATTGGAAACCCTAGATAAAACAATCAATCTGCACCTTTTTTCGCATCCATTTTCAATTTGACACTTTGCAAAAAACTTTGTGCACCGTTGCCATCCCTCTAGGATTTGAGCTCGAACATGTTAATCTTTTGTTGTTTCTGGATGATTCCCATGGAGATTTTGCAAGAAAACGTGTGTTAAGTATTTCTTTGTTACAAAATTGATGATTGAACTCCACTTCGAAACACTTATTAGCCTTTACAACCATGGCTTTTCTTAAATTTATGATATATTTTTCTATGTCTTCACTTCATGTTGATACTTTTCTTGTTTGAGCTGCCATGGTTGTACTAGTTTTAGTTTTTGCAGATTTCTCTATGGGTAAACCCATGGGTTTTGAGTGCATCCATCTTGTGATAAATCGATAGGAAACTCGAGGTAATGCCACCATCCATTGATTCTTATGTTATTTCTTTTTCATCAACAAAGATATGCTCGATTCAAGCTCTATATTAATGAAATGATGAGTGTTTCTTGTTTCCAGTACATTTTGTACCCATTGGTGATGAATTTTTTTTGGGTTTTATTAAGATAAAATCTCTCTTGCTTTTTAAAGTCATGGCTGCAAAATAGCATTCTGGGTTTTCTTATCTTTGAAGAAGCTTGTTTCTATTGTACGCTACTCTATTTCCATACTCCAGTGAATACAAGAAAGAAAACTTTCATTATGTTGCTTCTATGAGTAATATCTCCTTTTCTCACTATGATTTTTCAAGTAAATGGTGTAAAAACACCTTCTATTTGATGTTTTCTACTCTCAAAGGAATTTTTTTCATCATGGCCTCTATGTATATTCTCATCTGCTAGTAAATAGATATCTCTTTGTGCTCTAGTGAATGATATTTTTCATGCAATTTCTCTGAGAGTTTATGATGGAACTCTATGATATTTTTTTTCATGTTGCTTTTTGCACTTTTATATTTGCATATGACTATAATGGATTTGTATGGCTTTGAGATGAGAGTATAGAAATACCTTTTTGCGCTCTTCCATGAGAATATGGCTCTTCTTGCCCTAGGCCATGAAATCTTCATATAAAAGAAAAGGAACAAAACCTTACCATTTTTTGTAACATATTTACTTGAAATAGTGTAAGTAAACCCTAGTAGGGTTTTTTGCACAAAACACTATATTTTTCTCTTTCACTAATACAAACCTTGCTAGGGTTTCATTGAACTTGCACTCTTACTTTGTTGTGTTGTGCTTTGTATATGAGCAAGATATATCTCATTCCTTCCTTTCACTGCACCAACTTTTTTCCTTTGTGGCAATCTATCATGGCACCTTAGGGTTCCTATCTCTACTATGGTTTCCAAACCCACTGTAACTTAAGGTCTTTGCTATATGCTTGGTTGTCCCACTTTTCACAATTGCATTTTATTTTGTCAAGAAAAATTTAGTCTTTATCAAGATAACTATAGCTTTGACTATATACACAAGGTCTTTTGATGACTGTGCTTCTACCCATTGTCACTTCATTGAGTACAAACACTATCCCTTTTCATTCTATCCTTTTGACAATAAACACACTTCACTATCTCCTAAAGGATATTGTATTTTTGTATATGTTTTTTGCTGCCTTAGTGCTATGTGTTGGGCTCAACCCTTGTGGGAGCCATAATTTCCACCATGCATAACAACTTTGAGCAATATCTGTTGGCTGAGATGACCTATGTTGATGCAACTATGACAACTTTGATTGACATGACATCCTATCATTGTTAGAGACACCAAGTATAAACTATCCCCTACATGCCTAATTAATTGTGAAGGAACCCTTTACTTTTGTAGAAGGATCAATAGTGTTGTGCCACCTTCTTGTTCATGTAGTGAAACTTGAAAAGTACAACAATACTCTCGATAATCCTAATTGACCAATAATATGGCACAACATTATTGATTCTTTAGAGCTGTAAACTATCTTTGAACACTGATATGCCTTTGATTGTGATGGAACCCATAAAAAAATTTCTTGGTTCCACTCTAAAATTTTTGCAAATTTGGTTTGCTCCCTTGTTTATGATTTTAGGTCATATTCGCATCACTATGATAGGGTTTTATATCCTTATATCTTCTCAAAATTGGTCTGTATAAAACCCTTGGTTGTTTTAAAATTGTATTGACCTATTTTCCCCATTTCCAGTCACTTAATTTTTTACTCGTACCATCGTATTCATTGTCTTATCGGCCCCTGATTCTTAAAAATATCAGTCGCCTTAAGTTTCTTCTTGGTCTTAAATTTCTTATGATCGAAGGCTTGATCTTTAAGATTTGAATCCTTAACCTTTGCTCTTGAGGGTCATTATCTCGTTTACCTAGAGATGGCTCCCTTTTATGATTAACTTTTGTGACATGTGCAAAAATAAAGCTTCATGTTGACCGTCAGATCATGAGAATCAATCCCAATCATTCCCCGTGTGCCCACATTGTTTCATTTCTTCTTATTTTATTCAAACGGGCTGGTGGGTTTTTACCACGTGTCTGGTATATTGGTGGGCCTAGTTTCTTGGGTAAAGATTATTATTGCTTTTCATAGAAGGTCAACAGTTGAGAAATTTAAGATGTGGCCATATCTCTACCACTCCCCATGTGCCCGTTTTGATTTATTTCATATTATTTTAAAGACACGGGCTAGTGGGCAATGGCCATGTAGTGCTACTTGATGGTGGGAACAATATCTCCAGAGTGTAGTAGATCTTACCCAAGGGAAAATCAACGGTGGATTTCATGACACATGTTCTCATCAAAGTTGTTCCCCTGCGCTCCCGTCTGGCTACAGTAGTAAAGAAAGATGGTCACATGGGTTAGAGGGCGAGGTGACACCTATTATTTTTATGGGACCCACTAATCTTTTAAGATGAAGGCTCATTCCATAAGGAATGAATTCGACAGTTGATGGTGGGTGATTTGGCTTAATACTAACCACTCCCTGCCATTTCATAAGGACCCCTCCCATGACCTGTATCTTCTAATAGGAAAGTGGGAAAATGCCATGTGGACTTTATAAAAGGCTCCCGTGGGCTCTAATAAAGTTGTAATACTTCCAAATTTGGTTGAGAAGATACTATTTCTGAACTACGCTATTTTCAACCTTGTTCTTTAAGGCACATGCTTGAGATTTCAGCTGTCAATTCTAACAACTAATGATACATGTGGAAAGGGTGATAACAAAGCATGGTAATGTACGAACTGATATTTTGAGATCAAATCTGAATCAATCCCCATTGTTTTGATAAGAAGAAATACAAGTGAAATAATTTCTACGGGTGAATGGGTAATTATAGCAAGAAAGTTTTAATTGATGTTATGTATAGAGTAGATGTTTATCTACTCAAAGATTTTTTGATTTAAAATAGCATTAAAAGCACAATTAAAACTTAATTGTAAGTGGTTGCATTGTAACCTACCCATTGATCTATCTCTTAAAACATGATCAATGGTTGATATTAAAAGGATCAAGGAAAACTATCGTCAGCTTGTGTGTATAAGCTTTCTTTGAAGAATTAATGGTTGGAACACTTCCATGGCTCATTATAAGAAGGACTGGTTGTCATATTTCTTATTCAGAAATTGCATTGTATTTGAGTTTGAGAGAAAAATTGGTAGTTGTCTTCTGGTTCTTGTTGTTGGAAGGATGAGTAAGTCAAGAGAGTTTGTTAGACTAGTTCGAAGGTCTAGGAGATTAAGCTTGTAGAGTCTAATAAGAACACCCCAGAGGATGAGGTTCATACATAGGGAGCTCTTGATACACCAAAAAATTGAAGGGGACGTAGGAAATTTAAAAAGTATGGTGTTATGAGTAATTACTGGCTAAGGAACCGACGGTTTTAGAATACTTAATTAAATTCAAAGGCAAATAATTCATGGAGTATGAAAAGAAGACAAAGGAAAGGTGAAAGTATCGTAAGGCTTGTCTAGGAGGACTTAATTCTTCTGGTGAGTTTTTTGATAGCCCTCTAGACAATGAGGGTGGCACTAACTCATAGGGTGATTATTATCCCCTCTCCATGGTACCATCTGATGATTTCGATGATGTGGTGGTGATGGTTCCTCAAGTTTGACCATGAGCAAAGCATGGGTTAGTATTCTCTAAGGCTGATGACTCGGAGTGATTACTATGCCCCATTTTTGTTTTTGATGACACCATGGCCCTATTGTCAGGATTGTTGGATTCAAAATTCATGTGATTTCTTGTTTCTAGCACTGATGTGGAGTCTTTTTGGGCTGGTGTATATGAGAGGTGATAGACTTCCTAGCATTGGGTTGTATGCTAGTTTTGGCTGGGGCTACGAGTGGAGAATCCTCTTTGGTCAGCAAGGACAGAGATTCAACATTGCTACTACAACTGACTCTACCTTTGCAAGAGTTGGCGTGTCTACATGTAGGGGATGTGGAATGTGGTCTTTTACTCTTCCATTTTCCACAATGATTGCATGTAACTAACTTTGGACATCTCAAATTCTGGTGAAAATGATCTTGAAATTAAATGAAATGTAAATGTGATCGAGCCTGATGCTTGTTGCCCCTTATTCTATTAAAGGGATTTCTGGGCTCATTACATGGGTCAGAATTTTAAGTTTCAATGGGTTTTTTGGGTTAATGCTAAGCTTAGAAAAGGAATTTTGAATAGAATATAAATAAATAGGTTGGTAGATGGTCTTGGGTATCAAGTTATGTATGTAACAATCTTAAATTGGTTTTATACAAGCTACTGATATAGAAACAAATCTTTGTCTGGAAACAAATACTCTCCTATGTATATTTCTCACAAGTTATGAATGAAAATACTAATGGTGTTATCATTTATCTTCAAATGGTTCCATTTGAATGTATGATTTTTTTCTCAGCTTTAACTCAAAGAGTTTATTAAAATGATTGAAAAGGGAATAGACTTTGTAAGAAATTTATTAGGATTGGTAAGTAGTGAGTGTTTCTTTTAGGCATTTTGAGTTTCCATAATTTGCAAAGCAGTATGAAGGTAGTTCACCTATCTCTAGAGTGAGTAGTTCATGTATTATAGATTCTTACATATTTGACTCTATTGCTCAAATCAATAAGGCACTGGTCATTTTATTAGAAAATCTTGCATAAAGGATAAGAAAATATCACACCTAACCATGAACTTAAAATAAGAACAATATTCTTTTAAAATCCTTATTTCTATGAGTTTTATGGGATGGAAATATTTTTGATTCGTGGCAAGGAAGTAGTCACTCACTTAATGGATCTGCCATATCTTCAGTAGGATAGGCTTTATTTCTACTTAACCAAGAATCAATCTCTGTATGAATACATTATTAATTTGATATATTTCATAAAGACATGTTTGGGATTACCCTCCCTAGTTTAACAAAGCCAAAAGTGAAGGAGTAAGGATCACAAAATCCTAGGCTCATTGTGTTGGTGACTAACCTTACAGTTTCTTCATTATGAGAACTAGCAACTATTTAGAGAATTGTTGGGTTGTGTTGGAAAAATCACCAATAGAAATGGCGACTCTGTTGGGGAGAACTTTGAATCTCCAATTGTAGACTATTCTATTACAGAGTCATATTATTTGTTGATCTAAACATTTTGTTCAAATATTGAAAGAATTCATACTTGGAGAAATAATTTTTTGTAGTGAACTTGAAAGTTTCATGATTTGTGGTGCTCTTTTTGTGAAAAGAACTCAAAAGGAAATTCATTTTTCAAAGAGCTTCATGTTGTTTGGCATTCAATCCTCTATGAAGAGAGGTAGCAACTCTGTTTCAAGAATCTAATGAAGACGTGAAGAAGAATACGTTGCTGCAACGTATCTGGGTATTCTTCAGTTATTTGGTTTTCAAGAAAAATAAATCTATATATGAAAAGCATATTTGTAAGACTTGAACAAATTTAATTCCCTATTGAGTGAAAATAAGCATTAAAAGAGGGAATAGTAGTGATAAGCTTGCATACTTTTGTATCATTCGATTGTAGTATCTATTGTAAAATGAAGTATGAAATGTCTTTGATGAAACTCATGTAGAGGATCTTAAGCAAGTTAAGAGGGAAATCTACATTGTAAAAGCTTAAGATTATGCTACAAAAGAAGTTTTAAATACCTTGTGAAATTGCAAAGCTAATATGAGAAGGTTTGGAGAAGTGTAATCAAGTATATCATCAACCTATGCATCCTTGTGTGCACCCAAGTTTAGCAATGCATAGTGTGCAGCCTCTATCATGTAATAAAAGAAATTTCAGCATCAGAAGATATAGAGCCATAAATTTCAATGGCATTTGTGGTTACCCGAATGTTATTCCATCTGAAATAAAAAATGAGCTACCAAAGTTTAATGGTACAAAGTGTTAATCAACAAGTAAGAATTTGCAAGAATTCAACAATTTAATGGATGATTATGAGGTAGATCATGAGGATGTGATCATGAGGTTATTCTCTTAGTCTCTGAAAGGAGATGCAAGGGATTGGTTCTCTGATTTACCAGCATACTATGTTTGTTCTTGGGATGAGTTTATGAAAATGTTCATAGAGCAGTTTGGTGAAAAATTAAATATTAGTTCTTTGCTCAATAAATTTATGAGCATTGAGAAATAAGAGAATGAGCTGGTTCCAACTTTTAACCGAAGATTTGCTAAAACATTTAGGGATATTCCTAATTGCATGAGACTAAGTGATGCAGTATGTTTGGTTGTCTATTTAGGAGCTTTTGATAGCAAGATGAGCTATTTTCTAAGAGATAAGGATCCTAAAACATTGTACCAAACCTATGAGATAGCCAATAACATTGAAAATAACTGAAAATATGGAATACACAAAGGTCATTTGAATATAAGTGTTTGTTTCCCTGAGACACCAAATGTTGATGAAAGGTGTAAGTAGGAAATTCAAAATGAATGCCAGAACACTTATACTCTTGTTGTTTCAGCTTACACATCATTCCATAATGTTGATCATGTAGAATCCCAAACAAATTGTCAAGAAGTTGCATGCATTTGTGATCCTTTGATATTTGTTCAAGCCCTTTATTGCATAAGGAACAAGAAAGAAAATCATTACATGATCTCTATGCAATATTTATGGATACTCTGTTTATAATTCCTAAGTGTTATAAATCTGAAAATATAGAATGCATTTATTTATTGTATGAATCTTATGAACCAGGTTTAAGTACTCTACCAAAGGAATTGAAGCCAGTTAGGCTTGACCAAGAATGTGATTTCTTTTCTCTTTTTGAAAAGATTAGAGATGATGATCAAGGAGCTATCATGTTTTCAACCTATGATAATAATGACTATACTACTCCATATGAGTCAAGTAGTGAGATATCACATGAAGAAGAAGAGAGCAGAGAAAAATTTGAAAATCTACACCTCGGTGAAGCAAGTGAAATGTGTGGTTTCAATTCTTTTGAAGATTCCAACACTTGTTGTCCTATGAAAGATATAAGCCTTGGAATTCAATATGAAAATTTTGAACATAGTTACAATATTGATGAATCCTATTGCTATAGTAATGATGATGGTATTGAGTGGTGAATTTTCTATTGTTTGTGATTATCCTCATGATGTAGAAATGGAAACTTTTGCTGCAAATAAGAAATATGTTGATAGTGATCAGAAAATATGTTTTCTTGAGAAGGAATAGTGTTCTTCCTATGAAGAGTTTTCAAAATATGAGTCAGAGATTTTAACCACTAATGATGAGAATGAAGTTAAAAATTTGTTTGTATGCTCTTTAAGTGACTTTAATGATTTTGAATACAAGGATGATATGAGAGTTTTAAATCTTTGTGGTAAGGAGGTTGAGGCTTTTCTGGCAACAATGAATGTAATACAAAAACCTTTATTTGATGAGCCTCCATTTTTACTAGAGAAAAGGAATGATAATCTTTATTGGATTACAGATAATCCACTCTTTGTTGAGATTTTTGATATAGGGTTAGAGTGTGGTTTTGAGCAAACAACTCAAAATGTTGATGAATTCCTATAGGGCATTACCTACTAATGCTTTACATTTGATACAAATGTTGCTGATAAGGTTGTGTATCATGATTCCAACTACTTGAAAGAGTATGAGTACTTTGAGTTTCCATTTCAGATGGAAGATATTTTGATGGAGCATGACAAGGAGATGAAGAGAAAGGAATGTTATTTTTAGTATGAACATGTTTCATGTGATGAACATAACACACATGTGTCATATAATGATGAAAGGTTTCAATTTATGCTTGATTATACAAAGAGGAATGACAAAGATTACACTAGCAACAGTCTACTTAGAATGGTTGTGAAAAATGTCAGTGGTAGTATCTATAATTAGGTAAATTTTGATATTAGCCATAGTTTTCTGATTACAGGAAGAAATCTATGTTTGATGCAATGGTATGATAGAGGAAAATGTGGATGGAAGGATAATAGTTGTTTCAAAAGGTTGGTTTTTGATACGGGCAAGGATTGGCCCTAGGTTTTTGTGGCCTGGTGCCACCTATAGGGAAATGAAACTTGGGTTATATTGAAGGGTGCATATTAAAATTTTCACCTCAAAAGAAGGTTTCTAATAGAATGGAGATGGATCTCCTATTTTTGGTCCTTTTTTCTATGTAAGATTTTGTAAATAGTTTGTTTATTTTTGTCTATTTCTATTTATTTTATTTTTTTCCTTTTTGCCTAGTTTGCTTCACCCAATGATTCTAGGATCTCACCATGTCACAATTCCTGTGAGAGGCATTTTTCCCCAACTTGAGCAACTGAAGGAAGCCATAAATTTTTTCCTTGGTTCCACCCTAAAAGTTCTACAAAGTTTGGCTTGCTCCCTTGTTTTTGGATTCTAGGTCATATTCACATCACTATGATAGGGTTTTATATCCTTATATCTTCTCAAAATTGTCCTATATAAAATCCTTAGTCATTTTAAAATTGCATTGACCTATTTTATTGGTTCTTGGTCACTTAAGTTGTTACTTGTGTCATTGTATTCATTCTCTTACCTGCCCCTAATCTTAGGTTTATCGATTGCCTTAAGTTTCTTCTTAGTCTTAAATTTCCTATGATCAAAGGCTTGATCTTTAAGATTTGAATCCTTAGCCTTAGTTCTTGAGGGTTAGTATCTCATTTACCTAGAGATGGCCCCTTTTTATGATTAAATTTTGTCACATGTGCAAAAATAAAGCTTCATGTTGGCAATCTGATCATGGGAATCAATCCCAGTTGTTCCTCATGTGCCCGTGCTATTTCATTTCTTCTTATTTTATTCACACGGGCTAGCGAGCTTTGACCATGTGTCTAGTATATTGGTGGGCCCAATTTCCTAGGTAAAGATGACTGGCACTTTTTAGAGAAGATTGACGACTGAGAAATTGAAGATGTGGCCATATCTCTACCACTCCTCATGCACCCGTTTTGATTTATTTCATATTATTTTAAAGACACCAACTAGCAGGCGATGGCCACATGGTACTACTTGATGGTGGGACTATTATCTCCACGGTGTAGTAGATGTTCCCTGATGTAAAATCAATGATGGATGTCATGACACGTGTTCTCATCAAAGTTGTTCCCTGTGGTCCCGTCCAGCTACAATAGTAAAAAAAAATGGTCACACGAGTTAGCTGGAGATGTGACACCTGTTATTTTTATAGGACCTACTAAGTTTTGAGAATGAAGGCTCATTTCATAAGGAATGAATTTGATGGTCAATGGTGGGTGATTAGTACTAACCACTCTCCGCCCATGTCTTGTATCTTCTAACAGGCAAGTGGGAAAATGCAATGTGGACTTTCTAAAACACTTCGCTGTGCTCTAATAAAGTTGGAATACTTTGAAATTTGGCTGAGAAGATACTATTTCTGAACTTCTCTATTTTCAACCTTGTTCTTTAAGGTGCATGCTTGAGATTTTGGTCGTTATTTTAGACAGCTAATGATAAATGTGGAAAGGGTGAAAACAAAGAATGGCAATGCATGAACATATATTTTGAGATCAGATCTAGATCAATCCCCGCTATTTTGATAAGAAGAAATACAAGTGAAATAATTCCTACAGGTGAATGGGTAATTATAGCAAGAAATTTTTAATTGATGCTATGTATAGAGTAGATGTTTATCTACTCAAAGATTTTTTAATTTAAAAGAGAAATAAAAGAACAATTAAAATGTAATTGTAAGCGGTTACATTGTAACCTACCCATTGATCTATCTCTTAAAACATGATCAATGGTTGAGATTAAAAGGATCAAGACAAACTATTGTTAGCTCACGCATACAGGATTTCTTAGAAGAATTAATGGTTGGCACACTTGCATGGCTCATTATAAGGACTGATTGCCATATTTCTCATTCAAAAATTACATTGTATTTTTGTTTGAGAGAAAAATTGCTAGTTGTCTTTTGGCTCTTGTTGCTGGAAGGATGAGTAAGTCAGGAGAGTCTATTAGACCAGTTAAGAGATCTAAGAGATTGAGATTTCTAGACTCTGAGAAGAATTCCCCAGAGGATGAGGTTGATACACAGGGAGCTCCTGATACACCAAAAAATAGGAGACACAGGAAATTTAAAATGTATGGTGTTAGGAGTAATTACCGCCTAAGGAACCGAATGGTTTCCAAAGAATTAGTCAAGTTCAAAGGAAAAGAATTGGTGGAGTATGAAAATAAGATAAAGAAAAGGTCTGAGTATCATAAGGCCTGTCTAGGAGGACTTAATTCTTCTGGTGAGTTGTCTAATAGCCTTCTATACAATGAGGGTGACACTAACTCAAAGGATGATTATTATCCCCTCTCCTTGGTACCATCTGATGATTCTGATAATGTGGTGGTGATAGTTCCTCAAGTTCCACTATGAGCAAGGCATGGGTTAGTATTCTCTGAGGCTGATCACACAGAGTGATGACTATGCCCCATTTTTGTTTTTGATGACACCATCGCCCTATTGTTTGGATTGTCCTATTCAATATTCTTGTGATTTCTTGTTTCTAGCCCTGATGTGGAGAATTTTTGGGCTGGTGTATAGGAGAAGTGCCAAACTTCCTAGCACTCGGTTGTATGTGAGTTTTGGCTGGGGCTGCAAGTGGAGAATCTTCTTTGATCGGCAAGGATAGGGATTCAACATTGCTGCTACAACCGACTCTACCTTTTGTGGAGTTGGCGTGTCTACATGCAGGGGATGTAGAATTTGGTCTTTTACGCTTCCATTTTCCATAATGATTGCATGTAACTAACTTTAGACGTCTCAAATTCTGGTGCAAATAATCTTGAAATGAAATGAAATGTAAATGTGATCGAGTCTGATGCTTGTTGCCCCTTATTCTATAAAAGGGATTTATGGGCTCATTACATGGGTCAAAATTTTAAGTTTCAATGGGTTTTGGGTTAATGCTAAGCTTAGAAAAGGCATTTTGAATAGAATATGAATAAAAAGGCTGGTAGATGGTCTTGCGTATGAAGTTCTATATGTAACAATCTTAAATCAGTTTTATATAAGCTACTGATATAGAAAAAAATCTTTGTCTGGAAACAAATACTCTCCTATGTATATTTCTCACAAGTTATGAATGAAAATACTAATGGTGTTATCATTTATTTTCAAATGGTTCCATTTGAATGTATGATTCTGTTCTCAGCTTTAACTCAAAGAGTTTATTAAAATGCTTGAAAAGGGTATAGACTTTGTAAGAAATTGCTTAGGATTGGTATGTAGTGAGTGTTTCTTTCAGGAATTTTGAGTTTTCATAATCAAAAAAGTAGTATGGAGGTAGTTCACCTATCTCTAGAGTGAGTAGTTTATGTATTACAGATTCTTACATATTTGACTCTATTGCTCAAATCGATAAGGCACTGGTCGGTTTATTAGAAAATCTTGCATAAAGGATAAGTAAATAGCACAACTAACCATGAATTTAAAATAAGAACAATATTCTTTTAAAATCCTTTTTTCTATGAGTTTTATGGGATGGAAATATTTTTGATTTGTAGCAAGTAAGTAGTCACTCACTTAAGGGATCTGCCATATCTTCAGTGGGATGGGATTTATTTGCGCTTAACCAGGAATCAATATGTGTATGAATATATTATTAATTTCATATATTTTATAAATACATATTTGGGATTACCCTCCCTGGTTTAACAAAGCCAGAAGTGATGGAGTAAGGATCAAAAAATCCTAGGCTCGTTGTGTTGGCCACTAACCTTATAGTTTCTTCATTATGAGAGATGGAAACTCTTTAGAGAATTGTTGGGTTCTGCTGGAAAAATCACCAACAAATTGACAAAACAATAGTATCTTTGTTGATCTTAATGATATGATTGTACATGTACCTGCACACTCAACAAAAAAGTTAGATAAGATAGTGAAGTTCAATGCTCTTCAAGATGATTAGATCCCATTTGATGATGTCACTTATCTTTTTGCACATATCTGATAATGGCTAAATTGAATTAATAAATTATATTTGTAGGTTTTATACCTGTTGATGAAACATATGATGAGTTTTATATCCCAAGATCTAAAAAAATCTCTCAATCATCTATAGGTGCATTTGGAGACCAAGTACAAGAGGGGCTAAATATAAGAAGATCAAGCTAAAGATAGGAGGACCAACATCGACATCAGCCCTTAATTGAATGATGGATATGATCTATTTTCATGTGTTTTTCTTATTTATCTTCAAATGTATAGTTTAGATCATTGTATAATAAAAAATGAACTCCACCTTAAAACATCAAAGGAAAATGGATAGGATTATTAGAAACTTATTGAAGTAACTTTCACCGTAGATGTAAAAACTATTTTAGCTTAGCCAAAATGAGTTGTAGGTGAAATTTTGGTAATAGTAGCATACAACATTTTTCTGACCAAATTGACCTCCATTCAATATTGATCTACATTGGTTAGCCTTCTATCCAAATACATTGCATGTATAATAGTAACCATTGAAAGATTAAACCATTCTACCAGTATTAAATCTATTCATCGTCTAACTTCTGTATTCAATATCTCTATGTCCAAATTTATTTCATGAAAAACATTGTCTAGAGAAGGATCCAACATTATGATTCATTCTACTTCTACATCCTATAACCTTATGTCCAAATTTATTGCATGAAGATAAAATACAATTTAAATATGGGCACCTTTGAGCATTTGGTTGTTTGATAGGGAGTCTTCCAACATTGCTTCTTTCCATTGCCTTGACTCTAATTTTAATTGTCAACCTTGTTAGGGGTCTAATTTTCCTTTGAAGTTTCTCCTTCTTCAAGTCCCAAACCACCTTTATCTCTATATGGCTTATGTCCTGCAATTAGTTCATGAAGCATTTTAGTACTTGTTTTAAATTTTTCCTCATGAACTCTTGCTTTTTCTAGATCTGATCTCATAGTTACTATTTCTTGTACAAGTCTTGTATATTCATTAGTCTTTCTTTGTACCACTACATTTAGGCAATCCTCAATTATTTTATTTTCTTCCACTTGCACTTTTAGTCAGGTGATATCTTCATTTTCCTTCTTGAATTATTCATTGACTTCTCTATGTCTATCTCTAAATTTCTTAATTTGTTCTCACAACTTTTTGATACATTCATTTGCTTCTTCTAGATTTTCCTTCAAAAATTTATTTTCACCTTCAACTCTATCAAGGTCTTCAAAGAGCATCTTTAAGTTCTTCTTTGTCAATCATCCAATCATATTCTATATATTTAATTGCAAAAAAATATTCTAGAGGAATATGACACTTTTTCTGACCCATGTGTTCATTTTCCAATATCTTCCTCAAGCTGGTAGGCTTCTCAAAAGGAACCAAGCTCTAATACCAATTATTGAACATACATAATTCTAAGAGGGGAGGTGAATCAATATTCTATATAACCAATTTATCACAAACCATCCAATTAACAAAGTATATCTATCTATAGCAATGAATCAAACCATGAAAAGGATCACATGAACACAAGGATTTTTATGTCGAAACCTCAAAAAGGGAAAAACCACAATGAGGAATCTTAGCTCACAATATATTATAACCGATTATAGGATATTACAAAGGCTCATTTCTAGGACACATTGTCCAATAAGGGTCACAGCTACAGATAGACACAAAACCAAAACCTGGCTACACAACCAAAATGTGAATTGATACAAAGTGCACCTTTGTGCTAAATTCAATTTCTTTGAAGCTATGAATACAAAAATCAACTCTACTTTATAGTCCCTTAACATTTACAATAATTATACACTAATTCAGATCTCACACATATAGATTCACATGTTCACACTATATCATATCTCATATTTTTCCATCACACCCTACAATTCAAAAATATCTCACATATATACCCAATTACATCCACATATATCAATTAGGTTGACCTAATTAGATGTGGGGCTATTTCAATTCAAAATTACCTTGTTAGCTCCATACATGATTTAAATACATCTTTGCACTCAACCCAACTATGCAACACTTAAGTTAGGTCAACATGGACCTAAAAAAGATCCCCTTAACATCCGTAATACTTAATTTTTGTCCACAACATATATCAAGCATTAGGTTGGCTAGGAAATAGACCTAATCACCAAATAAGCTAACTGATCACACACCAACGATCCATACAATCATATAATCACTCGCCATCAAGAATATATAATGTATTGACATCTATAAACCATCTCCCAAAAATGTAAAGGATTATTCCAATTAGTAGAGGAATGCATACTAGATTACACTTACCCATTTACCCTGTACAAAGCCAAAAACTATATGTCAAACTTCTGTTACTTGTAATTTTCATCCTATTCAACCAAAATCACTAAAATATTGAACATAGGTGCACATAGTAGCCAAGAATAACATACTCTAACCTTGTAAGCTGATCTTACTACACAAACAATTCCAGACCAAAATACCATATTAAGATGCATACATTATATTCACCGGATTTGAGAAAACTGTCAACAATCAATGTTGGCATCAATCACAACACATTAAAGGGTTCCTTCTTCATTCTTTCAACACCATACATCAAAATGGTGTTCACTTCAGTCAACTACCCATGATTACCACTCACCATTGTACTCACTGTTCATCATCCACTCACTTCTACAATTAGATATTGTATTAGCATCATCTACCATATAACATGTAATCAAAATTTAAGAATTAAATTATTAATGAAATTATATCAAAAAAATATAATATTAAATAAACACAACTAGAAAAATTCTAATGAAATTATGTCAAATTCATTTAATATCTAATAATTATTATATTGGAGTAATAGATTCAATTTAATTTTACCAATTTTTAATATTATAATAAAATTCCACATAGAAATATTAGAATTTATTTAGGTTTATTTCTATATATTAATTACTTTAAATTGGTGTTTATGGTCTAAACGACACATCAACATAGATACAATATTGTATTTTATTATGTGCGGAAAGAGATAGATATATCATCAAGCCTTAGCTCACTCAAACATCTCAAAGGTCTATTCTTTCCTATTCAAGGACTTTTTTAATGATTTATAGAGTTTCTAAGTTCACAAGTATCAAATTTACTTTGATTTCAACAATTGCATTCAATTTGTTGCTATTTTAATCTAGTTTTTATTCTTGACTCAATGTTTCTCTAAAATCACAATCTCAAGATAATTTCTGATTATTTAATAATTTAACCCATTCACCCTAGACCCCATTTATTTTCAATTTTATCCTAATATTAATTAAATCTATTTGAAATCTACACTTAAATATATCTAAATAAATTAAAAAATGATAAAAGTGTAATATTAGAGAAAAAATAAATCTAAATTTACCTAAACTCTTATGTTTGATTCACAAAATACATAACATCAACTTTAAATTATCAATAATTAGAATCATCCTCACACAATCTTATCCTAAGATAGTGCAATCTTAAAAAATATTTTCAATTGACTAAACTCTTGAACACAAGATCACCATTTATATTAATTCATTACATCATATATTTTATAATTGAATTGCAAACATAAATTTTTCAAACCTTCATACTCAAAAATTAAGAAGGAAAAATTGAAACATTAATATAATTTTATTTATAAGTCCTTTATCTCTATTCATTCTTATTTATTCTATCTACAACATCTTGAGTATACAATAAACATATTTATAGCATTCCCTTGAGTTGAAGATAGTTATATTGACTCTTAAATGCCTTTATTGGTCTCTATTTATAGGGCAAAGGGCTTATGTATTTGCTTGATCAATTCACATAATGATTGTCATTGTGTAGTGTGTAGGGAAATATTTGAAAGATTTGTTATAGTTTTAACCTTAGGAAAATTTAATTTTGGTTGACACTCCTAGTGATTTTATTATGTTGATTTTCAAGGAATAGCAAATTGGTGAAGAATTATTAATGCCTTTGGCAATTTATTTTCCTCCCCAAGCTCTTTAATTAGTATTTGGCAACATGAAATCTATTTGCAAGCAAGGTTTAGAAATATCAAAGGATCCAAAAATCATTCAGACCCATTCACTGACCTCCTTGTTTGTGCGCATATCGAACGCTCCCACATTCAACCGAATTGCCCACAAGCCAAAACCTTAGTTATAAGCACTTAACTTGTGAGTGTAAAAAATCCATAAAAAATATTTCGATGTGACATACGATTTGAATTCTATGGTTGAGTGAAGTTAGCCCTAGCGGATATTGGATCTTCTCCCCTAACTATGAAATGAAATTATATCACATGAATAGAAGTTGAAAACATCATTGACAATACAAAGACAATATTACAATCTATTTTATTCTTTAACCAAAACCATATCATATTATACACAGCCGTATGAATGGGTATGTACGTGGTGGAAAAATGGCATGGACCATGGACTTAAAGTCAAAATGATTGTGTATCTCACACGGGGAGCTTCCACGGGATCGTTGAAGTCAAAAGTGGCATGGACCATGGACCGTTAAAGTCATAGTACATCTAATCAAACATTCTCATTGACTTATTGAGTATTGATTCGAACACTTTATTGTAGATTATAAAGTCTTTAAAGATATGGATCAAGTACAATAATTTAGCACTAACTTCTTTAAAGATTTAGTAGGTAAAAGAAGAGTCGATTATCAAATAGTAGCAAAAGATCAACCTTTCACAAAATAGAAGATATAAATGGTTTGAAAATGCCGAACATAATTATAGCCAAAAACTTTGGTTGAAATATTGTCTATTGACCTGTGTTATGATTATTCTACTGCATGAGTTGAAGAGCGGGAAGTTAGTGAAGATCTGAAAATGCTGAGGAACAGGATTGTAGCGAAACTATGGTTGAAATATTGTCTTTTTCCCTGTGTCATGATTACTCTACTGCATAACTGCCAATCGTTAACAATTGACAGCGAAGACACCCTTCCACTGGGGAGTGCCCTCACCGGAAATCAGACCCTGGTCTCAAAGAATGGCACGTTTGCATTGGGATTTTTCAGTCCCAACAACACCAATAACTGGTATAGTGGCATCTGGTATGCTAAAGTCTCGGCAAAAACTATTGTTTGGGTATCTAACCATGAAAATCCTCTGAGAAACATGCCCAGTGTTTTAAATTTATCGAGAGATGGTTATCTCCGACTGTTTGATTTACGAGGACGATCAATTTGGTCATTCGAAAACAGCTTGAAGGCATCCCGTGCATCAATGTTGGAATCAGGTAATTTGGTTTTGTTAGGAATAGGGGCCGGCAATATTTCTGAAATTGTTTGGGAAAGCTTCCAAACATCTGGTAGATACATGGCTGCCAGGGATGAAGATGTGGAAAGGAATGAAACTAAATTCTTGGAAGAGTTCTGCTGATCCGGCACCCGGACCTTTCTCTTTCCAAATGGATCCTTCTCCAGGAAAGACTCAGTTTTCGCTTTTCTCTCACAACAGTGGTCCGTACTCTTCTACTGGGGAGTGGAATGGAGAGTACTTCGCAAATGTGCCAGGATGTGCCAGGGCGGGGTCTGTTGTTAGAATAGAGTTTTAAATAATTTCTCCTTCAAGAATGTACTGCACATATACAATTAGCATTATGATAAGGGGACGCGGAATTTTGGAAAATAATGGTGAATGTCGGGCGTACTATATGGTGCAAAATGGTGGGTAGATGCTGGATGGGTTCGCACCCATGGATCAATGCAATGTTTATGGTGTGTGTGGGGCTAATGCAACATGCAAGAGCTACGCAACATTGAGTGCCCATGTCACAGGCAATACCAATGATACATGTACCTGTTTATAGGGGTTTAGGCCCAAAAACAGCCGTGCTTGGGATTCTCAAGAGTGGTGGTTAGGTGGTTGCGTTCGCTGAAGTCCATTGCAGTGCTCTGTCACAAATTCTACCAACGGTTTTTGGGAAGTGAAGGGTAAGCATTTGGCCAAAGATCAAGCGGCTCCATATCCTAAGGAACAAACTCTGAACGGATGCGAATAGCGAAATTGCCTGCCTCAGCAACTGCTCGTGCATGGCCTTTTGGCTTAGTAACTCGTCTCTTCCTCTATGTCGATTGTGGTTTGGAGATTTGATGAATGTCCACGACTCATCCAACAACCAGTCGTTCTATCTCCGATTGGCAGCTTTAGAGCTACGAGATTCGACATCCAATCCAAGAAATAAATCCTTTGGCCTTCACATTTTACTTCCTGGGGTCGCTACGGGTTTTGTTCTTGTTCTTGTTCTGGTAGTGTTTATTATGTTGAAACATGGAAGAATGCTTAACGAGGATGACGTCACCACGTCGCTCAGAACATTCACTTTCCGAAAGTTGCAGGTTGCAAACAAAAATTTTAGGCACAAGCTGGGAAATGGATCGTTCGGCTCCGTGTTCAAAGGAACTCTGCCAAACAAAACTCTGGTCGCTGTCAAAAAATAAGAGGGTTTAGCAGGAACAGAAAACCAATTCCGAGCAGAAATAAGTACCATTGGTGAAATTCAGCATATGAATCTGGTCCGGCTCTAGGGATTTTGTGCATATGAATCGTTTAGGAGTACATGCCCAACGGTTCTCTTGAATCCTTCCTGTTCCGCTGGAAAGACAGAGAAGCGCAAGGGAAGTTGTTGAATTGGAAAACCACATTTCAGATAGCGTTGGGCACTGCACGAGGATTAGCTTATCTCCACGAAGAATGCAGAGATCGCATCATTTACTGTGATATTAAGCCAAAAAACATTCTCCTTGACGCTGACTTTTGTCCCGAAGTAGCTGATTTTGGGCTGGCAAAGGTGATGGGTAGAGACTTCAACCGCGTACTGACCACCACAAGAGGAAAGATAGGTTATTTGGCTCCAGAGTGGATCTCCCATGTTCCCATCACTCCTAAGGCGGACGCATATAGTTTTGGCATGAGACTGTTGGAGATTATATCAGGACGAAAGACTATGGACCTCAATACGCCTGAGCCTAGTTCCTATTACTTTCCTCCTTGGGCCGCAGATCAATTCCATAGAGGAAACCTCATGGCCATTGTTGACGGGAGGATATCAGGTGAGGCAGATTCTCAAGAGGTGAGAAGGGATGTTACAACAAGCATATCATGCATCCAAAGAGACGAAAATGTTAGACCAACCATGGCCCAAGTCGTACAAATACTCCAAGGGATAGTGGAGACATACACACCAGAATTTCGGGTGTCTCTCGACAATCTTCCAGATCACCATTGAATCCAAGAAGATGGCAATCTTATTCAACGGTTAGTCATTTTCTAAAAAGCTTCTATGTCTGGTCATTGTAATAGTAGCTAAAACTAGAAGTTGGCCATGTTAATACCATGTACCCAAATTTATTAGCAGAAATGATCGATGGAAATTGTCACAATATTTTTAGTCGATAGGCTATTTGTATGAACTTTGTTCAAAATTTTCGTCAGCCTCCTCGGTTTTTGAGCCTTTCGACAGCTGTGAAAAAGGTGGCGGATGTCTTGGGAGTAGGTTGGCGGATTTCCCGCTGTGTGGATAGAGAAGGCCATTGAAATTAAATGCTGGTTCGCATCAACATTAATTGTTGTATGCTTTCTGTGTGTTGACGATGGTTGTAATAACAATCGTCGTTTAAAACCTCAGGAAACATAGCGAATGTCTTTGAGATTTTCGATAAGGCATTGTTGGGTCTCATTTTGTTGCTATACCTACTATCAAAGCTGTGAGCAAGGAGGGTAGGCTTCTATGAGGGTGCAAGTTCGATCCAGCATTGTCTAGCTTCTATGAAGGTGGGTGGAGGTTATTTTGTGAGGGTGCCCATTTTTTGCAGGAAAGCTAGCGGGAAGAGGTGGATATCAAAAAAACTCTTTGCAATATTCTTCCATTTGTAGTTCGTGGTTTGTGGCAGGCTATATTGTTTGATTTCCGATAAGGTAGTGTTGTTTGTTTCAAATTTTGATAGGTTGTTGTTGAGAAAACACACATTTATGGTTCACATTTTGTGTCTATCAATTTGCATAGATTTGTTACTGTGAATTTTTGAATTTTTGAATTTTTGTATTTATGGCTTTTGTTTTTTTGGCTATTTTTGCAACAGAAAAAATTGTTAACGTTATGCAATTTTTGCAGGGTTGGAGAAACAAGGCAGTGTAGAGAAAGCTAGCAGGAAGAGGTGTGTTTGAAGGAAGCGAAAAGAGGTGCATATCAAAAAACCCCTTTGCAATATTGTTTCATTTGTGGTTCACGGTTTGTGGTAGGCTATACTGTTTGGTTTCCGATGAGGTACTGTTGATAAGTCAGTGTTCAAACCAATATTGTTTGATTTATGACTTTTTTTTTGTGGTTAAGGTTGCAACGAAATAAAATAGTTAACATTATACAATTTATCTTTGGTCTCATTGGGCATTGTTGATTATTGTTCTCTGGCTTAGGATATCTTGTTTCATTTTCAAAAAGGTGTTGTTGAAAAGGCTATATTATTTCAATTTTTGATAAGGTTATGTTGAGAATAGAGTATATTTTTGTATAGGTTTGTTACTGTGAATTTTTTGTGGGTTTATGTTTATGGCTTCCATTTTGTGGTTATGATTGCAATGGAATAAAATAGTTTATGTTATATAGTTTATCTTTGGTTCCATTCGGCATTGTTGATTATTGTTCTCTAGCTTAGGCTATATTGTTTCATTTTCGAAAAGGTGTTGTTGAAAAGGCTATATTATTTCAATTTTTGATAAGGTTCTGTTGAGAAAAGAGTATATTTTTGCATGGATTTGTTATTATGAACTTTTTGTGGGTTTCTTTTTATGGCTTCCGTTTTGTGGCTATGTTTGCAACATAATAAAATTGTTCATGTCATGTAGGTTTTGTCAATTGTTGTTGTCTAGCTTTGGCTATATTGTCTCATTTTCAATAAGGTGTTGGTGAAAAAACTATATTGTTTCAATTTTCGATAAGGCGCCGTTGAGAAAAGCGTATATTGTTTTGTTTATGGTTGGCATTTTGTGGCTATGGTTTTGTGGGTTTCTGCATCTAGGTCGCTATTGAAACCAATATTGTTTGATTTATGACTTTCATTTTGTGGTTATGGTTGGAACAAAATAAAATAGTTAATGTTATACAGTTTATGTTTGATTCCATTAGGCATTGTTGATTATTGTTCTGTAACTTAGGTTGTATTGTTTCATTTTCGATAAGGTGTTGTTGGAAAAGGCTATATTCTTTCAAGTTTTGATAAGGTTCTATTGAGAAAGAGTATATTTTAACATGGGTTTGTTAGTATGAATTTTTGATAAAGTGCTATTGAAAAGGCTATATTGTGTCAATTTTTGGTAAGGTTCTGTTGAGAAAAGAGTATATTTTTGCATGGGTTTGTTACTGTGAACTTTTGTGGGTTTCTCTTGATGGCTTCCAATTTTTGTGGATGTGTTTCGACCAGACTAAAATTGTTAACATTATGCAGTTTTTGTTGATTGTTGTTCTTTGGCTTGGGCTATATTGTCTTATTATCGATAGGTTGTTGTTGAAAAGGCTATATTGTTTCAATTTTTTATAAGGCATTGTTGAGAAAAGACTATATTGTTTGTTAAAAGCAATATTGTTTCGATTATGGTTGGCATTTTGTGACTATCATTTTGCATAGGTTTTGTGGATGTGGTTTTTGTTTGATTTATGGCTTCCATTTGGTGGTTATGGTTGCAACGAAATAAAATAGTTAATGTTAGATAGTTTATGTTTAATTTCATTAGGCATTGGTGATTATTGTTCTCTAGCTTAGATTATATTGTTTCATTTTCAATAAGGTGCTATTGAAAAGGCTATACTATTTCAATTTTTGATAGGGTGTTGTTCAAAAGGCTATATTGTTTCAATTTTGGATAGGGTTCTGTTCAGATTTTTTTTTTTTTGGGTGGGTTTGTTACTGTGAATCTTTGTGGCTTTCAAATTTTATGGCTTCTATTTTCTGGCTATGTTTGCAATGAAACAAAATTGTTGGTGTTTTGTGGTATCATTTTGCATGGGTTTTGTGGCTATGGTTTTGCATGGGTTTTGTGTATTGTTGATTGTTGTTCTAGCTTGCGCTATATTATTTCATTTTTTGTAATGTACTTGTCAGAAGGCTATACTGTTCCATTTTCGATAGGGTGATATTGAGAAAAGACTATTTTTGCATCAGTTTGTGAATGTGCATTTTTTTGTTTTGTGGGTTCCTCTACGTGGGTCGCTGTTGATTTTGTTTGATTTATTCCCTGCATTTTGTCCCTATGGTTGCAACACAATAAAATAGTCAGCCTTATACAATTTATGTTTATTTCCATAAGGCATTGTTGATTGTTGTTGTCTAGCTTTAATATAGTTGACGTTATACAGTTTATGTTGATTTCGATAAGGCATTGCTGACTATTGTTGTCTGGGTTAGGGTACATTGTTTCATTTTTGCTAAGGTGTTGTTGAAAAGCTATATTGTTCCACGTTGCAATAAGGTGGTGTTGAGAAAAGACTATATTTTTGCATGGCTTTGTAACCATGATTTTATGTGTTTTGTGGCTTTTTGCATCTATGTTGGTGTTTAAGCCAAATTGCATTTTTGTATATATGGTTGCAACACAACAAAATAGTTAATATTATATAGTTTATGTTGATTTCGATAGGGCATTGCTGATTGTTGTTGTTTAGCTTTAAAATAGTTAGCATAATATAGTTTATGTTGGTTTCCATAAGGCATTGTTGATTGTTGTTGTCTACCTTAGGCTATATTGTCTCATATTTGATAAGGTGTTATTGGAAAGGCTATATCGTCTTGTTTTCAATAGGGTGTTGTTCAGAGAAGGCTATAATGTTTGTTAAAAGCATTCATGTTTTGTGGTTGTGGTTTTGTATGGGTTTCTCAATGTGATTTTTTGTGTTTTGTGGGTTTTTACATCTGGGTCATTGTTGAAACGAATATTTTTTGATTTATTCCCTTCATTTTGTGGGTGTGGTTGCAACTGTATAAAATAGTTAATGTTATACAGTTTGTGTTGATTTACATATGGTATTGTTGATTGTTGTTCTCTAGCTTAGGTTGCATTGTTTTATTTTTTATAATGTTCTATTGAAAAGAATAGATTGTCGTGCTTTCAATAAGGTTTTGTTAGGAAAAGACCATAGTTTTGCATGGGTTTTTACAGTGCAATTTTTTGTCTTTGGTCAGTTTTTCCATCTAGGTCGCTTTTGAAACCAACATCGTTTGATTTATGGTTTGTATTTTTTTGTTATGGTTACAACGCAAAAAAAAAGTTGATGTAATATAGTTTATGGTGACTTTTGTTCTCTACCTTCTTAGCCGATAGGTTATTTATGTGAACTTTGGTCACAATTCTTATTAGACTTCATAGTTTTTGAGCCTTCTAGCAGCTGTGAAAAAGGTGGCAGATGTTCTTGAACTTTGTTCATAATTCTCGTCGGCCAACTTGGCTATCTGTCATCCTCCTCAGTTTCTAGGCCATGGTGGTAGCCATGGGAAATATTGCGGAGGTGCTTGGAATGTGTTAGGAATAGGTTGGTGGATTTCCCGCCGCGTGGATAGAGAAGGCCATTGAAATTAAACACTGGTTTGCATCAACATTATTTGTTGTATGGCTTGCATGTGCTGGTGATGGTTGTAATAACACTTATTGTTTATTCATGTGTGGCTTGCATTTAGTGGCCATGGTTACAACATAACCAAATATTTAATGTTGTGTCATTTATGTTGTTCTCCATAGGGCATTGTCAAGTGTCTTTCTCTAGCTTTGGCTATATTGTTTCATTTTTTAAAGTGCAGCCTTTGGAAAAGTATTTAACTTCTTCCTTGAATAGCTTCAAAAATGTTTTGAACACATTATATGTGGCAGCCAATGTTAATTATTATGATTAATATAAAGCCTATTATTGTGAGAATTCCTTTTTGAGGATGAAATAAAAAACAACTTTCTTCCAAAATAAGTAACTATGCTCTCAAAATAATAAATATGAATGTTTTGTTTTCCTTTTCAAATAACGTTTTGTTTAATATATAATTTTTATTATAATGAATTCCACTCATGGTTCATATGATACTTAATTAGCATACCAAGGTGCTGAGAGTCAAAGATTAAGTCAATGAATTTCAAAATAAAGAACTAAGGTTCAATCAAGAACATACACATATAAGCAGATATATATATCTATATGTACACATATATATATGTATTTATATATAGACTGTTGTATCTAAATATATGTGTATACCACATTTTTCCCTCACTACATAATTCGTCCCCTTCAAATTTGTGAAAAGAACAAACATCCAGACTGAATTTCCCCTCAATTGACTCAGCGAGAGGGCTATGAATTCAAATCTTTTGTTGCCTATAATATATAACCAAAGCTAGAGAACAATGGTCAACAATGCCTTATAGAGAACAACATCAACTATATAGCATTGAAACCATAACCACAAAATAGAAGCTTTAAATGAAACAATAATGGTTTCAACAACAACATAGAAAATTCTTTATTGAACAACACCTTATCATAAATGACCATATGCACACATACATATAAACATTCAAATAGAGAACACCAATTGTGTAGATATAACACCATGTGGCAATCAAACCAAACAAGAAAAAAAATGACCATATTGATATAAAAAACTTTACATATCTATATACAGAATATAGACCTTAAGGTTCAATCAAGAATAGACACATATAACCAAATATATATATATATCTATATGTACACATGTATATATCTATTTATATATAGACTTCTATATTTGAATAGATGTATAAACCATATTTTTCCCTTGCTACATAACTACTCCCCTTTGAATTTATGAAGAGAGAAAATATCCAGACTAAATTTTCTCTCAATTGACTCACCGAAAACGATACAAATTCAAATATTTTGTTGCCTATAATATATTGCTTGGTTTCAAGCAAGGCCTTATTATAGTTAAAAAAAGGTTTGAATTTGTTTCCTTCTCAGCCAGTCAATTGAGGAAAAATGTAGTGTGGATATTTTCTCTCTTAAACATTGTTTGGCATCAACATTAATTGTTGTATGGTTTGTGTGTGTTGGTGATGGTTGTTATAAGAGCTCAACAAGCAACGATGCCCTTTAGAAAATATCATAAGCTATTTTTGAAATACTTGAGAAACAATCTTTCCAATATGAACCTCTTCTCGTACCTCTTCCCGCTTGCATCAAATGTACCTCTACCCGCTTGTTTTCTCTCCACTCCCTTCTTCCTCCACCGCCTGCAAAAACTGGGAGAATAATTATCACAACCAACAATTTTGTACTGCTTTAGCAACCATCGCCCCCATGCAAAAAAGAAAAAATAAGCTCCAACCACCTTCCCAAAAATTTCACAACTAATGATCATACTCGCACCTTCACAGAGGCTTACCCTCCTCACTCACAGCTATCTTGACCAACAAGGTAAACCTAGAGAATGACACCCAAAAATGTCTAATCAAAAATTATGCATAGGGCATTGTTGATTGTTCTTCTATGGCCTTGAATAAATTATTTGATTTATGATTTCTATGTGGTGGCAATGATTGCAAAGTAATAAATCATTTAATTTTCTTCTTGATAAGGCATTCTTAGCTCTTTTTGTGTGTCTTTAAGGATAGTTCTTATCTGTCTGCACCTTAATAAGGATTTGTTAGAATGGAATTATGTATATTAAATGTGAGATGGAACATTAGTCTCGTGATTGGTTACAGTGGAAAACTATAAATACATTGTCCACCACCATAATTAACAACGATATCAATATTTTTTATTGCAGTTAATATAGAGGTCGTTGTGCATATGAATGGTTTTTGCATCTAATTTGACATAGATACATATCTGCACATAGGAAAAATAAAATGAAACACAACAAAAGAAACCCTGCTCTCCACTCTACCATATTGGTCCATGGACCGTCACAAGTTGTTACACAGATATATCCATAGGTGGCCTTAAAACAAATGAATGTTTTCTGCATCTAATGTCAGAAACACACATGTGCAGATAGAAAATATAAAATCAAACACAACAAAATGAGGCCTTCTCTTGACACTATTATATTGGGTCATGGAGCTTGATGGGCTCTCACCAAACTCCCGAGCAAGAACATACATCATCCACCACTCTGATCAATGGTGAAATCATTATTTCTTATTACACTTACTATAGAATCTATCATTCTAATGAATGGGTATGTGTAGGATCATGATTGACCAAAAAGTGGCGATATGTAAGCCATTTGATGGCCCATGTGGCTGACGACTTTTTTTTTACCCAAAATTGATGAAACGAAAAGGGTTTTTAGAGGATACTCTCAGCTTCCACCAATATATAAATTATGCTTTACTTTGAATTTAATAAATAATTATTATTCATTTTCTATTAGAATTATGAATAAAGTCTTGATTGATAAGCTGATTGAAAAACATCTATAACTTTCAAACGGTATCACATTTTTTGAATCCGAAACATGCGTCACATTCTATGATTTGCATACTATAGGATTAAAAAAATAAAATTGAATTTCATGAATTTTTGACCAAGTTAAGGTGGTTAGATAGACGACCTTTTATATTTTTTTAAAGTTGTAATAAAAATTCATAATTAATTATTTACTTGGAAAAAAATTATAAAAAAATATGCATCACATCGGGACATGAGTCATTTACTTATCTCTAAAAGATTATAAAAAAATATTATCATTTTATTGTGGTTAGGGTGGTCTAACAAACACCTACTTCTTATTTTTACCCTAAAATTTAAATACTACTGCATTGAAATTTCAAATTTTCACCAAATAGATTTTATTTTTATAAATAAAGGTCTAGTAGTTTCGAAACTAAATTCAATTTTCTACAGATTCTATTTTTACATTTTTTTGAAATAATATCGATAACTTATTCAAATGTTTACGTCAAGTTGTCTAAGTCTGATTTTTTGTCTTTTTATTGCCACTTAAGGCCCTATTTTTTCCATGATGATCCTGCACATACCCGAATCCTTTTCTGAGGCTAAAAAAAATAATAACTAAAAAGGTGTATTTAACACATGCAATACATGTATATGCAGTTGCAAAACAAAATTTGATCCGATATATATATATATATATATATATATATATATATATATATATATATATATATATATTTAGATGCACATATATATGCATTGTTCATTATACTCTACAAAAGACTATATTATTTGATTTATACTTTGCCTTTTGTGGTGATGGTTTTGGATGGGTTTGTTGCTGTGAATTTTTGTGCTCTGGAGGTTTTTCTATCTAATGTAGTGTTTCATTTTTATTTTCTTGTGTGCACATATGTATGTATATAAAATTAGATGTAGACAATATTCATATATACTTGGCTTTATAGTATGCATAATAAGACGAAAAATTCCACATACAATGTGTTGAAAAACTCTTTGAAGTTATGTAAAGAAGAAGTTCTACAGAGATGGTGGCATCAACGTTTGATACAACACTCAAAATACAACTTATTGTTCCAACAATGTTTCAGTATGTATCTATGTTTTTTGCAATTGCTATGACATACATCCAAATCTGCACATGGCATTGTTCATCAGTGTTTCCATCACAACCATTGGCACCACATGCAAACCAAAAATGCCCTATGAAAATTAACATAAACTGTATCCATCTATTGTAAAGTTTCTGTGAAGGTTGTTGTTGGAGGATATTTTTTGTTTTTTGCATGGGCCAATGACTCAAAAAGCAATACAAAAGATTAGAGTACATGGCAATCAAACCAAACAAGAAGGAAATAGATATATTGATATTAAAAAATGGACATATCCATATTTAGATAAATGCATCACCTGAAAGATACATGTACATAATGAATATATAGATATACACACTGACACCTTAAATGAAACAATAATGGTTTCAACAACATCCTAGGGAATGCTTTTTTTTCAATAGGACCTTACTAGAAAGGAAACAATATAGCCATAAAACACCAAATTAAAGGGAAATGGCATCAGTCAAAAGGTCAAGCTAATTGAATATGGAACAAAACAGTCAAAGGTAGATAGCAGGACTCAACAATGCCCTAGGGTATGTGCAGGATCATCATGGAAAAAACAGGCCCTTAAATGGTGATGAAAATTTAGAAAATCAGATTTAGGCAACTTGACGTAAAAAATTGAATAAGTTATCTATATTATTTCAAAAATATGTAGGAATATAGTCTGTAGAAAATTAAATGTAGTTTCTAAACTACTAGGTTTAATTAAAAAAGAAAAAAATCTATTTGGTGAAAATTTAAAATTTCAATGTAGTAGTACTTAAATTTCAGGGAAAAAATAAGAAGTAGGTATCTGTCTAACTAGCCTAACCACAATAAAATGATAATTATGTTTATAAAATTTTAGATATAAGTAGAGGACTCATGTCTCGATGTGATGCATATTTTTTTGTAATTTTTTTCCAAGTAAATAATTATTTATGATTTTTTTATTACAGCTTTAAAAATAAATAAAAACTCGTATGTCTAACCACCTTAACTTGGTCAAAACTTCATGAAATTATTTATTTTTCAATCCTATAGTATGTGAAGCATAGAATGTGATGCATGTTTTGTATTCAAAAAATGTGATATTGTTTGAAAGCTATAGATGTTTGTCAATCAGCCTATCAATCAAGACTTTAGTCGTAATTCAAAATAGAAAATGAATAATAATAATTTGTTAAATTCAAAGTAAAGAATAATTTATATTGGTGGAAATTTGAGAACCTCCTTTATAAACCCTTTTCGTTTCATCAATTTTGGGTAAAAAAAGTTGTCAGCCACATGGGCCATCATATCAGTTACATATCGCCACTTTTTGGCCCATGATGATCCTGCACATACCCCCTATGGAAAACAATACATATACATACATCACAATGAATATGAAAATTTTTCTTGCAAACTCCAAATTAGAGAGGAACAATGTAACCAATGAACAAATACGTAATATAAAATGAAAAATAAACTATATAACATTAACTAATTTACTCTTTTGCAACCATAACTACACAACGAAAGCCATAAATCAACCAATATTGATTTGAATAGTGATCCAAATGGAGAAACCCACAAAACACAAAGATTCACAGTAACACACCCATGCAAAACAATAGCCACAAACCACGAACCATAAATGAAACAATATTCATTTTTCCACCTCTTCTCGCTAGCTTCCCTACAAAAAATGGGCGCCCTCACAGAATAACCTCTACTCACCTTCATAGAAGCTAGACAACATTTGATCCAACTTGCACCCTCACATAAGCTTACCCTCCTCGCTCACGTCTCTAATAGTAGGTATAACAAGCAAACGAAAAACCAACAATGCCTTATTGAAAATTTTGTAGACATTCCCTGTGATTCCTGAGGTTTTAAATGGCAGGTGTTATTAAAACCATCGCCAGTACATGAAAGCATACAAAAATTACACCATGCAAAAAATAAAAATAGGCTCCAACCATCTTCACAGAAATTCTAGAATAGATAATTGCACTTGCATGTTCACAAAAGATTTCCCTTCTCACTCACACCTCTAATAGAAGGTAAAGCCACAAAACCATACCCAACAATGGCTTGTTGAAAATTGTGTAGACATTCACTATGTTTTCCAAGGATTTAAATGGCAAGTGTTACTTACAACCATTACCACTACATAGAAAGCATACAACATCTGATAGTGACAAACCCATTGAAAACCTTCATCATAGAACGTGAATCATAAATGGAAATGTATTGGTCTGAACAATGACCCAGATGAAAAAACCCACACAAACACAACAATTCACAAAACACACCAATTCACAGTAACAATCAAACAAAAAAACCAAAAAATATTATCTTCCAACCTTCGCAGATACACTAATTCAATAAATGAAAAATTGTACCCTAAGCTAGAGAACTACAATGAACAAGGGTCTTTGGAAAATAAAATAAACTATTTTCAGAACTATGTTGCTTTCAACAGTAACCCAGATGGAAAAACCCACAAAACACAACAATCCACAGGAGCAATCCAACGCAAAAACAAACAATATTGCCTTCCAACCATCGTGGTTGCATAGAGAGCATAAATGGAACAAAAATGAACAATGGCCTATGGAAAATAACATGAACTATTTTTCAAATACTCTAGAAAGGGTTTTTCCAATATACACCTCCACCCACACCTCTACCCACTTACTTCAAATGCACCTCTTCCCACTTTCCAAAACCAATACAATAGTCCTGGTATTAACACTATCAATTGGAGTGATGGAAAATGTATGGGACCTATGCACAGATATGTATGTATGTCATAAAAGATGCAAACATCATTGATTCCATGGGACATTGGTGATTGTTGTTCTCTAGGTTAGGGTGTACTGTCTCACTCTCGGTAAGAGCCTATTGAATAGGCAATACTGTTTGATTTTCACTATTAAATTGTGAATCAAATATGAAACAATATAGCTAGAGTTGAAGTGATAAAATAGTTTATGCTATTTTCCTAACTTTGAAAAGCTTTACAACACATTGTATGTGGCAAGCAATGCTTATGGGGATGAGTTTATATGAATGTTGTGTATGTTTTATTTTGCATGCATACATGTCTGCATAGAGAAAAAGAACAATAAAATGCAACAAACGAAAGACATACTTTAGTGTTTGTTGTATGGTTTCTCTCTGTTGGATATGCTTGCAAAGTAATAAAATAGTTTATCGTATTCTCAATATGACATTGTTGGCTATCTTTGTGTGGCCTGCAGTTATAGTCTACACTATTCTCCATAGGGCATTGGTGATTGTTGAGCTGTGGGTTTAGCAATACATGTGGAAAATGCATAAGGCACATACACAACCAGAGATACATTTAGACATAGATGCATATCCTGAAAGATACATGTAGAAAATGCATGTACACACAAATGCATTATAAACACATTTTCCTACACACAACTGTATCAAGATGTTGTATGCACTGAGAATATTGAATTGCATGCATAGATGTTTCTATATATATGTATATGTAGATATATACATGTATACAACCATGTCTACAAGTATATATGAGAACAACTAGAAATACAAAGGGTTTTTTCAAATTGCACCTCTTCTTGCTTGATTTGTCTTTGCTACTTTCTTTTTTCAACGTTTGCAAAAAATGGGAAATAAATTATCATAGCTGACACTTTTGTATTTCTTTTCCAACTAAAACCCCATATAGGGAAGCACAAAAAAAAACTCCTCCCATCTAGACAGTAGCTTGACAATGCATGATCGAACTTGCACCTTCACAGAAGCTTCCTCTCCTTGCTCATAGTTGTGATAGCTGGTAAAGCCACAAAATGATAGCCAATAATGCCTTGTCAAAAATTGTATAGACATTTGATCGTACTGATGGACAATGTATTTCCCCTATGTGCAAGAATGCATTTATGTCATAGTGGATGCAAAGAAAATTGATACATAGTGATCCCTCTTTATTTTGATGGCACATCTTGGAATCATAAGGTGTATTGTAAGTGTTGTATAATAATGTTTTTTGCATCTAATATCACATATATAGATTTGTGCACACGGGGGAAATAAAATGAGTGGAAATGATAGTCAAGAATGCCTTTTGGATAACAACATAATCTCTATAGCATTTACTATTTTATTATGTATCAAAAATGAAATGATATAACCAAAGCTAGAGAACAAAAATTAACAATGCGTTATGAAAAACAACACAGACTATTTTATTGCATTCCAACCATTGGCACAAAACTGAAACCATATATGAAAAAATATTAAAATTTCCTATGTAGATATGTATGTATGCAAAAGTAGATGTAAACAATGTACCTACACACTCTTCCCGAGGCTTATTAATTTGTGAAAATATTTGTTATTTGTTTGAACCTTGACAAGGCATTCTTTGAATGATATATTGTATATTAACTGTTATATAGAACATTGAAGCCTTTTTCCTAATTATTTATTTTTCCTCATATTGTTGATGTCTGTATAAAAGAAATTGAAAGATTAAAAATATGGAAGAAAAAACATGGAATAATAAATTTTATATTAAGTGTTGTATGAATCATTGAACCCTTTTTTTTTATTAATCCTTTGCTGTCATATTCTTGATATTTGTGCAAAAAAATTGAGAGATCATGTTGTGTTTTGAAGTCATAGAGCTTGTAGTTAGTTGCCAACATTCTAGATCTCATCTTTTAAAAGAGAAGCCCCAGTAATGTCGGTGGAATTTGGCTCTACTCAAGCTAATGAACAATCCTCAAGAAACAGTCTTGTAAGTCTATTCCTTGTTTTGTTCTTGCTGCTGACAATTAAATTGATACTTTTCCATGTGCATCAAGCGAACTATGAATATGCTTCATTTGAATTAACAGTTTGTGATATATATTCTAACTAGTTTATATTCAAAATCTTCATCTTTTCTTTTCCTTTCAATTTGCTGGCCATTTGGGAGTCACCTATGTGTTAGGGGGAAAAACATTATAGTTTTCAAATGTGTTGAAATTGTTGTTTGCTTCTAGACTTGTGTCACAACCATCAATATCTCATTGCTTCTGCTTCGTTGAGTGAAACTACCTTGTAGGATACAAATGTACATCCAGCCTTGACAGGACATGTGATACAATCTATTGATGTTGGAAATGTTGTTTGATCCCCAGTTCTCTAGCTAATGTCTTTTCAAAAAATAGGAGGCGATCAAAGCCTAGTTGATCGCTACAAAGTTGTTCTCTCCGATGGAACCCACATGCAAATAGGGACTTTTCCTACAAAATACAATGACCTTTTTTTTACACGGGCATTGAAAATAGGTTTCGTCTTGTGCTTGATGAACTATTTGTGTAGGAAGCTACAACAATTAAGGTTAGATATTGTTCTGCACTTCTTGTACTTGTTTTATGCTTTCTTGTTTATGGAGACTGCCTTTAAAAGTATTTGATGTTCACTTGATTCCAGGGTGGTTTTAATATTGTCCTTAGATGCCAAAATGTCAGATTGCTAGCTAATTAGAAAACCTAGATATTTGTTTAGAGATCAAGAAGAATAAATAGTTGGTTGAGTCACCCTCCCCATCCAAATGAGCCTCAAGACAACATAATGCTCTTGCAAATATCAGTCCTATTAAAGGGCTGAATGTTTACCAAACCAAATGGACAATAAAAGGTCAAGTAAGAATGAAAAGGGATATGCATCATTACAAAAAATATGGACGCAAGGGGCAAACATTTAGCTTTGACATTATTGACAGTGAGGGAACAAAAATATGAATCACTTGTTTTAATGACATAGCAGAATTTCATTATGATAAGGTTAAGGTGGGTCGTACTTATTATTTGTCAAAGGGCTCAGTGAGACAAGCAAATAGGAAATTTAATAAATTGAACAACCACATGGAAATAATTTTGGATCAAAAATCAATGCTGAAATGATATGACAATGAGGCCTTTGTGCCAAAAAAAGTATTTAAATTCATCCCAATAAATGAAATTACAAATTGTAGCAATGATAGTTTGATTGATATTATTGGGACTATGGTGCATGTGGGAAAGGTATCGACTATACAAAGAAAGGATCAGTCTGAAACAATTTGTAGGACTGTTAAACTTAATGATTTGTCATCCTTTTGCATCGATGTTAATTTGTGGGTCTCAAATTGGGAAGCAAAGGGTGAGGAGATAGAAAGGTTGTATACCCCTACTTTGATTGTCATCCTTGTTGTTAAAAATGCATGTGTTGGGTATTTCAATGGAACGGTTCTGAACACAATCGCAAGGACTCTTCTTACATAAATCTTGACATCCTAGAAGCACAACCCTTGACCCAATGAGGACATGTTGAACCACCTAATGTTGAGCCCTCCCATACATTCCCTCGAAAGGTTTCTTTGGAAAATGGGAGAGTCACTATTTGATATATCTTGGAATAACTACCATGGCTTGCCAGAAACTTTGTAGGCTACTCTCAAGGCAACAATAAAATATATAAAAATTGATGCACGTCCCTTGTAGGCTAATGGCAGAAAATGCAAGAAAAAGTATGAAGAGTCCGCCCAAAATACATGGTTCTTCCCTAAATGCCAGACAACAATAGTTGATTGTGACTTTCGATATTTATTGCAACTAAAGATGGAAGAGCACACAAGCGAGATTTGGGCTACTTCTTTTGATGAGGCTGCAACAAGCTTATTGTAGATGTCAGGAAAAGAGCTTTACATGTTGCAATATGAGTCTTCTACTACAATGACTACTGGGTCTGTTATCAATCGTGTCACCTACACCTCTTTCATTTTCACTATTCTTATTAAAACTTAGACCTATGATTCATAAACAAGGCTTAAAACAACAATTGTCAAAGGTGCAAGCCTTAAATTTGAAGCTTAGTGCAAGTTGTTGCTATCAGATTTTTCTATAATTTCCCCTACCCTTCAAGAGTCTCCAAAGATAGTTGTAGCACTGCCTTGAATGCAAAACAACCATGTCTAATTGTGAATTTGAATATTTTTTATAATTTCTATTGACTGGACATTTGTTTCCTTCTCTTTCTTTGCAGTGTTTGTCACATCAAAAGACCTTTCCTTTGTCTTGTTGTTTTGTTGCTCATTTAATTGGTTATATATTAAGACAATGAAGTTTAACTTAAAATGTTTAACAAAAAAATATACAATTGTTCTTTTCTATATTGTTTATGTTGCTTGGACTTTTGTTCTGATTTAAGTGTGTGTTCCTCATTTTATTTTATGCTATTTGGTTATATAGTTATGGCATCCTATCTAATACATGTATCAATATTTACAACTGTTCTTATATATACTTGTGGACATGGTTGTATGCATGTATATATTACGTATGCATATACATAAATATATTATCATGTAATTTAGATTTCTAAGTGCATATAACATTTGGATATGTATATGTGTGTAGATATATGTGCCTATAATGGATTTGTATCTGCATATGCATGGAGAATTGAATATTTATAGGTATCTGTGACTTTTTTTTAATATAAATATAGTTATTTGCTTCTTGTCTATTTCAATTGCCATATAGTCTTATCTCTCCACAATCATTCTTAGCTATAATGTTGGCTCGCTCGAATGCATCACTATTAAATGTTGTCTTACCTTTGCATTCATAAAAGAACATCACATATGGTTATCTTCCACTTTCTTGCAGTTGCATAAAACTTTTTTTTTGTTATAATGTTTTCTATGTGATGTTTAATGATGACTATTTTCTATGCCCTCTACAATGCTTTTGTGATTTTGCTATGGTCCAGCTTATTAAAATCTGCCATTGCACAAGATTATAATAGAGAATATAATGGATTTTTTTTCATTTGATTTATGTCATTTTGATCTTGTTTTGAATTTTCTAAGTGCATACAATATCTTGATAGAGTTCTATGTAGATATATTTATTTGTGATGTATTTGTATGTGTGAGTGAGTATGTCTGTATATGCATCTAATGCTTCTTAAATGTTCTCCCTACTACTTTCCCATGTCTAATCATAATGTCATTTTGGATATGGATATCATATGGTTCTTGGCTATAATATTTTCTATGTATGTTGTGCAACTCAATCTATAGCCCAACACTAAACAATGCCTAATTGAAAATAACATAAACTCCTCAATTTCTTTGGTAAGTTTTAAATGCAAGGTGTTATTGTAACCAACAACAATATATGCAACCCATACATTAAACAATGTTTTCATGACAACTTGTACCAAGTGATGTTTGTTTCCTATACCCAACCAACATACACATATATGTGCATTTAAACTTATCTATATTTCTTTCATATGTATTGTTAACTTTGGGTGTGCATATGCAAGTATGTCATTTGCAAAAATGCTCGCCACTGTGGTGGCTCACAATCTTCATAACAAGTAAAGCTACAAAACAACAGTCGACAATTCCTTATCAAAAATAGCATAAACTATTCAATTGCTTTGGTAACTTTAGAACTCTAAATATTATTGTGGCTATTGGCACTATATGGAAAGCATATGTGAAACAATGTTGTTATTGGTCTATTTTATTGCTTTGCAACCATCACGTGTATATGGAAACCATAAATGAAATAATATTGATGTCTTTCCAACAATTCCTTCTATATGGAAACTTTTAGCCAATAGGCTATATGTGTGAACTTTGGATGAAATTTTTGTCAGCCTTCCTGGTTTCAAAGCTACTGGGCAACAATCAACAATCCATGTATATTTGCATCTACCTCTACATACATATATATCAGTGTACATTTTGTTTTCCACCTGTATCTTTATCTATTGGATACATTCGATGCATATATATGAATCTGTTGCTTTGAAATACATTGCCACAAATAAGTATGTGCTTCTTCTGTTGTGTTTCATTTTCCTTTTCCTATGTGCAGATATGTATGTATTTCAAATTAGATGTAGATAACATATACTGCTCCCTATGTTTATCATTTTTGGAAGATAGTTGTTATTTGTTTTCCTCCTCTAAAGGGAATTCTTAAAATAATAGATTTTATATTAGGAATAATAAGAAACATTGATATAACAATTCATCACATTGGTGGGTAGTATATGTTCTTGCTCGAGGGTTTGGTGAGAGCCTATTAGGCTCCATGACCCAATATGGTAGGGTGGAGACTAGGCCATCTTTTTTTTTGTTCCATTTTACTTTCCCTATGCGTAGATATGTATATTTGTGAAGTTAACCATGGACAAAATTCATCCCTATGTGTAGTTGTGTTGGTATGTGAAATCAGATGCAAACAAGTGATATTGTCATGCTAGCCTATGCCAAGTGATGTTTATTTCCTTTGCTCCCATTCTGATTTCTATATTGACAGGTCCACGTATAGCTATATATGTGGGTTTTCTACTTATAAACTTTAGCTCATGGTAACAAATTGATTGAAAACCTTCACCACAAAATGTGAACCATAAATGAAACAATATTGGTTTCAATATTAAACCAAATTAAAAAACCCACATAAAACACATGATATTGTCTCTTTTGCAACCATACACATAAAACGGTGGCGATAGATGATACACTATAGCCTAAGCTAGAGAATTGCAACCATCACTACAAAACGAAATCCATAAATGAAACAATATTGGTACGAACAGTCACCCACATGGAGAAATGTGCAAATATAATTTTTTGTCATCTTTCCCATGTCACACCCAACATTCATCCCTATGTATAGATATGTATGTATGTGAGCTTAGATGCAAACAACATTCATAAATACTCCTTCATATCTTTATTATTTTCATAAGGTAGCTGCTTTTTTCCTTTTTGTATGTCTATACTTAAAATTCACATAAATTAATTGCTACTTGCCTTCAGATAACCCTACCTCTATTTTTTGACAATTGTCATGGAATTTAACAAAAGAATGGGTACATATGTTTGAATTGACAGTTGTAGTTTTCCTGTTCAAGACCCACATCATGCATTTATTGAATTTGCTTGTATCAACTGAAACATGTGGTACCTATTCTTCTATGAAGTAATTGTCTCACGCTTTGGATTTTCAAGTTCTTTTTGCAAAAAAAAGGGGGGGGGGCATGATCCAAAACATGTGTCAAAGTACATGTAGCCACATATGTTTAAAATCTTGAGAAACATAGTGAATGTCTATGAAATTTTTGATAAGCCATTGTTGGGTCTTGTTATGTTGCTATACATGCTATCAAAGTTGTGATTAAGGAGGGTAAGTTTCTATGAGGGTGAATGTTCGATCACACATTTTCCAAGTTTTGTGAAGGTGGTTGGAGGTTATTCTATGTTTTTTGCATGGGGCAATGGTTGCAAAAGCAAAAGAAAAGGTGTTGCTTAAAATATTTCTTTTCCTGCTTCTTGTAGAAAAGATATCGGGAAGAGGTGTGTTTGAAGCAAGCGAGAAAAGGTGAATATAAAAAAAAAACCTTTGCAGTTTTTTTTTCATTCATGGTGTGTGTAGATATTCACTATGTTTTCCAAGGATTTAAAAGGTTTGTGTCACTTGCAACCATCACCACTACACAAAAACCATGCAACAATTAATGTTGATTCCATTTTTCTCTCCCTCTCTATCGATGTGACAAATACTTTTAATCTAAAAAACAAAAACCATGTGTCACCTTCTGTTGGAGTTGAGAAGATACAACTTCATAGGAGCCCAAAGATCTTTGCAAGCAAATAACCTGTTACAAGGAGAAGCAAAGAGAAGCAACAAAGGAAATGCTCAAGAATGTGGAGCAATGTATTCACCTGAAAATGTAAAATGAATAATAATACAAAAGATAGTTTTCAACCATATATAGATGAAAACCCTAAAAAGGAAAACCCTAGGCTTGCACAATAATAATTAATAATGTAATTAATTATTATGCACCTAATGTTAGCTTAAGTGAAAAAGAGGTAAAAGGGAACTTTACATAATTAAACAAATATTGTTTAATTAATAAAGTAAATGTCCAATTACTCTAACACCCCCCCTTAAGATAGACATAGGGAGAAGCTAAAACCTAGAAGAAGCTACTGAAAGCAAAAGCAATGGGTCTCGACAACAAGGCCAGATCAGGTACCCAACTACAAAGAAATCTCTATGAAACGGAGAAAAGGAGAAAACCTAGTGGGAAAAACTCCTCTCCAAAAAGAGATAGAAGAACATGCTGAAAGAAATATGAAGGAAGGAAGGCCTCATAAAGAACCCCCAAGGACAACTTCCTTCACCCCAAGCATAGAGCGCAACTGAAGATAGTGCGGAGATGCAAAAGGTTTCGTGAAGATGTCTGCAACTTGCTCGAAAGTGGGAATATACTCCAAGATGAGAGAACCATCCTAAATCAACTGTCTGATGAAATGAATATGAAGCTCAATGTGCTTCATCCACTAATGCTCCACTGGGTTGTGTGAAATGTGTATAGCACTCTGATTGTCACACCAAAGAATAGTGGGACTATCAGGAGGAAAATCAAACTTAATCATCAATTGACGAAGCCATAAAATCTCCTGACTAGCGAGCACAACAGCTCCGTACTCAGCCTTTGTAGATGATAATGCATGAGCAGTTTGCTTCTTGCACGACCATGTGATAGGACCAAAGCCAAGACAGAAAACAAAGCCAGAAGTAGACTTCTGATCATTGACATCACCAGCTCAATCTGAGTCAGTGTAGCCAACAATGTGAGGATCCCCTGATGTGTAGTGAATGCCATATGAAGTGGTGCCCTGAATGTACCTCAAAATACGCTTGGCAGCTTGCCAATGACTCTCATGAGGATCATGTGAGAATCGAGAGACAAGACCAACCGCAAAGGAAAGATCAGGACGAGTGTGAGTCAGGTACAACAAACTACCAACCAACTACCTATAAAGTGTAGAATCTACTGAAGGAGTGGGGCAAGTAGTAGTCAAAACAACCCCTGACTGAAAAGGTGTGGGGGTAGGCTTGCAATCAAGCATGCCAAAGCACTGAAGCATATAAAGAGAATACTTCTACTGGTAAATGGAGATCCCCTCCGAAGACTAAATCACTTGAAGACCAAAAAAATAGTGCAGAAGGCCGAGATCTGTCATCTCAAACTGCTCCATCAAGGCTAGCTGAGAAGTCTGAATCATAGAGGATGAGCTACCTGCGATGAGAAGATCATCAACATATAGCACAAGAATCAGGATCTCACCCTCAAGATATTGAATATAGACCGCGTGATCAGAATGACAGCGAGTAAAACCAGTGGAGAGCAAAAATGAGTCCATCTTCTCATACCAAGCCCGAGGGGCGTGTTTGAGACCATATAATGAACGTTGAAGTCTGCAAACCAAAGAAGCATCATGAAAAAATTCCTGAGGCTGCTCCATATAGATCTCCTCCTGTAGGTCACCATGCAAGAAGGCACACTTCACATCCATCTAAAAAATGAGCCATCCTCTAGAAGATGCAAGTGATAGTACAAAACGAATAGAATTCATCTTGGCGATAGAGGCAAATGTCTTAGAGTAATCAATACCCTAAACCTGTGAGAAACCCTTTGCAACAAGACATGCTTTGTACTTATCAATAGAACCATTAGCAGCATACTTGGTGCGATACAACCATTGGCACCGAACCATCTTTCTACCCTTAGGAAGAGGACAGAGATCCCATGTACTATTCCTCATCAAAGAAGAATACTCCTCCTCCATAGCACTATCCCACTTAGGGTGACCTGTCGCCTCTGAAAATCTCTGAGGATCCTCTGAAAGAGCATGAGTCAAAAGACTAGAACCCACAGTATGAGAACAGGTGTGATGAGTGTCTGAAGGATCACCGGCCATAGATCCTGCTGCCTCAATAGTAAAGCGAGCCCATTTGGGCCTCTGAGGGGGAGAAAGTGGAGGTGGAGATGGGGGTTCATCAATATCCTCATCAGAATCATCCTCAAAATAATCCTGAAGAGCTGTAGTGGGTGGAGTAGGTAGTGAAGTGGACATTGGAGACAAGGTATCAATTGGAGGAAGGTGCTCATCAAACTGAAAATCCCGTTGAAACAAGACCTCTCTAGAAATAGGATCAAACAACCTGTACGCCTTAATATCCTCATAGTAGCTGACAAAAATGAGGGGTCGACTCTTCCGCTCCATAGCTCTCCTTTGAGCATCAGGAATAAAAGCCCATGCCTCACTACGAAATACTCGAAATGATGAAATATCAGGCTTGTCATGAGACCAAGCCTCCTCAAGAGTCATATGTCGAATCGCCTTGTGAGGCATCTGATTCTGAATATAGTTGGTACAATTGACTGCCTCAGCCCAAAAAGACGAATCCATGGACCTAGACTGAATCATACAATTAGCCATCTCCCGTAAAGTCCTGTTCTTTCGCTCAGTGATACCATTCTGCTGAGGGGTGTAGGGAACAAAAAACTGATGCCGCAAACCATGCTCAATGCAAAAATATCTAAAGGCCTGATTCACATACTCCCCCCCATTATCTGTATGTATCCGCCGGATAGAAAGACCAGACTACTTCTCTACAAATGTCTTAAAGACACGAAAGGAATCAAAGACATGAGACTTGTACTTAAGAAAGTACAACCATGTGTGTCTGGAGAAGTCATCAATGAATGTGAGTACATACTTGGCCCCTGAAAAAGAAGGAGTGGGAAATGATATGAGGTCACTATGAATCAACTCCAAGGGTGCCAAAGCACGAGTGAGACTTCCCTTCGAAAAGTGATCCCTGTGATGCTTTCCAAGCACACAACCATGACAAACACCGTCAGTGCAGGAAATCTGTGGAAGACCAAGAACAAGTGACTATGTACTCATCTGCTAAAGATATCTATAATTGACATGGCCCAAACGCTCATGCCAAAGCTGACTCATAGAATTTGCATGTGCTATAAGAGATGAACCTGTACCCTCATAAGGTGCAAATCCATCAAATCTGTAAAGACGAGATGCAGTATCAACACTACCAGTAGCCACAACCAAATCAAAATCATGGAGGTCCCAAATAACCACATCATGTGGTGAGAACTCAACTATCTTATCAGAGCCAGTGTGGCAAATCTGATAAATGGACAAGAGGTTCATCGAGATGTCAGGAACAACCAAAACATCCTGTAGAGTGCCCCCATCCAAAGAGACAGAACCTGAACCCAAGACGGAAAGCTGTGCAGAGTCACCCACTATAATCTGTGAAGTACCACAAGAGGCAAGAGAAGTGACCAACTGCTGAGTGTGAGTCGTATGATGAGAAGCACCAGAGTCTAAAATCCAAGTGGACCCATTGGTCGATGCTCTTGCAGTGCGAGCATGACCCTTCCCTGTGGTGGAAGAAGAAGAAGACTGAGGTGAGGAGATGTGTTGCTACTGCATGGCATACTCTAAAGCCTCTAATCGTTTCCAACACCTGGAAACTAGATGGCCTTGCTTGCCACAGAATTTGCAAGTATCTCATGATTTCTCCTTAGTCTTGGAGGAAGACTCACCAGACTTCAAAGATTTCCCATGTTTTGGATTAAATGGTGGTTTAGAATTAGACTTAGGAGGCAGTTTGGAGGAATGCTCACTGCTTACAAAATCTTTCTTGGGCCTCGATTTCTGCTTTGTTTCCCCTTTGGTGACTGAGCAACCAATGCTTTGCTCTTTGAACTTGAGAGCATATCCATCTGAGAAAGGTGAGACTGTTCCCGAGACAAATGCTCACAAAACAAGTCAAAGGTAGGCATGGTAAAATTGGCACCCAAACCATCCATGGTGGAGTAGAAGGAGGAAGCAAATATATGAAATGGAGCATGAAGCTTCAAAAGAATCAAGTAAATGCACTATGTGTCTGTCTTGTTCTTTCCACAACCTTGTAAAATAGTGCGGATAGTTTTGAACTTGTTCACAAAATCCTCAATAGTGGGAAATGAATCAGGTAACATTGAAGTCAGCTCTGCCTCAATCTGTAATGCGTGGAACTCATTAATGGTCCCAAAAAGTGTCTCAAACTTCGGCCACATGGCTCGAGGAGTGAGCAAAGCATCAAAGTGAAACAAAAGACTATCTAAAACATGCATGCATAACAAACCCATAGCCTCATCCATCTTGTTCCTATGCTGCATAATCTCAAAAGGATGCTACAACTGAGGCTGAACCTCATCTAAATAAGACCATAACCCTCATGATCGGAGTAGCCTCATCATGCAAGACTTCCAAGTGTGATAGTTATGTGATGTGAGTAGCTCAACTGAAGAGTCTTCCATGAAACTCTGCACCTATACCTAGTGAAAATTCTGATAAAATAGATCACATCACTGAATAGAGCATGTTGAGAGCTTTCCAACACCTATTCAAGTTTGAAAAATGGAGTCTTTTTGCACCTTCTATGACCCCGGAAGTGAAGAAAGAAGAGCTCACTTTGACTGTTAAAAAATATCTAGATAGGTAATTTTTTTATAAAAATACCTACACCATCAGATCGTTGCTGAAACCAGCTTTCCAACACTTCTTCCTATTCGAAAAATGGAGCTAAAACAACCGAGTTATGCCCGATTTTGTGAGAGAGCAAAACAATTGCCCTATTAGACCCCTTTAGCTCCTAGGGGCTAAAAAAAATGGCCCCTGGTCGCCTAGGTGGACCAGGGGGCTGGGGTGGAAGACCCGTGGTCAGCCATGTGACCAAGCGGTGGGGGTGTTAAGCCCACGGGGGCTAGAGGAGCCAACTCGGGTAGGCGAGCCCGGAAGTGGTGAGCTCGGCGGGAGGAGGTTGGCAAGCCCGACGGTGGTGAGCTTAGCAGCGGTCGAGCGGAGTGGCTGAGCGGAGCACGAGCAGGTGTCGGCGGCAATGCGCGGAGCGAGTGTTGGCAGGCTGAGTGCGGAGTGGTGCAGGCAGTGGTCACTTGGCAGTAGATAGGTACTGACAAAAAATTGCAATGGCCATTGAAAAAATCAAAATAAAACCTTAGGTTTTAGTTTTTTAATAATTTTTTTTGCGAATTTTTTTCTGAGGGGGCCGTACGGCCAAACCCTAAATTTTTTTTTGCAACCCTGGTTGACTGTGGCCAAAATCGACGATTTGACAATCGATTTAGGGGTTTTTGGGTGCTACAAATCCAATGGCACTGTCCATTTGGGCCCAAAGTGAACCTAAAATTTAGAGTATGCTCAATCCACAAGAAGAAACCTTAGAACCCTAGATTTGCTTCCAATGCAAAAATCTCAAAACAAGAACAAGCAACTGCAAATCTGAAGCTCTAATACCATGTTGGAGTTGAGAAGATACAACTTCATAGCAAGCAAATAACTTGTTACAAGGAGAAGCAAAGAGAAGCAACAAAGGAAATGCTCAAGAATGTGGAGCAATGTATTCACCTAAAAATGTAAAATGAATAATAATACAAAAGATAGTTTTCAACCACATATAGATGAAAACCCTAAAAAGGAAAACCCTAGGCTTGCACAATAATAATTAATAAAGTAATTAATTATTATGCACCTAATGTTAGCTTAAGTGAAAAAGAGGTAAAAGGGAATTTACTTAATTAAACAAATATTGTTTAATTAATAAAGTAAATGTCCAATTACTCTAACACCTTCTCCCCAACCGCCACCTTTTCACTAGCTGCTAGAAGGCTTCAAAACTAAGAAGGCTAATGAAAATCTCAGGAAAAGTTCAATCTAGACTGCCTTCCATCATCTTGCAATCTATGTTCTCCCAAAATAGCCAGCCACTCATAAGTAGCACCTGCCATTTCAAACCTTGGGAAACATAGCATTCGACTGTGCTGAGATTAGGCTTCTATTAAGGTTCAAGTGCAGTTAGCCATTGTAGAATTTATGCGAAGATGGTGGGATGTTATTTTGTGTTCTTTGAATGGGGTGATAGTTGTAAAAGCACTACAAAAGTGTTGGTTGTGATAATTCTTTGCCCATTACTTCCAAGCATGGATCTTGTATATAACACTTAAAAATATAGTTTATCATTCCAACAATGTCGCATAAAGTAAACATAGGGTTCAGTATGTATCAATGGTGTTTGCATTTTCTATGACATACATGCATATATGTACATAGGGGAAATACATTGTCCACCATTGCGAACAATGGTGGTATCAGTATTCCATACAACCCTAAAAATATAGCTTATCATTCCAAAAATGTGCCAACATGTATCAATGTTGTTTACATCTGCTATGAAATGTATCTAAACCTGCACATTCATTGTTCATCACTGTGGTCAATGGTTGCATCAATGTTCCATATAACAGTTAAAATATAGCTTGTCATTGCAAGAATGTCCCAACAAAATAAACATAGGGTCTAGTACGTATTAGTATTATTTTCATCTATGATGACATACATACATATCTACACACACGAGAAATCCATTTTCCATCACTCCGATCAATGGTGTCATCACGAAGACTTTTCTATTGCTTTACCAACCATCCATCCATGGAAAAAAAAACAAAACAAGTGATTTGTATTTCTTCCTGCTCACTATTAATAATGTCAAAGTTGAACATTTGGTCCTCACATCCTTGTTTATTGTAATGGTGATTGTCCCTTTTAGTTGTCAGATGACCTTTTATTTCCCATCGTCTACTTGTTGTTTATATGTAATTCTACATACATAAATTTCCACACATTGTTTCGATGTCTATATATATCCAAGGAACAGGCCCCAGGAAATGCATCCAAGGCATGCAATGTCTATATACTTGCTTGGAAAACAAAATTTGCACTGATATATATGTATGATTGAGAGCAAGGGTCATCTTTTTGTGCTTGGTTTTATAATTCCTATGTGCACATCTATCTATTTCTGATATTAGATGTAGACAAGATTCATATCTTTGAAGACTAGTTATGGATATATCTATGTGTAATAGCCTATGATGGTCCATTTGCCCAATATGGTAGGGTGGAGAGCAGGATTTCTTTTGTTGCGTTTCATTTTATTTTATTTTCCCTATGTGTAGATATGTATCTGTGTTATTATTTCTTTCAGCCTCAAAAAGAGTTTCTTGAATGATATACTATACATTAACTATAATAAGGAACATTGATTTCACCATTCATCAGATTGGTGGATGATGTTTGTTCTTGCTATGTGTAGATCCACTTTTCTTTTTTGCTAGATATTGTAGGATACATACCAGCAATTACAATGCACTATGAATCAAATAAGAGGATCCTCTCCAACAATTGTGTTCATTGCCCTCATCATGAAATGTTAGTATTCTTAACGGTAACTGTACTGCTTCTATTTCCTTCTTCATTTCCATGCATATATAATTTCCCCCATTTCTAAATTTGGTTCCTTATAATTTTTTATATGTGACATGTAATCGTGGTATTGTATATTTTTTCCTTATACATTATAGAACTATTTAAATTTCATAATTTATATATTGGTTACCAATGAAATGTGTTCACTTTGCTAAAGTTCACATTTTCCTTGTGTGTGTCTATATCCGAGTTAAACCATTTTAGATTGTAACTACATTCAATTTATATACAAGGTGTAGTGATCTCCAAAATACTAAATAGCTTTACAATCGTACATTTGCATGGTGTATGGCCTTTGCCTGCATTCTATTTGTATACAATGTAATGCTATATATCTTTTATCCCATCCCTTATTTCACAACTGCATGCCGATTTATTAAAAAATTTATAGCATTGATTTGAACACAACCAATTTTCTCAAGTCCCAAAGCATTGCTTTCACCATTGATCAAAGTGGTGGAGAATTAATGTTTTTGCTCGAGGGTTTGGTGAGAGCCCATGAGGCTCTATGAGTCAATATGGTAGGGTGGAGAGTAGGCCTTCTTATTTGGTATGCCTGCATAAGGTATGCCTACATTTTTTTAAATTTTTGTGTTCTATTATAATTGCATTGCATATTATGTCTTATACATAGTAGAAGTCTTTAAATTTCCTGATTTATTTATTGTCTATTAATGGCATGTGTTTATTGCACTAAACTTCACATTATCCTTTCATCTTTGTAAACCATAATCAAGCCAAACAATCCTCCTTTGTGGATGTTTTGATGCCATTAGATCTTCTATAAAGTTAAAAGGACCTGAAACATTGCTTTCACCATTGATTAAAGTGGCGGACATTTTTTTTTTTGCTCGAGGGTTTGGTGAGAGTGCATGACACTCCATGACCCAATATGGTACCATGGAGAGAATGCCTTCTTTTCTTGTCTTTATACTACATTCCACCATGTGCGCAAGGTATGCCTATATCTTCCATCCCTTTTATTATAGGTGTATTACATATTATCCACTATAAATTATATAACTCTTTATATCTCTTGATTTAGATATTTTCTATTAATGATAGATGATCATTGCACTAAACTTCACATTTTGTTGTTATTCTTGCAGAACATACTGTAGCCATAATTTGCAGATTTTGATGAAGTCATGTGTTATAACCGACCTTTCAGAATAATCATACTAACTATCAAATCAGTTACGGTGGTCAAATAAACAATTACATCCTCATATACTTTATATTAAGTGTAATAAGGAACATTGGTTTCACAATTGAACAGGGTGGTGGATGATGTATGTTCTTGCTTGGGGGTTTGGTCAGAGTCCACGAGGCTCCATGACCCAATATGGTAGGGTTGAGAGTAGGCCTGATTTTATTGTGTTTCATTTTTTATTTCCTATGTGCATATCTATATGTTTCTCGCATAAGATTCAGACAAGATTCCTATGTTTCATAGCCTATATATTAAGCATAATATTAAAGATTTTTTTGAGCATTGATTACATTGAGACAACAATCTCTATTTTTAAATCTTGTGCCCAAAAGTTTTACATGTAATCTTTCGAGATAAGATTTCAAATAATTCTAATATGCTTTTGACATAACCTACATGTATTACTACCTTTATATGTCCCCTATTGTTTTGGTGTTCACGTATTTTGAAAGAGTTATTAATCATTCCATAAGGATTCTTAAATTCCGTCACTTTATCTCTCTTTGTATGTATCAATTTTGTTTCAATGAGCTATAGCATACACACATATCTGCACATGCTCTCTCTTAGATTGCATTCCTTCCATTTGTGCTTTGCTCCACCTATCGACTCATCATTGCATGTCACTACACATGACTTCTAGTTATAATATTGTTTAAAAATAATTATTTATTTTCCTTTAATTATTTTGGTGTGGATTGATTACTTATTCATTAACTACAACACAAATAACTCTCTTGACAAATATATGAGCATAGGTAAAATGTTTTATCTTTCAAATTTTTAAACGTAAAGTAGAAAACCTAATTAATTTATCTAAAGGAGTCATGTTTACTCTTAGATTTTAGAAATTAAGAAATAAAATAATGGATGGTATTGTTGTCTAGTAGGTTTCGGGGCTTTGTTAAGTCTATATATTAGAGGTATGGGATAGAGGATGTATGAAGAGTTTTTTTAGGACTATACTATTAGCTTTCTACTAGAAGGAGAGGATGTTGATATCCATAGGCCAAGGAAAGAGATTGATATTGTTTTGTGACTACTTGTTGAATAATATATTAGTTGGGTTCTTTAGAAGGTATTTTCTTCTTGAAAAGATTTTTCCAAGATATATATGTGTCATTTTATATTTCATAGATATTTATTTCTATTTTCTTTTACATGTTGGAATGCTATTAATGTTTTTTTATAAATTTGATTATTTTATTATTCTCCTCAAAGGGTTGATGTGAAAATACTTCCATTCTTAAGAATTATGTTCAATATTTTTGCTTGCTAGGGGGTTTGTGGATACTTTTCCTAACATTTGGGATCAAAGAAAAGGTGGTAAAGTGTTTTGAATGTGTTTTCATGTGGTTTGCATGCACTTACATATTATTCTATGTGGCTTGTATGTCCTTGCATGTTATGGATCCATAGTTATTTGGTTAGGGTATTCCTCCATTATTTATTTCTTAGATTAGCAAGTTTGTTGCAATCTATTGGAAATGGGTTTTATTCAATTCATCATTGCATGAGTAGGATATTACAATGGATCTAGTTATTTAAATAAATTATATAGTAAGAACTATACTAGAATTGTAGAGAATTTAAATAGAAACTATGTTGGCTTGTGGAAGCTCAAAGTGGTGGAACTTGGAGTTGGTCATGTGTTTGCACATTACATGGTGGTGAATAACCTCTAGTGTAGTGGTAATGTTCCTTTTTCCTATGGTCATGTGTAGTGAAATATTTTTCATGTTGGGTGGCTACTTTTATAACATCTCTCTTTAGTTTTAGTTTTAGAAAATCTTGCTACACATTGAAAAGGAAAAGAAAAATAATTGCAATCAAGTGTATGGTGATTTTAATGTTGTCTCCTTTGTATTTAATGTTTAGGCCACAATCTATATAAAATTAAAGAATAACATCTTGAAGATTTATCTAAATATCATGAAGAATTTAATAGTGTTCATGAGGCCATATCTTTGTTTTTATGTGCTAATGTTTTTTAAAATATTATGTATATCATTAAGTTTTAATATTTTGAAGCAAAAAATGTTGTCAAATTTATGGTAAATGGTAAGATTCTTTTGTTAACACACTCACACCATTATACTCCACCCCTTGTTTCCATTATAGAATGGCTCTTGATATTGATAAAGATTTATTATTATAATATTATAATATTAAAATTTAAACACTTTCAAATTAAAAATTTAATTGAAAATTAAAATTCAACTAAATAAAATTCAATAACCAATAGGGAAGGAGGAAGAGAGGCAGTGAAAGGTAAAACCTCAGTTATCCATCAAATTGAGACTAGATATACTATGTCGACTAGTGGTCTGAAGACTGATGATGAGATCGAGACCTATGAGAACAATGGTAAAGAAAGGTATGCTCTTTTAAGTGGTCTTTCTAATATTGAATTTTTGAAAGTAATGAGTTTCAAATCTACTAGAGAGATATGGACAAAGTTGAAATTATTTATGAAGGAGATGATAAGGTCAAGCACAATAAGATGCAAAATCTAAATATCACATTTGAGAACCTACAGATGTCTGAAGATGAAAACATGTCTCTCCTACCCTCTCTACAAGGGCCCAAGACCTAATGTGAATTTTTTATCCACATTACAACACTAAATCAATGAAACATTAAGCCAAAATCCACAAGGAAGACCCAAACAAGTGCAAAAATATCAAAGGACCCATTTTTTGACACTACAATACATAAATATTATTTACCTAAGTTACATCTATTAGTTATTATGTGAGCTAAAACATGTAGTATCTCCAAAAATACTCTAATTTTTCCTTTATATGATGAGTAAAGTGACTTCAGTCCTACAATGAATGCAAATCTGAGTGGTAAGTTAAAAAAGTGTCATTTATCATTTTTTATACATTTGTCTTTGATCCCCATAGATTACATGCTTGATATCATTATCATCATAGCCATTTGTGGAGGTAGACACACCATTTAATGGGGCTTCAGGAAGTGGCTAGGTCCCTCTATGTGCTCCTTTATTTCCTCAACTATATCATGCATTTATCATCCCATCCTTTTCCATGCTTTGAGTTTCTAGAGATGTCAGACTTCCAAACTCCAAATCTAAGAGATACTAAGAAACCTTCCATCCTTATCTTCTAGAAACCACAGTTTGATCAATCAAGCAAAGGAGCATCACTCTTGTGCACCATCCCAGATCTACCTCAAGTGGTTAAGCTTTCTTCTTCAGACCTTCGTAGTTTGTCAAATGTGATATTTAGATTTTGCATCTTATCACATCCTTCATAAATAATTTCCAACTTTGTCCATATCTCTCTAACAGATTTGAAACTCAAAAATTTCACAAGTTCAGTATTAGAAAGACCACTTAAAAGATCATGTCTTTCTTTACCATTGTTCTCATAGGCCTTTATCTCATCATCAATCTTCATACCACTAGTAGGGATAGTATATCTAGTCTCAAGTTGATGGATAGTTGCATTTTTACCTTTCAATCCCTCTCTTCCTCCTTACCTCTTAACTAATATGTACCCATTCTCTCTCAACCCTCTCTATGTCTCTCCTACACTCTCTACCTTGTATTCCATTAGTTCACAAGGACCTAGGAGCTAATGTGAATGTGTTATCCACATTACAACACTAAATCAAGGCAACATTAAGCCAAAATCCATAAGGAAGACCCAAACAAGTGTGAAAATGTCAAAGGACCCATTTTTTGACACTACAATGCATAAACATGCTTTACCTAAGTTACATCTATTAGTTATTATTTGAGCTAAAGCTTGTAGTATATCCAAGAATACTCCAATTTTTTCTTTATATGATGAACAAAGTGACTTCAATCCTAAAATTAATGCAAATATGAGTGGTAAGTTAAAAAAGTGTCATTTGTCATTTTTTATACATTTGCCTCTAATCCCCATAGATTACATTCTTTGTATCATTTTCATCATGTCCATTTGTGGAGGTAGACACACCATTTAATGGGGATTGAATAAGGAAATCCCATATACTACACAACCTTTCTCCCCTTGTCCTTCTTACAAGTTAAAGTTCTAAAGTTGATTCAAGAGGATAGGAGATCTCAAGGTCTTGAAACCCTAATTCAAGTATTCAATTACCTTCCATCATAAAATTAGCATAAGTTGATTGCTCATAGATTATAAGATTTCAAAATGTGATACCAACTATTAGAGACCTATAGATCATGTCACACTTATGCAAACTTTTAAATACTAATAACCAAAAAATTTAGTCTAGGGCCCACCCAACGCCCTTGTTCTACCAATTTGGCTCCAAATTTACATGTCAATTTCATCTTTGTCTACCCTTTCTAGTTATTCTTCCTATTTATGTATTTCTACTTTTATTTTTCTATATTTTTTCATAGTTCCTCTCTTTAGTCTTCATCTACCTAGCTTTCAAAAATTCACATTTCAATCATCTCATCTCATCACCCAAACACACAAAATAAAGGACCCGATGTTTGGCTCTCCCTTAAGGAAAATACCCAAAGTGTTTCTCTTGGTTAACATTGTGTCCTCTAATGTTTTATAGTGGAATGGGTGATTTAGGTTAAGTTTTTGAGTTAGATCCCATTTCACCATCTCACATTTTGGTGAACCCAACATCTCCTACACTTGCAATTTTTTTTATTTATACAACTATTTTATGATCTAATTAGGCTACTTGAATGACTTGTTTTCACTAGATTAAAGTTGGGAAGGGATCATACCCATTTAGAAAACAATCATACAGGCCAGCCAAGGGAGCTCATGAGACATGAGACACTCTAAAAGAAAAAATAAATAAACTAGCTATACAAAGACCAACAAAAGAAAGAAAAACAAAACACAAAGGAGAAATAGCCAGGGACCGAACCGGTTACTGGTCACCCAAAAACATAGGGCTAGTAATGTCTTGCCATTCATTTTTTATAAATTGAAGTTTTTCTCAAAGGAGAGGGTTTTCTTATATGAAAGTTGATCCTCTGAAGTATTGAGCAAAGTAGAAATACTGCCTTCTTATCCTTCCTCTTAGTGTGCACAACCTCCAAACAACCATCACCAGCCCTTTTCCCATGGCTGTTAGGAAGATCTTTCTAGAACACCTGAATGGTGACAATGGATTCTTCAACCATTTCCATGCTATAGTCCACAATTTCCTGTAAGAACTTGAGGGTTTTATCCTAACTTTTGTGCATGGTTTGCACCTCCTCATGCAACTTCTCTCCCTTACATAGTAACAACCATTGCCCTGAGCTCACCAAATTCATTTTCCTAGTTGATCCACTTGTAAAAATACTTGGAAAGTGAAGACAAGAGGGCCCAATGGCCTGCATCATCAACCTCACTCATCCAAGTCTTTTTTGTGATTAAGCACCCTCTCCTCCAAATGTTAGATTTTATTGATATTTTTGATTAGTTAGTCAAGTAACCATTTGAGAATGTCATTCTGAATATTCATGGCCTTATTTAGGTCATTGATTTTAAGTTTCATGGTTGTATAATGGGTGTAAACAATATCATCCAATTCATGTTCTTCATGTGCATTATCTAAATTTACATAGAGTAGGGGAACTTGGGGGGCTAGGAGGGTTATTGGACAAAGGGTATTTGGAGATAGAAGAGGAGTCAACCTGCATAGGGGAACCAACAAGGGATCTATATAAGGCGGGGTTCCAATATTCATGCTCCAAGTTATCAATATCTAAACTTTAAATTTTATTGGGGTCATAAAATGAAACACTTTTTAAGAACTCAAAGTGGGGACCTTAGTGGCATAGGATTTACCCTTGGCCTTGGTAACTCTTTGGGAGGATGATGCCATCAAATCTAGGCTAGGGGTAGAGGGGGGACCCTCCAAGGGTTTAGTAGAGTTTCTAACCATGAGAGAGTTTTCCTTAGCAAAGATCAGTGAAAGGGTAAGGGTTGCCTGAAAATGGAACAATCTATAAATCAACCATTGGTGTAGGGGTAAATTATTTTTTTATCCTAGATGGCCTTAACAGATTGCTCCAATGAAGAAATAATCCAGAATGCAAAGTTCTTTTTAACATTGTAACAAAAATGATTTAGCATTGGAAATATAGGTGGGCATGTAAATGCTTAAAACTACCTTTCAAGGTAACTTTAACGCATCAGAACCTCCACCATTGTACTCCAAATGCCTAGGAGACCATCTCTGTTAAACCGATCCTACAGCTAATTTTTATTTTTCCCTTTCCTCAAAAACCTCTCCATGACCTTTTGATAATGGCTTTTCAACTTCCTAGGGAGATAGGTCCCATCTAGAGATAGTTTTGTGAATTTAGCAATAAGCTCCATATTAGTGAATAAGGAGAACTCCCCAATACTTTAACATTGTCATCTTTCCAGGAATTGGAAAATTCCATTAAAATATTTGGATCATGTCCCCATCATCCCTTCATCATAGTTGGCAAACTTTGCCCATTGAAGGATAGTCCATATGTCCTTAATATTTGAATGAATTTTTTCTCATATGCATTCATATTATTTATAATTCTTTGAAAGGTGAAGCATTTACATTCATTATTTTTTACACAAACACAAAACACTAAATTATTATCTTTTAGCATTTAGAAATATACCAAAAAAAAATGATCACTTTTTCCTCTTGGAAACATTCATGTCTAAATTTAATTGAACATCTTAGCTCCTTTGAATTATTTTAACCCTTAATTTATGTATTTATCTCCTTTCCATGAAAAAATTGGAGCATATTAAATTTTGAAATTTTTCTCAAGCTTCATGTCTAAGTATTCACATTATAGGATCTATAGAGGTTGATCCATTTGTTCAAAATTTAAAATATTCAAATCCTAAGCTCTAGACTAGGGTACCCAACACTCTCATCCTAACAAACTTCACCCATTTTTTACTAATATTTTGTTCTCTACACCTTCTATTTAAATATACTCTTTGTCCCTATTACTATATTTTGTAGTAGCTATATTATAACAAATTTTCCTAGAAAGTTAAAATAAAACATTACATTTTTTTGTTTGTTGAACATTCAACATTTTCTGAATCCAATTTAGATTACAATTATCTTTCAAAAATTTCTAGATCTAGTTTATTCATTAAGAAAACCACTTGAATGTTTTTTCTCTTTTAATTTAAAAAATAAAACACTTTCTTCTCACATACAGTCAATTGTCCAAGTGCCTTGCCCAAATGTTTTCATCTCTTAAATATTTTGTAGATGTTTAATTTTTATCTTTTGTGGCCCTTCCTTCAAACTATAATGAGGGCCATTCTTTTTCCTCTCCCATTATCTCTCTTTTTGGTGAAGACATTTTGGCATAAGAGGATGATTTATTAATAGATTCCTTAACATTACCTTACCCACTCTTCATCCACTTTACCTTCCTCTTTCAAACATGACAAGTATAAATGAGTAATATAGATACAAATCACACCCACCAAGCTTAGATATAAATCATAATCTCCTCTATACAACATGCATCCCCAATCCACATAAAGAACCTATAAAAATTACAATATAAGTTCTCAAAAATAGAATTCCTTCTTCCCCTAGCAATGGGGACTATTTAACTTTCATTCCTTGACTATTGGATATACCTAAAAATTATTTCTCATAGCCTCACATTCTAGAAATTAACATGGGTCAATATCATTTTAGAGGAATTGATTCTCCTTCCACCCATATGATTTAGAGGCATAGTATGGTATTAGTTTCAATCTTCTTTCTAAAGAAGGGTACAAGGGAAAAAAATTATGATACATGTATTGAACAAGAATTTAAGGTCCCTATGAATCCTACACCACACTTTTTCATAAAGGGCTTATGTTACCAGCCTTCTCTCCCTAATCCTTTGTCTAAAACATTTATACCTTCATCTCGTGCACATCAAAACTTCCCTTTGCAAGAAAAATGATTACGTCTTGCTCCCCATAATTTTTCTAAGAAAGAGAAATTTTTTAGGCTTCTCAAAGCCCACTTAATTACTCTTCTTCCAATACATAAGAAATATAATAAAAAAAGCAACAAAATCTACATTTTGTACATACCATAATTTTTTTGGCCATTCCATGAATGACTATCATATCCTAAATGAAAACATACAACTTCTTGACTCTAGTTCCCTAATTAACCTTTTTATTGACCCTTTTAAATGATATAATCCCTTCTACGATATTTCTCCTCACCATGTAGAATTTGTAGATCTGTGTACATGCTCATTACCATTCATGATGGTTGAATCTTATGTGAAACCATCCTTTTTATGGTGGAAATATAATATATTCTTGCTCAATTTTTTATTTCCTATACACTTTAGGGATAGTGATAACTATTTTTGGGGGTTTGCATCCTCCTTGAGGATCCTCTCTATTATCCTAATAAATGTGTACCCTTTCATAAGATATCAATGTAACAAGTATTCGATCATTTTAAGGGGGCTTATCACCTATTAATTTTTATTCACCCACACAAATTTTTGACTTGAGCTTTGACTTATTTATGTGTCCCCTCCAATCTGGTCATGTTATTTATTGTAGTGTTGTAAATTGTTACCCTTGATAATTTCAAACTATATTGATACCCTATTTGGCCTAGATAATCAATTATATTAATAATTTTTTCATTTTAGGGCCAAATTGGGAAAATATAGTAAAATCCCTAACATCTCAACAAATTTGGGATAAAATCACCTAAACAAGGGCAAGGACACCCTAGTTCTAAAGGTTTCATATTTTGATAATTATAATTTTGGGTGTTAGCCTTGAGTGTTATAAAATGACACCAAATCAACCTATATTGAAAATATCAATTTTGATGCATATATAAATAAGTTTTCACTATCATCTGAATAATCAGGCACTATTATGTAATTATGATGTGATACATTCAATCTCTTCTCTAGATACTAGCTACAACAATCTATTATGTTTATTCAACTAAATTGTTGTAGGTCTTTAAAGCAATTCAATCATCTATAATCAACTCTTTATTACAACTTATGGCATAAACATTGCTTTGATAGGTGTTTAATACCTAGTATAACATTATCAATTGTAATTTATTTTTACGATCATTTGTTGTTATTTTTTTGCTTTGCTTGACCTAGGATAATCACTCTTGACCATCATCATTTATTATTTTAGAGGTGGAAATACCAAAACTAGGGTTTGACTAAGGAAAAATCTAATATAACAAAACCTTTTCCTCTTTTTTCATGTGTGTGAGTTAGATCTAGAACTTTCATCAAAAAAAAGATGTAATATAGTGTAGAGAAGACCCATACCTTCAATGTACCCTATTCAAAATCCTCAATTCTAGACAAGGGTACCCTCACCCTTTTCCCTATAATTCAATTTGATATTTCATATATAGGTTCCCCTCTATATGCCTCTTCCAAATTTGTAACTAATTTTCAATTTCCCTTTTCATCTATGCAATAAATTGCATTAAAAAATCTAGGTTTATGTCAAATAGAATAATTAAATTACACATTAAATCTACCCTCTTTACAACAAAATAGAACCAAACCCTAGTAGATTGTCTCTCCTTTTAGATATTTAGGCAATCATCAAACCCTAGTTGGTTTGTGTTTTAATGTTAAGCCCCAAAGAAAAAGCTAGATCTAAGCTAATTCATTTGTTAAATCTTGGATCTTTTTTCCACTTAACATTTTGGTGAACTGAACATATCTTAAACTTGCAAAGTTTTTTCTTTGCATAGCATAAACTCTATAATCTAATCAGTAATTAGGTTTTTTGAATATCTTATCATTCATATGCATTTATTTCATTTTCAAAATGAAGCATAATTTACACTTCTTATTTATTAAAACACTAAGAAATTTGATGAATTCATTTTATATCACACATGCAATATATTTTGTATTTATTTACATAATTTTAGATCTAATTTTGTTTATTTATGGATTTAGATATGAGTTATTTCATTTTTTATTTTTTTTTTGTATACTTTGTTAAAATAAAGCATTTAAAGAACTTAGTATTTTTCAAAACCATAAACCTAAACATATTATTTTACAATTTCATTAACATATATGCCTTTTCACTACTTTCTCCTACCTTCTACCTCTGGTGGAACTCATGTGTGAAGATAATTTCATCTATAAACTCCTTTGAATGCTTAAAATCCCTCATTCATGCCTTCATGTGGCTCTCATTATCTAAATCATGGCATATTACTTTCTCAAATTCTATCACACCTCAGACTTGCATTTCAATAAAAAGGAATTATACATAATCTGATCTAGCTATACAAGATATTAAACCTTATATCTCTATACTTCTAGACTAGGGAACCCTTACCCTTTTCTAGCAAGCTTTGCCTTATTTTTTTGTGCAGTATCCTACTTTATAGCCTCTTCTCAGATCTTGTTACTCTTTTTGATAGTCTATATTAAAACTTCTAGATTTTTTTTTACATTGCTAACCTCAAACCTTAAACCCTTAGCCCTAATTACTCAACCTTAAACCCTCAACCCTCTAACCTCTACCCTATGTATATTAAACCCTCAACCCTACTCCCTCGAAACTCAAACCTTAAACCATTAGCCTTTCAACCCTAATCCCTCAACCCTCAACCCTTAAACCCTAATACCTCAACCATCAACCATCCACCCTATAAATTATACCATCAACCCTAGTTTCTCAACCTTAATCACCAAATCCTTAAACCTTAAATCCTCAACCCTATACCTTCAACCCTCAATTATAATCCCTTGATCCTATACCTTAAACCCTAATCCCTCAACCCTCATCCCTTAAACCCTAAACCTTAAACCTGAAACCTTTTACCATAATCCATTAACCCTATACCTTAAACCCTAAACCCTCTACCCTCTACCCTACACATTAAACCATCAACCGTAATCCCTCAACACTATCCCTTAAACCTTAATCCATCAACCCTCAACCCTTCATCCATAATACCTCAACCCTCTAACCTCTAAACTATACATTAAACCCTCAAACATAAGTGGGAGAGACCTCAGAGAGAGAGAGACCTAAGAGATGGAGTTGGAGTGAGAGAGAGAGAGAGAGGGAGTGTGAGAGAGGGGGTTGGAGTGAGAGAGAGCTTTCTAGGTAGAGTGGGAAGGAGTGAGACCTGAGAGAGAGACTTGGTATAAAGGGAGAGAGTTATCTAGTTAGGGTGGGAGGGAGAGGGTTGGGAGGGATATTTTGAGAGAGAGACCTGAAAGAGAGGGAGTGGGAGACACTTGAGAGAGACCTAAGTGAGTGAGATACTTGAGAGAGAGATATGAGAGGGAGAGAGAAAGATAAAGATCTGAGAGAGGGAGTTGGAATGAGAGAGAGAATGCCTGAGAGGGATAGAGAGAGAGTGTATGAGAGAAGGGGTCATGGTGAGAGATTTGTCTAGGAAGGGTGGGAGGTAGTAAGACCTAAGAGGGAGAGACTACTATCAAAGAAAGAGAGTTATCTAGTTAGTATGGGAGGGAGAGACCTGAGAGAGGGATAGGGGGTGAGAGGAATATTTTGATGGAGAGACTTGAGAGAGAGGGAGTGTGAGAGAGGGGGTTCGAGTGAGACCTAAGAGAGAGAGACTTGAGATGGAGAGGGAAAGTTATCTAGTTAGGGTGGGGGAGAGACTTGAGAGAGGGAGAGGGGTTGAGAAATATATTTTGAGAGAGAGACCTAAGATAGGAGTGTGAGAGAGGGGGTTTGAGTGAGAGAAAGTTGTCTAGGTAGAGTTATATAGTTAGTATGGGAGGAAGAGACTTGAGAGAAGGAGAGGGGGTGGGAGGGATATTTTAAGGAAGAGACCTGAGAGAGAGAGGGAGTGTGAGAGAGGGGGTTGGAGTGAGAGAGAGTAGTCTAGGAAGGCTTGGAGGGAGTGATACTTGTGAGAGAGAGAGACTTGAGAGGGAAAGAGATTTATCTATTTAGAGTGGGGGATGGATATTTCGAGGGAGATAAGGAGGGAGAGAGAGAGGGAGTGGGAGACACCTAAGAGAGAGACTTGAGATAGAGACTTGAGAGAGAGACATGAGAGGGAGAGAGGCCTGAGATAGAGAGAGACTTGAGAGGGAGAGAGAGAGGGAGTGGGAGAGACCTGAGAGAGAAACTTGTGAGGGAGAGAGTTAACTATTAGGGTGGGTGGGAGAGACCTGAGAGAGAGAGAGAAAATTGTGAGGGATAGAGTTAACTAGTTAGGGTGGGAGGGAGAGAATTGAGAGAGGGAGAGGGGGTGCAAGAAATCCAAGAGACAGAGGGTGGGAGGGATAGAGTGAGGGAGAGGGGGTGTGAGATATCCAAGACACAAAGGGTGGAAGGGATAGAGGGAGGGAGATAATTTTGAGTAGGGGTGGGAGGGATAGTGGAAAAAGGAGACCTAAGTGTTGGCCGCATAGTTGCCATTGCACCAAAACATCGCCCTATTAATGCTTGATACAACTTCTAGAGTTAATAGATCCATGGGAGGCGGTTAGTCCATTTCATGAACCTTGAGGGGAGTGATGACCATTTTCCAATAATCTCCCCCTCAGCGTAAGCCAAGGGAATTCAAACCTAACACCTTTGGCTCTGATACCAATTTTTTTCCCCACAATTGTTGTTGCACCAAAATATCAACATGTTAATGCCTGATACAACTACTAGAGTTAAGAGATCCATAGGAGGTGGTTAATCCATGACATGAATCCTAAGGGGATCTCTAACCATTTTCCAGCACTAAGAAAAGGAGTTATCCTATACATTAAACCCTAAGGATGGAAGACAAGGTAGAGAGTGTAGGAGAGACCTAGAGAGGGTTGAGAGAGAATGGGTACATATTGGTTAAGAGGGAAGGAGGAATAGATGGATTGAAAGGTAAAACCTCAACTATCCATCAACTCGAGACTAAATATACTATGCATACTAGTGGTCTGAAGACTGACGAGGAGATCAAGGCCTATGAGAACAATGTTTAAGAAAGGTATGCTCTTCTAAGTGGTCTTTCTAATACTGAACTTGTGAAAGTTATGAGTTTTAAATCTACTTGAGAGATATGGAAAACTTTGGAAATTATTTATGAAGGATATGATAAGGTCAAGTAGGATAAAATGCAAAATCGAAATATCACATTTGAGAACCTATAGATGTCTGAAGATTAAAATAGTGCAAGCTACAATTAGAAGGTGAAGAAAGTTATCAATTCTATCAGAGGTCTTGGTGGAAATCTTGATGAAGAAGAAGTGGTAAAGAAGGTATTTAGAACTCTTCCTAAATACTATTTTCATAAGTTTTATGCTATTGCAGAAGTTTAATATTTAAGAAAATATTCTAGAGATCAATTGTATGGTGCTTTATCTACTTTTGAAATTAGAGAATTTGGTACAAGTAATGCAAAAGTTGAGATTAATTTTAAGGTTGGAAAATTAGGAGGATATTGATGATTTTGAAGAAAAATTTGTAAGGAAAATGAAAAATAGTACTAGTAAATAGAGAGGTAAGCTTCCTTTAAATATTTTTAGTTGGTGCAAGATAGGTCATTATGCTTGAAGGTGTCAAAACAGAGCTTTGAATGAAAAAATCACAGAGAAAAAAGGTAAAGAAATCAAGAAAAGTTATTATGTTATAGAAGATGCAAGGATATCTAATGATGAATTTAAGTGGTCTTTCTAATACTGAACTTGTGAAAGTTATGAGTTTGAAATCTGCAAGAGAGATATGGACAAAGTTGTAAAGTATTTATGAAGTAGATAATAAGGTCAAGCAAGACGAGATGCAAAATCTAAATATCACGTTTGAGAACCTACATATTTCTAAAGATGAAAACATTACAAGCTACAATTAGAAGGTGAAGGAAGTTGTCAATTCTATCAGAGGTCTTGGTGGAAATCTTGAAGAAGAAGAATTTGTAAAGAAGCTATTGTGAACTCTTGCTAAATCTTATTTTTATAAAGAAAATTCTATTGAGGAAGTTCAAGATTTAATAAAGTATTTTAAGTGGTCTTTCTAATACTAAACTTGAGAAAGTTATGAGTTTGAAATCTTCTAGACAGATATGGACAAAGTTGGAAAGTATTTATGGAGAAGATAAGGTCAAGCGGGATAAGATCTAAAATATAAATATAACATTCGAGAACCTACAAATGTTTGAAGATGAAACCATTACAAGCTACAATTAGAAGGTGCAGGAAGTTGTCAATTCTATCAGAGGTCTTGGTGGAAATATTGAAGAAAAAGAAGTGGTAAATAAGGTATTGAGAACTCTTCCTAAATCTTATTTTCATAGATTTTATGCTATTAAGGAAGTTCAAGATTTAATAAAATATTCTAGAGATCAATTGTATGGTCCTTTATCTACTTTTGAAATTAGAGAATTTGGTACAAGTAATACAAAAGTTGAGACTAATTTTAAGGTTGGAAAATTAGAAAAGTATGATGGCTCAAATCATGAGGATTTTGATGATGTTGAAGTAAAATTTGCGAGGAAAATGAAAAATATTACTAGTAAATAGAGAGGTAAGCTTCCTTTAAAATTATTGAGTTGGTGTAGGATAGGTCACTATGCTTCAAGCTGTCAAGAAAGAGCTTTGAATGACAAAAACAAGGAGAACAAAGGTAAAGAAATCAAGAAAATTTATTATGTTAGAGAAGATGCAAGTATATCTTATGACCACAGTTTTCTTTCTTGTCACGTGGCTCTAGAAGTGTGTTGATAATTATCATATCTACCTATGGTCAATTTTTTTCACGGTCTAGTGCTTCAGAAGTTGGCTTCTTGAGTTATAGAGTATGGAAGGCTATTTGAGTGTACTAGGTGTGTACATTCCTCAAGTGAAATTTGTTTCAAAGGAATTTGTTAGATTTTAGGGTGTTTGTGGAATATTCTAAATTATATTCAAGTGTTGTGTTTGGTGCATGAGTCATCTTTGGATTTGAAGAAGCATGTATTTAAATGTTAATGGTGTTTACACTAGTTCGACTAACCTTGGGTGTTTACACTAATTATGGATAGTTGTGAAAGTATTGTGTGGTGTAAATGTATGATATGGGTTTGAATTAAGACAAGGAGTGGTCTACTTTCATTCCTTTCCACTATGGGAATGCTTAGTTCCCACCTAATTTGAATTTACATGGTTGAAGTGCATAGCTGACCTTAGAGAATGTTTTCAAGGTTGAAGAAGGTATAAATAAGTGATGAGTTAATTGATAATTGTGTTGTGTCATGTGTGATTTTAATTTTAGAGTTGTTAACTATGAATTTGTGAAGTTTAGTGTGAACTTAATGAGTTAGACCATTGGAAGTTGATAGGGAGGTTGGATGTATCAATCACTGATTCATGCTCTAGGTCTTGCTTGGAAGACCTCTAGGGTGACTCACTCCACCACTTGCAACCTATAGGACCTTTTCCTTCTTAGGATCCCCTGGTTCTCCTTTCCAACCCATCTATCAACATAGTTCTTCCTACCAAGTCAAAACTTGGTGCAATCTTGAAACACTAGCCTTAGCCCTTAATCCACCCTAAAGGATATTAATCCTCCAAATTATTGAATTTAGTTTTACAGGGGTATGAAGGTGCTTCTCAAGTCTTCAACCCATCCCACCAATGGTATTGAGGGTTCAACTAACTCCATCTGCAAGTCGCTTTCACAAAACCCCACTATTAGGCCTAAAAGGCTACTAGCCCTATTAGGTCTCCTTCTCTGAGAAATCAGGTTTTTTCTCCAAGTTTTTCCAAAGAAAACCACAATCTTTCCTTGGGATTCCCGGTTCATATGCCCACCTCTCAAGAATTTTTGGGGTCTTGGGTCTCAACTGCCCATACAAAGCCCCAACCTGAAAATGAGCATAACTAGGTCTTTTTAAGCCCTTTCCTGGCTTTTCTGCAATCTGTTAAGTCCTTCCCTCAGTAGATGGAATGATGGAGTTTATTTCGCCTTACTATGTCTCGAAAAGACTCATATCTGCCCTCTCCAAAGGGTAATTTTTTAGGAAATTGACACCCCTGCAAATCAACTGCTCTACACTAAGGTCTTCCCTAGCCAGACTCCTCCCTGGCTCGCCTAGGACAAGACTTCCACAGTAACTCCTGTGCTTTCAAAGTCCCTAACCTCTACCATATTTGCATCCATGGATTCTAGTCACTAATACCAAGGGTCCGTACAACTTGTACGGTGGGAAAGTGATCTAACACTCCATTCTTCAAAAACTGCCTGGTTCAGACCAGCAACAGTATGGAAACCAAACTAATTACAAAAAATGATCTACAATGAAAAAAATAATAATATAATGCCACACAATTCTTGAAGAACAACTACTCTACATTCTCCACAAGTTACAGTGCCACATTCAATCCATTAAAACAACACTTCAATGCAAAAACCATAAATTCACACATAATCACCACTGTTTTCTCTTGAATATAAAAACTTAAATAATCTCAAATGCTTCCAACTTGACTCCAATGCTGAGGCCTCCCAAATAGGGTCACCAAATGAGTTATCCTCTCCCTCTTTCTCTTCATGGTCGCTTGAAGCTCCATTTGAGCAACATTTCCAAACATTTGCAAAATCCTAACAGTCCAAAATCTCATTTGAGAGCTAAAACCTTATGACACCTATTCCATGGTCAACATGACCTTCATCTGATAAAATCCCAACAAAAATCCACTAAGGCTCACACACAAATAAACTAAACTAGATTGCTTAGTTTTCATAGACAAAGTTGTCCTAGACAAACCTTCTAAACAACCTATGGCAACCTATGGGTGCTCCTGCACTAGAAGTAGTGAGCAGAAGGTGTCTACAATATTCAAAGAGACTATTAATGTATTGGTGATGGTGTGGTGGATATATTATGTTGCATTGAGCTGGATTTCTCATTTTAACATCCTTTTTTTTTTTTTATATCTAGCAGTGAGCCCTCTGATAGTGAGCCATTTTTATTCGATGTTTTTATTACTTTATATTGTGAGGTAATCCTCAACATGGTTTTTCTCTTCTTGGGTTTTCCACATAAATCTAGTTTTCTATTGTGCATGGTGTTGTTGTGTTTTAGTTTTTTGTTATTCGCTTTCACGCTAAATCATTCTAACAGATTAAGGGTTGATTTAGTTGATGTGGATTTGAATGTTTATGAGGGTTTGAAGTTTTATTGTACAACTGATTCACCCCACTTTCAATTGTCTCATGTGCTTTCAACAAGATTTTTCAATTTTTGAATTTAAATGATGCAAAATACAATTTTGAAACCCCAAATGAGATGCAAAACAAACTAATGTAAAACCTAGATCTAGGGCTTTTAGAGACTTCCAAATCAGAATTTATGATGTATAATGTTGGGTTCACCGAAATGAAACATAGAAAGGAGGAGAGGCAAGATGAAAGGTGGGAAATGGATGATGTAAGGGTGTCCACCTAGGTTCACACACACTTTCCTAGTTTCATTAGAAGGAGAAATAACAAAGGGATACAATTGAATTTCAACCTTGAGGTGAGTCAACCTTATCTTGGATCTTTGGTTCTCTGTTTTCTTATGAGAGAAATAACTGATTTGCAATTTTTTAGAATTATTTTTAAAGTGCACTAACTAAATGAGTTATATGACCTAACAGTTGAAATGTAGAATTATGTGATAATAGAAATGGAAATGAAAAATTACAAGAAGATTCGACAAGGGTCTGATAGTGTGCACTTGTGATAAAAAGTGGGTTTTGTGGCCTCTAGTAGGACTGGTTCACCCTAGGGTGAATGGGACCTAGTGCAAGGGTCCAAAGTTATTTTTTGTAATCCTCTGATCTCAATTTTAAGCTTTCAATTTCTCTAGGTTTCACTAGCAAAAAGCCAAAAATAAAATCTATAGGTGATTTTCTGTAGCTTGACAAAAATGATGAAAAATTATGGAACATTGCAAACTTTCTCCTTATATCAACTTTCAATCCTTCTTCACTTGTAAATTTGCACATACAGAGAGAGAAGCAAAAATGTTTGTTTTTGGGTGAATGGGGGTTTTCCTTGGTCAAACCCTGGTTTGGTATGTAAACCTTGATAATAAAATAATGACAAAATGAAGGAATTGATGAATGAAAAAATCTTGTTATAACTCATCAAACACTTAGTGGCTGCCCTTAGAGACTGAAGTCAAATACATCACACTAAAGCTTGGATCGTGCATGAACCGACTTGAATGATTGATGCTTTAATGCTTGCTTGAATGCCTAAAACCTACATCACAATGTTAGCTCCAAAACATGACATGAACACACATTAACTTTAACATGATGATATGATCTTATTGTTGCTATAGATGATTGATAACTCTACTCTTCAATGCTCTTAACAATAATATCTTCTCTTGTAAAAGATGCCTTAATGCGAGATGAATTGAATTGATAAAAAACCTATGTATTTATAGGTGTTTATCTAATTTCCTAAAAATTAGATTCTAAAAGCCCACACTCATAAATTGAATTTGAATCATTAAAATACTACCAAAAACATATTAAAAATTGGGTCCTATGACTTAAAGGGGACCCATTCGCCCTTGGGGCAATGGTTCCTAGGATACTCAATGTACAAGGTGATTTAGCTAATGTTGGCAATTGTTTAACATAAGTTTTCCTTTCAAAAAACAAGAATAATAAGGCTTTGGAATGCATATTTTGGTCAATTTGAGGCTTAATTAAGTCCAATTAATTAAGGGGATGCAAAAATAGTGTGAAATTGTAAAGGTATACAAGATTCTACACTACAGGACTTAAAGGGGACCCATTCGCCCTTGGAAAAATGGGTCCTAGCCTAAAATTCGAAGACATTCACTTTCCAAGGTGACTTACATTAATTAAATGTTAGTTTCGCTTTCAGAAAATAGGAATAATAAAGCTTTGGAATGCATATCTTGGAAAATTAGAAGCTTAATTAAGTCCAATAAATTAAGAGACCCAAAAAAAGTGTGAAATTATAAAGGTATATAATTTCCTACACTACAAGACTTTAATCTACTTGTGGCCCTATGCAAGATATTTATACATTTGGATTCTTTTAAGGGTATTTGAATTTCTCTTGGGTTGATCTTGTTCATGTCATGTAGGAATCCTTCTCTAAAATATTTGAGTAGCATTTTTGATATTTTATCTCATTACAAACTTAGACACACTTAAGGTTAGGATCACACACATTTTATCAATTAATCAATTGACAAATGTTATTATCGACCTCAAAATGTTTATGAATCCAACATTCTTTGTTGGCTTATCATAACTATTAATGTGAAATATGTTGAAACTTATATAGATATACTTGTATTTCCCTCCATTTGAACACCTAATAGAATTTTAATCTCTCAATCAATCCTAAAAGGAAATTAATGTAATTTCATGAGAAACAAGAATAAGATCTACAAAACAATTTTAGTCAATTAAATTTCTAAAAAAAATCATAAAATTCATGTTTATACATGAAAAGGTAAAAATAGTGGTTGTTTTCTTTCACTTCTAGGGTTTTCGACCTAATAGGAAAGAGACCAATTTTCTTTCTCTTTTCACTCAAGAACAAACCCTTGATATTTTAATGTGAAGGAGATTGAAATCTGGAAAAGGGAATGTTCTAGGGGATTGAATGATGTCAAATGAGGGGTACACCACTAAGTGTAAACTTGGAAAAGAATATGTTGGAAAACACAATGTGATATGCAAAAGGACCTTGAAAGATGAACAAAATGCAATAAAAAGCTATGAGACTAAAAGTGTACACCTGGAAGACTAAAGAAGGTAGAATGGAGATCTGGATCACTAAAAAATATTATTTTTATGTTGACTAGAACTCATTCGTCAAGCTGAGAAAATAAGTCATTTTTCACCAAAAAATGTGCACAAACAAGTTTCAATGAAAAGGGTATCCAAATCTGCAAAACCTTTGTCAGGCTTGTATAATGGGACTAATTCGCCAATAGTGGGGAATCAGTCAACTTCTTTTCAAGAAGGTATGAACTAGATTCTATTTATCTCGGTCTTCTTTTCTCTTTTTGACTAGTTTCCAGATCTGAATCTACAAAATACCACTTGTAGGTCTTCTCCAAGCCTCCCCAAGGTTGAATGGCAACTTTGAAAACTTTAGAGACTTGACAACATTTCTCCAACTTTTCTCCTTGAAAAATCTACAACCTAGAACTGCAAATCACACACAAGAAGAGGAAAAAATGTTGTGGGGGTTAGAGAATAGGGGTTTTCCTTGGTCAAACCCCTTCTTAGTAATTAAACCTTGAAATAAAAGAAAAACTAAAGGGAGAATGATGAATGAATAAAAGATAATGTCGCAACTCACCAAACCATAGCAATAACGTGATACAAATATGCTTGAAATGGATGCAATGGATGTCATCTTTGATTCTTTCTTGAAGGAGATAGACCTTGAATGTAATGCTTGCTTGAATCATAAACTCTACATCACAATTTTTAGCACAATAAAAAACATGAAGAATGTAATCCTTGACATGATGATTGATGCTTGAATAAAGTTCTTGAATGCTTGATAATCTACCCTTGAATGCCTTGAATTCTCTTTCTCAAATGCTCTTGTGAACTCAATTTCTTAGAAGGATGCTCTCACAAAAGTCTTAGGTGAAAATGAGTGAAAGAACCTTGTATTTATACTCAATTATGCAAGAATTCCCGAAATAACAAAAGCCGACATCAAATCTAGGAGAATAAAATCCCACCAAATTTTTTTTTTAAATTTGAATTTTGGTCACGTGGGACTCATTTGCCCAAGGTGGTGAATGAGTCCCATCACACATAATGTATGGAACCAAAAATGAAAGTGTCTAGAAATGTGTGAAACCTACATCAGGGCCAAAAAGACCTCGGTGGGACTCATTTACCCAAGGTGGTGAATGAGTCCTAGACACTAAATCTAGGCTACACAAGCTAGGAACACCTAAATTATGATTGGTCACTAATTGGTGTTAGAATTATCCTTGGAAAGATGCAATAAATGAGACTCGTGGATGCAAAATATGGCCAATTAAAGCATGAGAAAGCCCAATTATTGATGATAAGCCTAGAGGAATGTGTAAGTGTGTCACAACACTTTACAACACTCTAAATAAGACAATATTAAGATTAGTTATGATTAAAATTATGTTTATTATGCTTAGTTAATTGATAAAACCCTAGAAAAGTGTGAAAGTTTGTTACAACACTTTACAACACCTCTATAAGGTACCATTAAAATACATTAGTTCACAAGGGCCCAAGACCTAATGTGAATGTCTTATCCACATTACAACATTAAATCAAGGCAACATTAAGCCAAAATCTACAACGAGGACCCAAGTGAGCATGGAAATGTCAAAGGACCCATTTTTGGACAGTACATTTAGCCCCCACTTTAGTGAGAGGATGAATCTGCTTCAAACTCACACTAAAGTAGAAAAAAATGCATCAAGGGGGGTTCCAATGTACCAATGATAGCAAGATGAGATGACAATGCTCGAGAGGCATGATCAAGATCCCATGGCAAACCAACATAAGCATAGAGTAACACACATGAAAATGATATAAAGAACAACAACAAGGCCAATCATACACTACCAAAGATGAAAAAGGATAAAATAAATAAAAGAGAGTTAGATCAAGATTCAATCATTTGTCCATCCCAATGTCGATTAGATCTAGGTTGTTTGTCCGAAAAATGCATACTCACTCTGAGGCGACGCGATTCCTAGTTGTCTATTGGGTAAGAAGTCCTAAAAGGTGAGAAACATACACTCATGGCTCATATGTACTCACATGCAATTGCAAGTGGCTATGGTGAAAGTCATGCTTTGGATTGGTCTTCTTGCTCAACCATACCAAAGTTATACCTCCCGATAACTTTAATAAGGTACCACACAAAAATGATTTTCGAGCTTCATGAGAGAAGCAAAAATTTGTATGCTTGCAGCTCATGAACAAATAGGATGGCTCCACAGGCATGCAAGTTGTATTATGCAAGATGGCCATATAACAAAAAATTCAAAATGAAAAACTAGGAAATGTTCAAAGGAGTCTTGCTTAGTTCATGTGAGGTCTTTAAGTTAGGGAACATTGTGCCTAATGTCTCCAAGAGAGGACCAATCAAAGAATAGAAGATTCACAACTTAGGGGATGTAGTGCATCACATCAAGCCACTAAGAGTAATATAATATGCTAAGATAGATCACACTCATGAAGGACATTATACCTAGTTTCATCCAAAAAGCAACAAGTGCATCGTATGAAGCAAGAAGGCTACACTAAGAACCGGTAAAAGTGAAAATGCAAAAGAATAATGCCAATGTATGCCCTCACTTTAAAGAAATTGCTAAACACCATATTGCGATAAATTAATTTAAAATGGCAAATGAGAAATTCAAAAAAGAAGAAAGACATGAGAGACAACTGGGAAAGCCCTATGCCAAGTCATATGTTTCTGAGTAAAGCTTCTTCATGTGAGAGAAAAAGAAAAGAGAGGAGTTGCCCCCAAAATGAAAAAACCAAACACATAAGGGATCTATGGATTTGGGGTCAGTATGTTCTTTGCTACAATGTTTTTAGAGAGATTGGAATTGTCATCATCCCCTAAATACACATAGAACTAGAAGAATGACACAAAGAAAGCAAAAAAGAAGAAGAACCTTTTGGGTCAAAATGGAAGAGACATAGGGTGTCTTGACACCTTGCGTCATCCCCAAAATGAAAACACAATAAAAATATAAAGATGAAGTGAAAAGGAAAAAGAAAAGGAAATCCTTTTGGGTCAACATGAAGAAGACATGAATGTCTTGATGCTTGTGTCATCCCCAAAAGGAAAACATAAGAAAAATATAAAGATAAAAAAAAAAGCGAAAGAGATGCATGACATAGAGAAGAATGAAGGTAAAAATAGAGGAATGTTGCAAAGAGAGAGAAAACATGATGTCATGGGGGATCCCATCACGCACATGCAATCACACAAAAGAAAATGAAAAACAAATGATGCAAAAGACTAGTAATGAAAATGTGTCAACCTATGAGAAATTCATCCACTTCCCAATCATGTTCTGTGTACATCGAAGGAGGGAAACTATCCAGAGGGACAAGAGAAACTGTTGAACTAGGAGAAGCACTAGGTTCAACACTCTTTATAGAATATTTGTCATTTAAGCTCATGGAAGAGGAAAACAATGCATTCAGTTCATCATGTACCTCTTCATTTATTTTGGCAACCTTGTCATCATCTTCATAAAGTTGATCACAATGGTAGGTTGAAGGATAATTTCCATAGAAGAGTTCAACTCTTGTTGTGTAGGATGAATTGAATTTTGTTGCTTTGGTTGGGTAGGAGGGTCATCATGCAACGCTTCAGTCATGTTTGGATCTTGATTTTATTTATTTAACTCATCATGTAACTTGTGAACAATTGCAAGCAAGGGCATGACGTCTACATCTACGCTCCCTAGTACCTATTTTTCTTTTAGTTTTTCTTTCTATTTCCATTGGAGTAGGTTGATAAACCATTGGTTTCTTTTCTTCCCTAAGGGGAGGAATGAAAGGAACCATGGGAGGTTGTTCAACCACTTTATCTTTGACTTTGTAAACTTTTTTTATTCTTAGAGGTGTGACGGAGTTGGTTTCATTGTTTCTTGGTCACTTGTAAGCGGTAGTTGAGGTTTCTATTTTAGGTTGGTCTTGGTTGTTTTGATCTTGTTTAGGTTCAAGCATGGTTTCATCAAGGATGGTAGGTTTAGGGGTGGACATGGACATGTTCCAGAGCAATAGTTTTTCTATCTTCTTTGCCTTGAACTTTTGATAGGATAAGAAAAAGAACTCTTCTCTTGGCTTTATAGGTTCCATGGGCTCAGGCCAAAAGGCATCTAGGGAAAATTTTCCTTTAGATGAAAAGGGGTTAAAAAAACTATGGTGAATAGTGAATATCTCATTTTCAAAGAGAAACTTTAATCTTTTGTGCACAACTAAAGGGACAACATTCACAGAGCAAAGCCATGGGTTGCCTAGCTTCGCACGAAATTGGTCTGACTGCGGGATGATGGAGAATGTAACATCAAATTTTTTTGGTCCTATTTGCAATGGTAGGTTGATCAATCCAATCATCGGGTACGCAAAACCATTGTGTTTCTTCATTCATGCTTTTGATTTATCATATTCGTCTTGATAGATCTCATGCAAAAGTAGAAATTTCTTGGTGATCACATTCTCTTCACAAGCGGGATTTATTAGTATCCCATTAGTGGGCTTGCTATAGATACGACTGACTATGTAGAGAGGACCATCAAGAAAATGTTTAAGTATATCCTTAGAGGAGAAAGAAATATCAAGAGGACTCTTAGTTCCACTCTTATGAGGGATGACCTCTATCACCCCTATCATTTCATTTATAGGATTGGCATTGATAGCATTAGTTATAATAGAATCATTGTTTTTATCATCTATATGAAAGTTCATCACATTATTCTTTTGAGTTTCGCAAGATTTTACAAATGATATATTATGTTTTGGCATGGGATTGGTAAAAAATTTCAAGTTTTGGTTCGGAGGGGGAATGAACTTATTGCCTTGATCACCAATACCCACAATGAATAGACGACTGAAATCAATGAGGTCTTGCACAAGATGTTTAAGATGCTTGGAATTTTCTGTGTCATGTCCATTTTGTCGATGATAGTGAAAATAAGCATTTGATTTAAAGCTCAAAGGTAAAGTGTTATTATGGTCAGGTGTTTTGACAAGAGGTAAGGTAATCATTTGTTGGTTTAGAATTTGGGACATGGTATCATGAAGGGTATCAGGTAAGGGAGTGAATTGTCTTTATGGATCTCCATAACTAAAGGGCACCGAGGCTTTGACACGAGCAACTTGGTTATTGATATTTTGAGCTGGTTGTTGAGGGGGGTTGAATTGAAGGAACCCTTTATTTTTTTTTCTAAAAGGTTTTGAATTGTTTTGGTGCATATGTTTGGATCTCTCAATTCGGGTAGAAGTGGACTTTGTATCTTGACTATAAACTGAATTTTGGTAAACATGGAGTGTAGTCCACAAGTGCATGAAGGATGGGAATTTAATCATGGTAATTTTGTCTTGGATCTTAGTTTGTAAATTTTCTATGAACATCTTTTGAACGTGTGGGTTGGGGATCTCGACATCGATTTGGGAATAAAGTGATTGATATCATGAGATTAAGTAAGTTATATTTTCATCCTCCTTTTGCTTACATCTCATCAAGTCAACCAAGGTCATCTTGGGAGTCATATGCACTTGGAAATGGTTTATAAATGCCTCAAAAAGTTCATCGAATGAATGAATTGAGTTATTTGGTAAAGAAGAGAACCACTCCAAGGCGATATGTTTTAAGGTCCTAGAAAAGAGATTTTCCAAAAGTTTATCATCAAGAAAAAAGTCAACATAAGGTAGTGTAGGCATTAACATGGTTAGAAGGATCTCCCTTTCCTCCATATTTATCACACCTAGGCACCTCTACACCTTGTGGCATTGGTGTTTATAATATCTCCAAGGATAATGGACTACTTTTGAAATAATATGTGGGTGGGCCATTTTGATTTTGGTTGATGTTAGAAACTTTCTTTTGAAGGGATGACATGGTTCGGAAAAGTTGATTTATGAGAGGGTCATTGCTTGTGTTATGAGATGAAGTGAAAGTGGTGATGGAGTGTATGTGTTTGTGGGACAAGTGAATGGAATTCTTATAGGTGGTAAGGTAGGAGATATGAATTGTGATGCCACATAGGAACTAGGGATGCTAGCTGGAATACCCAGGGAAGGAATCAAATTACAAACTTGTTTCATTTTTATTGTGACTTGAGGAGGGGTGTAGGTAGCGATTGAGGCTATTGTTGTTGGAGGAGGAATTTGAGTTCCTCCTTGACTTGCAACATTGTTTGTGGGTAAAGGAGAACTAGTGGTTGAGGTAAGATGCTTTCCAAAGATTTGCACTATGTTCTTCAAAAGCTCAAGGCCATCTTCAATTTCAAGCATACAGTGATTTTTTTCTATTCTAGGGATTGTATTAGTTAAAATGTTTTCAAGGCTTATTTGATGTTGTAAGTTTACTAGGTCCTTATGAATGTGGATTATGTTTTCTTGTGGGATTCTATCATTGTTTGGTTCAACTTGCATGATACTTGAAGGAAAAGAGTTGCTAAGGGTGGTATCCATGCCTAGTGTACTAGTGTCAATACTAGGAGTGGAAGCTCTAGATAACCCAAGATCCACAATGATTGTGCTATCATGGGATGGCATGAGTCTCAAGCTTCTTCTCACTACGGTATTGGAAAGAGGACACCAACCACTCATGCAAAGGCTACTAAATGTAGGGTGAGTGCAAATGCAATGTAAACTAATAAGAATGAAATGCTTATAACTAAAATTCTAGAAAGTAAAACTAAAATGTAGAAGCAGCAAACAAAAACTCAAAAAATGAATTGTAAATGCCAAAAAATGCAGTGCAAAATATACAAGGGGACTGATTCACCCAAGGTGGCGAATGAGTCCAGGTACTAATTTTTTGAAAATTTTCCAAATTTTTAAGTTTAATTTTATGATTTTTATGTTTTATGATGCAGATCTGAGATGTAAATGTTGAATTTGATTGATTTTCAATGAAATTAAGTGCAATAATGCAAGCTACATGACCTTTTCACTAATACAAAAATTGAAACCCTAGAATGCAAATTAACTAATACAAAATCTAGTGCAATTTTAATGCAAGCTAAATCTAGGATGTAAATGCACTTCAAATTAAAATTATGATGCTCTAAATGGAGGTTCATCAAAATGAAAAGGTGAAAATAGTGGTTGTTTTCTTTAACTTCTAGGGTTTTGGACCTAAAAGAAAAGATACCAATTTTATTTCTCTTTTCACTCAACAACAAACCCTTGAGATTTCAATGTGAAGGAGATTGAAATCTAGCAAAGGGAATGTTATAGGGGATTGAATGATGTCAGATGAGGGGTTCACCACCAAGTGTAAACTTGGAAAAGAATATGTTGGAAAAAACAATGTGATATGTAAAAGGACCTAGAAAGATGAACAAAATGCAATAAAAGCTATGAGACTAAAAGTGTCCACCTGGAAGACTGACGAAGGCAGAATGGAGATCAGGATCACTAAAAAATCTAGACGAATTAGTCTCATTTCTGGGAAAATGTGTAGAAACAAGTTTTAGCCAAAAGGGTATCCAAATTTGCAAAAACCTATGTTAGGCTTGTATAGTGGGACTCATTCACCAATAGTGGCAAGTCAACTTGAGACTATAAGATGCATTTATAGAGTGCATTACCCATAACATGAAGAGCCCAACAAGAAAATTTCATCAAATCAAAATAACAAAGTATATCCAGTTACAACATATAGACTAATTATAGAAACAACACATTGAGAGAAAAATAAAAACCCACCAAAAAGAAAACAAAAACCACCCCATCACCTAGAAAGACCCTCCCATTCCTCCATGAGGAATTTAAACACATCATCTCCAACCAGACTATTGTTGGAGTCAAATTCAACAACATTCTTCTTAACTTCATCATTCAACATCATCAATAGAGTGACAATTCAGTGATGAATTACCTTAATGGTGAACCAGGTCAGTCTGTTAAGATTTTTTTCTAGGGTACAAACACAAGAAACCAATCCATTAGAGTCTTCCTCCTTCACAACATCCAACCTATTAGTCTCTTCAACCTGAGCCTGATGATTGGAGGAGTCTGGGGTCGACTCCTCTAGAATCATCTAGTTTAGCTTCGGGAAGTGACTGGGTCCCTCTGTGTACTCTATTTCATCGACCATATCATGTTTTTTATCATCCCATCCTTTTCCATGCTTTGAGTTTCTAGAGATGTCATCCACGAAGACCTCCGACTTATGTTTAGCCACCTGATTGGACCTCCAAACACTAACATGTTCAACCCCCTATGTCCATGCTTGTGGTCGCCACAGTTTCCTCCTCAAAATATTTAAACACAATGCCATTGTCATTGTTTTCCATGGTTGGTTCCTTGATATAGAAGGTTATGCCCATTTTCCCCTTTTTTTGTTCAATTTTTTTTTGGTAGGCATTTTCTGCCTTTCTTAGAAGGGGTGTTCTTTAGTTCATAGATTCCACTGATAGCCTTTGTTTGAGCCACCCCAACACTACCATTCTTCTTTTTACCAACAGGCTTATGTTTATTATTTTTAGGTGGTTTTTTGATGGAAGGAGGGAGCCTCCTCTTTGATCCCATTGAAACAACAAGGGAGGGTTTTGAAGGAGAAGGATAACAAGTCTCAGGTTCCTCAACTCTAATAGTAGATATGATTTTCAAAGGACAAAGGGCTAAGTGAAAATGGTAGAGGGAAGGATAAGCCATTGGTAGAGGGTTAAATTGGGGTTTTTAATAATTCTTAGTAGCAAGTTCCAAGGTTTCCTTGATAGATATTTCAAGGTATGAAAGCAGAAAAAAGAAAAACTAATAAGTATCCTATGGTAGAGATGGTTTAGAAATGGAAAATGATAGAAAATATAAACTTTAAAACAACCTTCTAAGGTAATATATTTTATAAGAGCTAGGAAAACTTGATCCCAGAGCACATGAATTTTTCTCCAGTTGAAACCCACATGGAGTTTAGTGGGTTATTCATTCTCATTGAAGACGGTCTACAAACTATCCATGTCTTGCACCTTTGTGTGTTTCTTAAGTTTCTTCCCAAAAGAAGAAAGCCCCTTGGCTTTGGTGATAAAATCTTTGCTAACCTAAAACAAAATACATCCCGTAGTAACCCTTGAGCCACACCAACTATTAGCAAATTTACCTCCCACAGTAATCAAAAACTTATATGCAAACTAAAATAGGAATAAAAAGTCCTTTGAGAACATTGATACCAACTTCAAAAGTGGAACCAGTGCAAGAAGAATAGAAAGAGAATATTTTTTTAATGATCAAAAATTAATTGGATGATGATCGGGATTCATTATATTTCACACCTACATTCATGGGATAATACATAATCACAACAAAAGAATCTAGAAATGAAAAAGAAACAACAGTAGTATCAACATAACATGAAGTGGAGTCATCACAAGCATCTAAGACAACACCTTATAGTAAAGAAGATGAAAAAACTTACACAACCAATTATGATGAGCACAAAATCTTGGTGTAAACCCATACAAAATTTCTTCTCCTAACTTAGGTGTAGAACCGGATGGGAGTGCACCAAGTGTTATAGGAGCACCAACCTTTTCTCTATTTTTTTCATTAAGTGTTTGATAGGTAATGTGTGTTAGGATGTTTGAGTTGAGTTCTTGAGTCTTAATAAGGTCCAATGTGACTATACTATTGTAATTGATCAACTATGAGGGGCTTTTGTATTAATCTTGTAAGGTTTGCAAACCATGTAGAAGGAATTGTCAAAGTTGACAAGGGGTGTCAAGGTAGATAGGATGATGTTTTCTTGAGTAATTCATGTTTTCTTAGTTGAATAAGGTCTCATTAGACCATTTTTAATATTTTAGGTGCTTAAGAGGGTCTAGGAAACAACAAAGAGTTAAAACTTGGAAGTGCCAAATTTGTGAGTTGCATAAATGGAACAAATTTGTAAAGAAACGGTCATTAGGAGTTGAAAATTCTGTTGAAAGGCAGTTGGTCATTGGTTGGAGATGGGGAAACCTTTAAAATGGCATGAGAACACTGATTGTAATGTTGGTTGAAGGTTGGAATAATTGGCAATAAGAAATTTTTGAGTTTTTCATCCATTTTTTGAGTTTCTTGTCATTTTGCAAACCTGTACGAACCCGCACAACTAGGCTTTATAATGTAATCATTCATATTTTGTGGAGGACTATGTTGAAATTATTTTTCTTCAAGTTTGAAATAATTTAATAGAGATTTGTGTTATAAATCTTAGTTTTCCTGTAATAGGCTGAAGGCACCTTGTTTGATGGTTTTGTAACAAAACATGTTCTAAAGGGACCTTACACTGACTGTACCTATTGTAAATATTGTAATGGGCCCTAGGGAGTCTGAGTAGGTTGTAGGATGCATAATAGGAGTTGTGGAGAAAGAATTTGAGAGATAAGTTTGTTGTCCTGACTGGTTTTCTTAAGCAAAGTGCAAGAAATGGTGACTTGGGTCTAGGGTTTATCAAAACCAATAAGAGTGGGTGTATTTCTTCAATGTTTGAGCATATTGGGGTCAAAATACAGGTGTTTGAGTTGGTGGAAAGGTCTGGGAGGTTTTTCTAGTGGGACTTTGAATAAACCCTCTTGACTTGGCATGAAATTGAGGGGTTTGGAGTTTTCAATGTTGGAGGTGTCAACCGTGGGTGTTGATTGTGGTTTTAGAGGTTTGAGGGCATAGGAAATTCTTCCCCAAGGTTTGAAGTGTCTGTGTTAATTTTAAAGGTATGTTTCTTTATAACTTAGGTCTAATCAGCCTAATTAGGTCAACGTAGAAGAGGTGATTTTAGGAGATTGGTCCAAAAGACTTATATCTACCTTTGGGATATGTGTTACAATTCTGAAGTGGGTGTCTAGGTCCATCATATTTTTTTTGAGTGTCTTGGAGAATGTTTGAGTTAATGGCCAAAAACTAAGTTTGCACTACTACTAGGTTACATGGGTGAAAGTGAGGAATTGCACTTTCGATTGTTTTCAAGCCTTGAGGATTTTTTGGATTACTCTAATAGGCCATTTTAATCTTCTTAGATATCTCTTGAATGTGAGTTGTCACTTTGAATGAGTTTGAGCCCCCTCTACATCAAAGTGGTATCAGAGCAAGGGAGTAGGTCTCTTGTGAAAAAAGGTTGAAGTTTTGTGTGTAAGAAGAAGAAGGTAATTGGAGGAATAAAAGTTCCTCCTAAGGGGAATGTTATTTCAAGGAAGATTGACAATAATGACAAAGAAATAGAAGCCTTGAAGTAGGAGATTACTGGGATAAAAGCTAAAGGTAGGGTCCTTTTGGAAGAAAGTGAGTCAGAAGAGGAAGAGACCTCTAGTGAAGAAGAGGAGATGGATCCAGAAGATGTGAGAACAATGAAGCTTTTGAAGGCTATGAAGAAATATGGACATGGAAAAATGGACGTGCCTATGTATGGAGGAAAACCTGATAGTGAAGAGCTCCTAGATTGGATTGGAGCCATGGAGAACTAATTTGATAGTGAAGAGATTAATGAAGGGCATAAGGTGAAGAGGGCAAAAATAAAACTGAAAGGACACGCTTTGGTATGGTGGAACTTTGTGCAAGATGAATGGAAAAAGAAAGGAAAAAGAAAGATCACTTTTTGGGAGAAAATGAAGACAAAAATCGAAGGTAAATTCCTTCCATGTGATTATAATGTTCAATTGCTTAAGAAGTTAAAAAATCTTAGACAAAAGGAATTAGACGAGCAAGCTTATATTGAAGAATTCTATAGGCTTAGAAGCATTAGAACTAAATGTGAATAAGATGAGGAAGAGATGGTTGCTAGGTACTTGAATGGTCTAAGATATAACATTCAAGATGAAATTAATTTGATGGCACCAAAATAAGTTGAACAATGCTTTCAAATGGCAATGAGAGCAGAAGAAAAACTAAAGAGGAGTCAAGAGAAGGTAGTAAGAGGAAGAGGCAACACTTCTAGAGGTAGAGGATCCTTCCCTAGTTCAAAGACAAACAATGAGAGTCAAGGAGACACCAAGAAGGAGCAAGAACAATCTGATTTCAGAAGTGGATGGAGAGGTACAAGAGGCAGATTTTGTGGACGAAGAAATGTAAACACCTTTTTAGGGAGATGCTACAATTGCCAAGAGTTTGGATACCCATTTTCAAGTGTCCTCAAGCTCAAGGTTTAGTATCAAGTGGTGATAGGAAGAGTGAGAGAAGAAAACAGCTAGTTCACGAAGAAGAATGTGAAATTTCAAGAAAATTTGCTGATCCAGAAGAGGGAGAAGCACTTATGGTAAGGAATTTTTTGCAAGCACCTAAGGAGGAAGACTTGAGTCAAAGAAGGAGTCTATTCAGAACTTCATGCAAATTCAAAGGTAAGGTATGTAAAGTTGTCATTGATTCTGGCTCTCAAGATAATATGGTGTCTAGGGAGATGGTAGATAAGTTAAGTTTGGAAAGGATACCTCATGTAGCACCCTATAGAGTTTCTTGGGTGAATGATAGTCAAACTTTAGTGGTGAATGAGCTAGCCTATGTGGATTTCCAGATTGGGGAGTACAAGGATAGAGTCTTATGTGACATTTTTCCAATGGATTTTTGTCATGTGCTCTTGGGGAGGCCATGGAAATTTGATAGAAGGTCCATGTATGATGGTTGGGAAAACACCTATACAACTTGGAAAGATGATCAAAGTTTCAAACCAACTCCTTTATAGGGAAAAGAGAAGGATAAAGGAAAAACTAAGGTTGTGATTTTTGGAAAAAAAAAGGAGCCTATGGGTATGTGCAGGATCATGATGGGCCAAAAAGTGGTGATATGTAAGTGATATGATGGCCCATGTGGATGAATACTTTTTTTTAACCCAAAATTGATAAAACAAAAAGGGTTTTAAAAAGATATTCTTAGCTTTCCACCAATATAAATTATGCTTTACTTTGAATTTAATAAATAATTATTATTCATTTTCTATTTGAATTATGACTAAAGTCCTGATTGATAGACTAATTGAAAAACATCTATAAATTTCAAACTATATCATATTTTTTGAATCCGAAACATGTATCACATTCTATGCTTCGCATACTATAGGATTAAAAAAAAAATTGAATTTCATGAAGTATTGACCAAGTTAAGGTGGTCAGACATACAAATTTTTATATTTTTTAAAAGTTGTAATAAAAAATTCATAATTAATTATTTAGTTAGAAAAAAATTACAATACACTATGCATCACATTGGTACATGAGTCCTCTACTTATATATAAAATATTATAAAAAAATATTATCATTTTATTGTGGTTAGGGTTGTCAGACAAACACCTACTTCTTATTTTTTCCCTAAAATTTAAGTACTACTGCATTGAAATTTCAAATTTTCACCAAATAGATTGGTTTTTTTAAAATAAACCTAGTAGTTTAGAAACTACATTCAATTTGCTATAGATTCTATTGTTACATATTTTTGAAATAATATAGATAACTTATTCAATTTTTTATGTCAAGTTGCCTAACTCTGATTTTTTGAATTTTCATTGCCACTTAAGGGGCTATTTTTTCATGATGATCCTGCACATACCCCTATATGGTTTGAGGACAGTAAGAATAACTTGTTTTATGATTTGGAGGAGGGTTATGGTGTTGAAACAACAAAGAGGACACCTGCAAATGGATCTAAGTTAGTGGTATTGAAGGATGATGAATCTACTGATAAGATGGCAAAGGGATCTAAGAAGGTTGATGCACAATTGGAGGAGAAAAATGATGTGAAGCCCATGGAGCAGGCTGATTTAAGCAAGGTTTATGGTAGGTTGTTGATAACACAATAAGAAGGGATTAGGAAAAAGGAACAAATCCTAATTGGGACAGTGGTATGTCCTATAACAGCCTATGGAATGGAAGGTTAGTCAAGATTAGATGGAGGAAAGGCTCTAAAATTTGATAACACAGTGGTGTATAGGACTATAAAAATAGGGGCAATAGGTCTGATGTTTGATTTCAAAGGTTAGAATGGAGTGGAACCAGTGCATAGGAAAGGATAGGGCCATTAGGAAAGACATGTTTTTTGGATAGGGAAGAAGATGGTTGAGGTAGGTGGAACATCAACCTTGAGAGACAAAGAGATCATCGATAATTATCCATCAAACATGGTAGAAAAAGACAAGGTAGGCATGGGTAAAGGATAGTTTAGAGGAATGAAGGTGAGGAAGTTCACTTGTTTTGGTCTAAGGACATAGGACAAACAACCTACTAGTCTAATTTAAGAGAAGGGGACAAGATTACATGCATACAGAGGTAAAAAGGAAGAGTGGAATACAAGTTATCATTGTTCAGGTCACACAAGAGGAGGTATAGGTTAGCATTGGTTTTGTGGAGTGTAGATTGGAGCACGATAGACCTTTACTCCTGAGACATGAGTCTTTCTTATGGTGGTGTGTATGGTGCAGGAGCACCAAACTTCTCTCTATTTTTTCACAAAGTGTTTGATAGGTAGTGTGTGTTAGGATGTTTGAGCTAAGTTCTTGAGTCTTAATAAGGTCCAATGTGACCATTCTATTGTAATCGATCAACTTTGAGGGGCTTTTGTATTCATCTTGTAAGGTTTGCAAATCATGTGGAAGGAATTGTCAAAGTTGACAAGGGGTGTCAAGGTAGATAGGATGATGTTTTCCTCAGTAATTCATGTTTTCTTAGCTGAATAAGGTCTCATTAGACCATTTGTAATAGTTTAGGTGCTTAGAGAGTCTAGGAAACAATAAAGAGTTAAAACTTCGAAGTGCCAAATTTGTGAGTTGCATAAATGCAACAAATTTGTAAAGCAACGATCATTAGGAGTTGAAAATTATATTGAGAGTTACTTGGTCATTGGTTGGAGATGGATAAACCTTTAAAAGGGCATGCGAACACTGATTGTAATGTTGGTTGAAGGTTGGAAGAATTGGCAATAAGAAATTTCTAAGTTTTTCATCCATTTTCTAAGTTTCTTGTCATTTTGCAGACCTATACAAACCTGTACAACCAAGATTTATAATCTAATCATTCATATTTTTTGGAGGACTTTGTTGAAATTATTTTGCTTCAAGTTTGAAATAATTTAATAGAGATTTGTGTTAGAAATCTCAATTTTCCTGTAATAGGTCGAAGGCACCCTGTTTGAGGGTTTTGTAACAAAACAAGTTCTAAAGGGCCCTTACACTGACTATACCTATTGTAACTAGTATAATGGGCCTTAGGGAGTCTGATTAGGTTGTAGGATGCATTATTGGAGTCATGGAGAAAGAATGAGAGAGATAATTTTGTTGTCCTTACTGGTTTTGTTAAGGAAAGTGCAAGAAATGGTGACTTGGATCTAGGGTTTATAAAAACTAATAAGAGTGTGGGTATTTCTTCAAATTTTGAGCTTATTGGTGTCAAAATACAAGTTTTTGAGTTGGTGGCAAGGTTTGGGAGGTTTTACTAATGGGACTTTGAGTAAAACCTCTTGACTTGGCATGAAATTGAGGGTTTTCGAGTTTGCTATGTTGGAGGTGTCAATTGTGGGTGTTGATTGTGGTTTTAGAGGTTTGAGGGCATAGGAAATTATACCCCAAGGTTTTAAGGGTCTGTGTTAAGTTTAAATGTATTTTCCTTTGTAATTTAGGCCTAATCAGCCTAATTAGGTCAACATAGAAGAGGTGATTTTAGGAGATTGGTCCAAAAGACTTATATCTACCTTTAGGATATGTGTTACAAATCTAAAGTGGGTATTTGATTCCATCATATGTTTTTCAGGTGTCTTGGAGAACATTTCATTTAATGGCAAAAAATTGAGTTTGCACTACTGCTAGGTTACATGGGTGAAAGTGAGGAATTAAACTTTTGATTATTGTCAAGCTTTGAGGATTGTTTGGATTACTCTAAGAGGCCATTTTCATCTTGTAAGATTCTTGTTCAAGGTAATTTGTCACTTTGAATGTGTTTGATCCCCCTCTCTACATCACCAAGCATGCCATATTTCTCTGCCATACCCCTGATGGCTTCTGCAATTTCCTTCCTTATTTTATTTATCTTCTTCTTTTCCTTTGTCACCAAGGTGTTTTCTCTTTTCTTCATTTGGAACATCTTTGAAAAAACCTTCGTCAAGGTTTCCTTATCATCTATGGTCAAAGAGGATCCAATTTCCTCAAATACCTCATTCCTTATCATCTCTTCCAATTCAACGGTCTCTGATCTCCTTTCCATTAGGGCCTCCCACAATTTATCAAGCACATTGGACTTAACATAGTCCCAATTAACTTCCAAAGTAATAGCATACTGAATAATAGCCATAATTTATGTTTCTCTATCCTCTCTACCTACTTGATCATAAATTTTTGATGTAGGCTGCAACATATCTTCAAAATGTTTCAGGATATTTACCAAAGCCTCTAATCTAAGAGGGGAAATAGGTCCTACCGAAGAGACGGTTTATTCTTCCTGGTCCAGAGATACCTTTTCTGACAGCTTAGCCTTCTTTGATTCCGGTTTAGTGTGCACATGAACACTAAAATCCTAGTCTTCATCTTCTTTAGAGGATGATACATAATAAAATATTTTAGAACCAAAAATTGCTTCCTGTGAAGCACCTTCACCAGAGGACATGTTCCCTCTCTTCTTCCTTACCAATTTGGCTGCAGTGTCTTCCTCCTCTTCGTCTTACTCTTTAGTGATGCTGAGGTTTTTCTCCCTTGATGCCTTTTCTTTCCTACCTCTTTTGAATGGTGCAAATAATGTTGTCAAAGCATTATATTGACTTTTCAAATCACCCAAACTACATATGCATATAATCAAAAATTTGATGTGCAACTGGTCTAGATGTGTCCCAAGTCACCATATCATCTCTCTCGAGAAGTCTTCTAAGAAAGTATAACAACAAACAAACAATCAAGGAGCCAAATTTAAATTCATATTTCTTCTCCCTAGTCATCTTTAGATTCTAGAAAACTTCTATCAGAGAAGTTGACACAAATCATAATCAACACCATTAGCTACCATGCCATAACTGATGTAAATTATTTTAGAAGACACTGAATTTTCTTTATTTGTGAATTAGATCTTGTGTCTAACCATTATAGCTGCATAATTCATAGTAGGATTAGTAATAGGCTTCATTGCAAGAGACCTTCTATCAAATTTATCTCCACTGAGTTCCATCACCACTTCATTCTTCATAGAATTCAACACCGGTATTGGTTTGGTGTCACAGAGTCTGCTAACTGCTTTAATGACTTCCTTAGTTATAAGATGAGGTATGTCAGTCCACAAAAACATGTTATGCATTCTATTAAGAGCTAGTTTAACATATTTATCAACAATGAAGCCAAAGTTAGGAAAAGTAATTCCATCGATCCAACTTCTTTGCAACAATATTTGAATACTTGGGTTTTATCAAAAAATCATCCTCGGTGAGCTCATTCTACCAAATTTCTATCAATTTTCTATGATTATATTCCTCAATTTTAACTCGAATGTACATCCCGATGTCTTTAGTGGGCATGAAACAATGAGGAATCAATGAGAAGGTGCCTAGAGGGTCATTTTCGACCTTCATAGAATATTTCTTATATGATAGTCTAGGTCTTTTCATCACATATATGACTACAAGAGTTTCCATTCTTCAACAAATCGAGCTCTAATGATTTCAAAAAGATGATTCACACAAACCCACAACATCATAGAAGAGTAAAATACCTTTTTCCTTCATGAAAAACCAAAACTAGGGTTTACATGTAGCTCACTCTCCAAATTGCTCTCCACTTTCTTTAAATGTACAAGTGATTAAAATGCCTTTCAAATATACTTTATAAACCAACGGTCTACCCTAATTTGTACTAAATTTGGTATATTTCAAAATTCTAATAAAAACCCTCTTTACTACATAGAAAAACCCTAATTTTCTCCACAAATGATCATGTCTAAACATTGTCTTCCAATTCCTTTCAAATAACCTTTGTTTCCCCATTCCTTAAAACATATCTTTGTGACAAAGACTAACATGCCAAATATCCAGGGGATTCAAACATTTTTTTGTTAAAGCTCCCCCTAAGACCATGCTGGGTCTAATTCCTAGAGGAATTGTCTACACCGGATGGGGTAGAGATGTATTTGATGTTTCTGGATCTTCTTTCTTTTTCCATATCTTGTTCATTTCTTGCTTAAACTCATTCTTGTCAATTTTCTTCATTAGTTCATTCTTCTTTACCCAATCAAATTTCTTTCCCCCTTTACTTCTGCATACTCTTGAAATGTGTCCGGGTTTATTGCAATTGTAGAAAACAACATTTTTCTGATTTGTCTAACCTCCATTAACACTTGATTTGCACTGATTTTCTTTGTGTCCAAACTTATTACATGTATAGCAGTAGCCAACAAAATATTGATTCATTCTACCTCCATTAAACCAATTCATCATCTGAGTTTTGTATTCACTAGCTCTATGTCCAACTTTTTTGCATTCAAAACATTGTCCAGAGAAGGATCCAACGTATTGGTTTACTCTACTTCTACACTCCATTGCCTTGTGACCAATTTTTTTTCATGAAAAACAAACACCATTGAAAGATGGATACCTTTGGGAATTTGTCTATCTGATAGGTGGTCTTTTCGAAAAGATTATTGGATTCTTTGTCTTCTTTTATTTTGTGTCTTTTGATTGTTCATAGTGCTTGAGGTCTCCATAGATTTTGAGCTTTGACTTGATTCTAGTCCCAAACCACCTTTGTCTTTAGTTGGTTTTTGTCCTACAATTAATTCATCAAGCTTTGTGGAGCTTATTTTGAAACTATCTTCACATACTTTTTCTTTTTCCAGATCTACTCTCAAGTTTACCACTTCTTGCTCAATCCTTGAGCGTTCATCAGACTTAATTTGTACCACTGTATTCAAACAATCATCAATTCTCTTCTTTTCCTCCACTTGCACCTTTAATCCAGTGATCTCTTCATTTGCATGTTTTAATTGCTCACTCACTTCTCTATGTCTTTCTTTGAATTTCTTCAATTTCTCTTTCAATTTCTGGATGCATTCATTTGGCTCATCAAGATTTTCTTTCAAATCTCTATTTTCACTTTCATCCCTATCAAGATCTTCAAGAATAGCCCAAAGTTCTTCTTTGTCATCCAAGATAGTGAGAGGGGGGATGAATCAATATCTTCTTAACCTTATTGAAAAAACACCATCTGATTAATTCAATGCATATAACAGTAAGAATGAGCAAGAGCAGTAACAAAATCTGAAATCACACAACACATGAACAACATGCTTTTTACATGGAAAACCCTAAATGGGAAATGTTATCAATCAAATATGCACCCTATGCTAATATTATAGAAGACTTATCTATTTGTTGACATGTGGAAACCTTCTTTAGATGTGGGTGATCTGTGAGAAGAAGGAATCTCCATAGTGAGTTGGTTCTCCAAATGATATTTTCTACTCTAAATGATTTTCTGGGAAGAGGGGAAGAAAGATAACTTAAATTGTAACTTAAATCTAATAAATGATTAACTAGAAACTTATGAGATTCAGACACCATGACTCACAAAAATTTATCTATCACAATATTTCTCACAATCTCATTTGGCACATACTTTCATTAGTAATTTGTATGAAGATCTATAACTAAATACAACACACAACCTGAAACTATGCAATTCTAAACACAAATTCACAACAAAAAGACATTAAAGGATTTGAATTGAATCACAAAGACATCAAATTAATTATTATGAAATGAGAAAAAATGAGAAGAACTCTATTGCTTTATTGAAATTGAAAGAGTATTTTGCGTAAAATCTGAGTACAAAATTGCTTACAAGACTCTCTGCATGAACAAGAGAGGAAGAAGCAAAAATCTAAACTGAGAAAAACCCTAAGTTTCCTCCTAAATAAAACTCTCCAAACCCTAATCCGAGTTCAAGAGAAAATCCTAGAAAAAGGCATCCAAAACTACTCCATAATGAATAATAAAAGTGGAAACCTCACACTTTTTGCATGTCCATCCAAAAGGCTTCTAAAAATAGGCTCAATCTACTTTAAAAGCAAAAAAAAACACCTTATCTTCATCCCATGCTTCTAAAATTTGCCCAAGGAAAAAGTCAACAACTCTATTTTCACAACACTGCTAAAATTAGCAAAAGATTAAAGCAATTTATAAAAACCTTGCTTAAACTTTGCTTTACAATGATTTGCAGTTTTACCCTCTCAATTTTCCCCATTTTTTGCAATTAAGATTTTAGAAATATTTGCAAAAATAATAAAATTTTATGCTCCAATTACAATTTTATTTTTTTCTAAAAAATCATAAAAGATATAGAGATAAATATCTATTATTATTCTCTCAATTGATTTCTATAAAATCAAGCAAATACCTAAGCATCATATGAATTCTTTATTTTCACTAAGGCATAGGAATTGAAAAATAAATAGAATACCACAAGGTATTTTGGACTTTGAAATAATATATCAAAATCCTACCCTAAGAATTAGACAAATGATAACACATTGAAACCTAAATGGGTCAACCCAAACCTAGAAAGACTTATCATCATGGCATTAGCTTAGAGTCTAATATTTTAAAACATTGATAATAATCCTGAAATCAAATTAGGGCCATGGTAAAACCCTAATGACAAAACATGAATTTCATCCTAATTTTCATATTCTTCACTTTGTGCTTTGAGAAAAACTCTCTGCAAGAGCCGCTCACTTAGAAGAATAGGGTTTTGCAAGGAAAGTTTGAGGACTTTTTCCATCAACTTCTCTGTGGGTTGAATCTCCATTAGCAAGCAATGTAAGTTGATTTCAAACTATTTTATGGATTCTCTCCTCCGGTTTGAAAACAAATCTTGGCCTTAAGGCCATGACTGTCCATGTATTTTATGCATTTCTCTTTGTTTCCTCTATCAAATCTTCCTTTCCATTCTTTATCTGGCGCCATTGCAAGTTTTGTTTGAGCATTTCTAGTGAATAAAACTTAAAAGAGTTTGACAAATAATGAGGATTATTCTTTTATGGAAGAACGTTCAAATTTTTTTGTGTATTTTCTCTATTATAGGCTGTGGCTATTATATGATTTTTGATGAATTTCCATAAAGAAAAGCTTGCATTGTATATATGGTTTCTTTGATTTTGAGACTTTAATGGAAAACCCTAAATGGTTTTTCATCCTTGGTGAAAATATGTGAGCCTACAAACTTCTCCAGGCTATGAACAACCTTGCATTAATCTGGGTATTGCAAACCCACTGTATTTCCATTATATTATTTCCATTTGTGTAAACTCAAACTTTATGCTTTGCTTCTCACTAGGAAAAAACCAGATGGGTTCGAGCTTCTTGTGAGAACCAAATGATCCTGGGCTATGGTAATTATTGTTGTGTTACTTTTTTCTCAAGAATGAAACTAAAACCCTTGCACTTCTCTAATTTCCTAGCTCAACCCATGATAATATTCCATGCATTTGTATTCCCTGACAAAAACCTTCATTTATGGGTAATCTATATTTAAGAGGAAATCTGCTCTTTAGCTGCAGCCATGTATGCAATTCCTTAGTTTCTAGTAGCAAATAACCATTATTTGGTGTATGATATAGTTGATGAAACCTTCATAAAGAAATGATCTTCTCAGTTTATTTATTCAAGATCACTATTAACTTGCACTTTTGGGTCAAGACCCCAAATGGGTATCACTTTTGATAGAAAAAATGATGCTTCACTATTCTATGCTAAGATAATAAATAAGACTATTATTTTCATCATTTCCTCAATTCTATTCCTCTAAAGCTAAAATTTAAGCTAATCCTCGTGCACTTTAATAATTAAATGAAGCAGCTATAAATGGTTTTCAATCCTTCAATTCTACACATAAAACCTTGAAGCATGTAATCCTTACCATAGTGCAAAACTCCTTCATTATGTAGCTTGATTTGTGAATTTCATATGTATGTCTATTCACTATCATCATTTATGAACATGACACTTGTTGCACCAGAAAAGTACATCCTGAAATAGCATGAGAAGAAAAAATGAACAAACATCATATGTCAGAAAAATGCACTCCTTTTATTATCTTTTTATTTTCTTCAATATATAAATTGATGAATTCATTTGGTTCTTTTTTATTAATTGAGCTCATTTTTAGCTCATAATTTCCACTTCATTGCTCTCAGATTTGACTTTTATGAGTGGCCAATGGGCTTAAATCTCTTGATAGTTGAAAAATATGTTTTCATTACTTCCTGACTGGTTCATATGAGCAAGATGATTGTATTTCTTTACTCAGCCCCATTTGTATGTTTAAGGGGAAGCATGTTGAGCTTTAAACTTGTGGGAGTCCATTTTACTCCACATGTTGTTATGTCTTCATGAAATGATTAGCTACATATCTTTTCCTATACCTACACATGAAACAAACAATGTTATCATAAAACAATGAAGTTCAAGTTTCCTTTGTGATATTTTATTTCATCCTCTCATTATTGTACTCTTCATTTTAGCTGATTCCATGCATTGCAAGCAATGAATTATATCTCTATTGGTAGAGCACATAGTGTAGTCCATATCCAGAGCTCTAACAATCTATTTTATATGATGCAGATTTACTCCAAAGTGGTGGCAAGGATAGGGCAGCAACAAACAACCAATTGAAGACATAAAAATGCAATGATGGATAAGCCCTACATTATTTACTTCTTTCATTATCTTCAGTTGTATATTTCATTCCTTGTAATGAATGTTTATGGCTATCTCCACGGCTTGTGTGGAACCTTCAATTCGTCTTTTCATTTTCAATATGAAAAGAAATGTAACTTATTGCAATCTTGTACAATAATTTGTATTTACAAAACAAATGAAATACTAAAATGTGAACAACATTGTGAAATAAATGAAAGCAATGATTCTTCTTTAATCATCTATGTATTTTGTGTTATACGTCATTTATGTTGCAAAGAACTGAGTAACTTTGAAACTCTATTCACTGAAAACATTTGCATAAATGAAACTTGATAAATCTAATGCAAAAAGTACTTAAACAAATGCAGAAATCCAATTGAATTTTCACTTAAAAATGAAATAAACTAATCAACTCTACCAATTGAGCTATAGTGAAAATAGGTAACAGGAAAAACCACAATGAGGATTAGCTCACAATAAATTATAACTGATTATAAGATATTCCAAAGGGTCGCTCATTGCCAAGACTCACCATCCAAAATGGGAGGCTCACTACCTACAAAAGATACAATAACAAAATGGATTATAACCAGAATATGAACTAATAAAGTTACATATAACAAGTACTTATTCAGTTCCTTTCATTCTTAGTAAACTTGCATACCAGAAGATATATATTCAACTTTATTCATATTCACATTCATTATATATATTTCAATATCAAAATCATCTAATATATATATATCTAACTCATTTACAAGCATCAATTAGGTCAACATAATTAGACGTAAACCTTATTCACCAACAAGATAACTGTCAAATTCAAGCATGTACAAAATCTTTCCAAAAAAAATTCAAGTGTGTAGCATGCTAAATATGTTGGCATGGACCAAAGATAGGTCATAATTACATTTGCAATACAAAAATTAATCCATTACAACATCAACTATACATTAGGTTGGCCAGAGATAGACCTAATAGCAAAATGTAAGAACAAAGTAGTTCCAACTCATCATACGAGCACCTGAACACATGAGATTCTTAACTTACAAGATTTCAACATCAAAAAACCATTTTCCAGAACCACAAGCAATGACAATCATCAGTGGTGGATTGGGGACCAAAACATTGGAGGATAATACCTGCATACCAATTCAGAATATTGGATCAACCTTGAACTTAAACCTGTAGTTGCAACTCATATAACATGGTGACATCAATGGAAACACAAAAGCTGCATAATAATATGTTCTTCTTCATTCTTTCAATAAGAACCTGCTCCAATGCATTTTCCTAGAAACCAGACTAATTCTCCCAGCTTAGTGAAAGAGTCCTAGTCAACTTCAACAACATATTTTTTAGTAATCCAGACCTCCATTCTGCCTTCTTCAATCTTCCAGGTGCACACTTTCAGTCTCGTAGCTTTTTATTGCATTTTGGTCATCTTTCTAGGTCATCTTGTATATCACATTATGTTTTGTAACTCATTTTCTATTCCAAGTTTACACTTGGTGGCGAACCCCTCATTTGACATCATTCAATCCCTAGAGCGGTTCTTTTGCTAGATTTCAATCTCCTTTGCATTGAAATCTCAAGGGTTTGTTCTTGAGTGATGTGTGTGAAAATTGACCTCTCTCCTTTTTGGTGAAAAATCGTAGAAGGGAAATAGAGCACCATAATTTTCACCTTTTCAATAATATAAAATCTAGGGGCTCCTATTTATTGCACACGATTCCATTTTAATTTATACCATAGTTTTTTTTTCTCATAGAAGTCCCTATTCCACAAAAATAGTTTAGCTCCTACAACTGCTCCATGGGACCCCTTAGTGAGTTTTAAAATGGTATTATTAATATGAAAATACTTTTCATATACAAATTATAAATGTGTCTTTCAATTTGATACACAATATTTGATGCATCATTTATTTTAAAATTAGAGATATTATATATGTGTGTCTTATGGTAGGTGGCACAGGTTCATGGGTGGCTATTGCAAAGTAATAATGGCTGATGGTGCAACTTCGTCAAAGGGTCAGTATTCCAGAGGAGTGTTTGGTAGCAGAAAGGGTTGGTGTTGGTTTGAACCTAGCTGGAAGGCAAAAACATAACATCTTAGATTGCTACCATGCTTTTGACGATAATGCCATCTCATTGGGTAGAAGGTTTCCTATAAGGCAGAACGTCATATAATCGAGCCTTGCTGATTATTGATGAGAGGATCAAAGCTAACAAAGATCAATGTATAGATAGAGCATGATGGACCAAATATAGAGGAAATAGATGAAAGTGGAGGAGAATACAAGCTCTTGGAGGGTCCTCGAGTGGGTAGAGATGACACTCGATATTGGAACTTTAGTAATTGCGAACAAGGAGGTGACAAAACTTTGCTAAAATTCACTGATTACGTGAGTAATGGTAAGAAACCCTAGTAAGGCATAGATACAAGCATGGGTGTAGGAGAATTTAACAACAGTAATGAATAGAAGCAACATCGACTATCTCCACCACCTTAATCGAAGCTTCTTCCCAACTATCCTTTTGCATCGCTTGAATAATTTTGGATTATCTACAAAATGGCATCCTTATCCACTGCATACAATCTAATTTTCCACTTTCCCTGCATTGCAAGTTTTGTAACCACCCTTCTTAACTATAAAACATGGGCTAATATAAGAGTTTGATATTGTGAATAAAACTGATACATGAGAACTTTGTAGAGCTATATATCTAATTTTCATGTAATTTGCATGTATGTTAAAACCAATATATTACTGCAACAACAATTCCTATTTGCCCTCTATTGTTTTAAGCTTTATTTTATCTACTCTATTTTTGCTATTTTTCTACACATCTATATTTCCCCCAGATCCAAAAATCGGTATCAAAGCCTAGTTTGGTTGGAGGAATTTTTTTTATGTGAAACAGTAGTAGTGTAAAGGAGAAGATATAAAAAAGAAAAAGGTTTTCTAGAATTTTGAAAGAAAAGATAGTAGAAAGAATAGTTATCTGAAGAAGCAAATTTGGGTATTGCAAAGGAGAGATCAGTAAAATATTTGTCTCTTCTATTGTTTTTAAAATATGGAAACTATTAGCAATAGTTTGAATATGCCATAGTCTCATATTCCTTTGTTTAAAGGAGAGAACTATGATTTCTAGAACATCAAAATGAGAACATTATTTATTTCTAAAGATTTTTGGGATTTGGTTGAGAATGGCTATTCAAAACCATAGATGCTCAAGCACTTGCATCTTGGACACAAGCACAACGAGATCAGCTTCATCAAAACATAAAGACAATGTGAAATAACCTTATATTTAAAGGTATACATAACATTAATTTATCGAAATTCAAATAACACAAGATGACATGTGAATATAGATTTGAAATAATTAAAATTTAGGTCCTAGGTCTAAGTGAGAACCCATTCTCCCATGGGTGAATGGGTCCTAGGTCACTTACCAAGGACACACATTACTCAATGAGAAGTATTATGTTATGGCATTAAAGAATGTTGGGTTTTCCTATTCGTAAATTAAAATTAATTAGGTTTGGATTTGAATTAAAGGGGCCAATTAAGGAAAATTAGCCTCAATCAATTAATATATCCTAAATAATTGCGAAAGTGAGAAGAGGTACACTCTATAATACTAAAATAAGGCACAATTAATTCTAGTTTATTTAATAGGACCCTAAACTTCATTTGAATATGTAAAATACTTATTACAACTTTAAATTAAGACATCATTAAGTTCATTTTAATATTTAATTCCCAAGTTACATGTGAAAAAGGGATACATTTTCCTACATTATATTTAGCCCCCACTTTAGTGAGAGGGTGACCCCATGCCAAAATCACACTAAACTAGACATTCAATACATATATGTATGCAACAATATCAAAGGTACTAAATCATAAATCAAAGACCCAATGAAAAAAGAAGTGGATCAAGATTCGACTATCCAACGCAATGTGGAATATGTCTCAACTATTTATCCAAAAGGGTAGACCAAGCCTTAGCTATCCAATGTGATGTGGAACATGTCTCAGTTGTTTATCCAACATGTTCACAAGCAAAACTCAATGTCCACTATGCAAGCAAACATACACACACTCACTCTAGGCTAATGGAACCTTAGGCCATCCACTAGGTGAGCCCTAGGAAAGTGGCTTAGTGAGAAAGTCTTGCCAGGTCTATAGGCTCTCACTGAACTTACCATACCAAAGCTATCCTTCTGACAACTTTGATAGGGTTCAACTCAACTAAGGCTTTGAGCTTCAAAAGGTTAACAAGTTGTATTATGCTAAACACTTATGAACAAAAATGTAAATAAATATTTGCTCAAAGGGACTTCACTTAATTCATGTAAGGTCTCTTCTTAGGGATCATCATTCCTAATGTCCCGAAGAGAGAACAAGTCCAAGAATAAGATAATCAAAACATAGGGAATGCAACACATAGCATCATCACCAAGAAAAGGACACATCACAAGAAAAAATAAAATCACACAATGAAACATGAGTGTTGATGTCTACCCCCACTCTAAAGCAATTGCTACACCATTGCTGGGAGCAATGTGCTTTAAAGTAGCCAACAAAGAAGACATGAGAGCTTATTCAAAAAGCCCTGTGCCAAGTCATATGTTCCTAAATGAAACTACATCATCAAAAATAGGAAGGGGTTTCCCCCAAAATGAAAAAACATAAAGGATCTATGGATTCAGGGTCAGTATATCCTTTCCACAGTGTGATTATAGAGCTAGAAAATGTCATCATTCCCCAAATACTTCAAAATAGGAAGAATGACTCATAGAGAGAAAAAATAAAGAAAAATATTTCAGGTCAACATGGAAGAGACCTAAATGTTTTGATGCCTTGCATAATCCCCAAATGGAAAACTCAAGAAAAATGAAAAGATAAATGTTTATCATATAGAGGAATGTAGATACAAATAGAGGAATTCACATAAAGAGAGATAAATAAAAAAAATAGTATGGGCAATCACATTATGCATATGAAATCACACAAAGAACATGAAAAAGAAAAAAAAAGGCAAGACTAGTAAGGCACATGTGAGTCAACAGTAGGTTATATGCATCCCAATCTTGTTCAATATATGTGAAAGGAGGACAAATAGCCAAATGGACAACATCAAGTGTTGAAACTAGGACAAGGCTATCAAACCCCTTGCCCCCACTAAGTGTAGGACAAAGATGAGTTGAGATAAGTGATGAGAATGATATCCTTGCAATAAATAAAATGATTTCCAATTAATGTTAACCATGTAATAGTGAGCATACTAGGATCCTCTAAGAGCGTGATATTTTCAAAGGTGCAATACTAAAACCCCTAAATGAAATGCAAATTTAATGCAAGATAAACTACCATAAATGAGACTCAATTCAATGCAATGCAATGCAAATGAATGAAATATCTAAATCTAGGCTGAAAAAGGACTCCAAAATTAGAAAATTGCAATAATCAAAAGTCAGGTTCACAAAAATGAAATAAAGAAAAATGGGGAAGGTGGATCAAAAAGAGATTGGTGGACTAATTAGGACCTATTTCTCTCTTTATTATGAATTGAGATCCACACAATGAAAGGACTATCAACCTTGAGGTGAATCAAGTAAAAGTGTGAATCTACAAATTTCCTTTTTTTGCAATGATAGGGGTCCTGATTAAATAGCACTTTGGAGAGAAATATTAAAAATAGAAAACTAACTCCTAAATGCAATCTAAAAATTGGATCTTAAAGATTAAGCTCAATACTGATGGAACTAGAAATCAAATTTGAGATTTGAGAGAGCTAAGAAGGTATGTACTAGTCACCAAAAGTGATTTTCTGAAGTTGAACTGGGACTCATTCGCTTAGGGGTGAATGTGTCCTGGTTTAGGGTTTTTCAATAGCTTTTGGGGAGCCTCTGCAATAGATCTAAATCTCTCAATTTTCCCACCTATTTTAGGTTTGGAGTGGTGGAAATAAATTCTATAATTTAGCTTTCATGAGATGAAAACTTTTTTGATAACTTCTCCAATTTTTCTCTTCATGAGATCTTCAAGATATCTTTCATCTAAATCTGTAAACACAAATCAAGATGGAAAACTATTTTTTTTGGTGAATGGGGGTGTTTGTTCTAAAAAACGCTTGTTTCAATTAACCATGAGAGGCTGCCAAATTATCAATACGTTGTTGGTCAACTAACAAGGCCAACCTATATGGTTGAACCCTCTACTCTTAAGGCTCTGCTAGACCTAGGCGGGTGCACCTATATGAGTGACACAGATTTTGAATTTTACTTTTCCTACTTGATCTAACTATCCACAAATGGAAATTTGATAGTGGAAAGAATATGATCCTAACTTGGTATGAGTTGTATAAGGTATGAATTAATGTGTTTAATTAAAAGATGGCAAATGGAATGGATAGATCTGATGTAATCTCAATAGGGGAGACCAGTGCCTTGTTGGGTAAAACGGAGTCAAATGAAAGCATTAAAAGAATGGTTTCTATCTGGCAGGGATTCTAATTATTTGGCATATGGTATTTAGTCTATAACTTGTATAAACATGCAAGGATGTAATTATCAAGCTCTTCTTAATGATCCAAATGATAATTTCCAGTTTACTGTGAATGATTTGAAGGAATTAATCTTTGCTTGAAAGAACCAACTGATCACATCACACAAATACAAAAAATGTGTATTGATAAACTAAGAATATACTTGATATGTCAATTTAAATAATAAAGAAACATCAACCTTGGAGAAAACTTGATAATATTCCAATTAATTTCAACAAATAATTGATTCTAGAATAGTGCCACAACATTAAATTTTATTCATCTGATCCTTCAAAATTTATACATGCATCATAGTCTCCTTGAATATCATTCTAAAAATATTTATAGCAATATTCCTCTCTCTTTCTTTTAGAATTTTACAAATACTTATACATTTCAGATCATGCATCACGACCCTTCATTTTGTGGTTATGGTCATTTAAATTTTTCATATTTTAAATAAAACATTTTAATTAACTGCCCTATCGGCAAATTAATTTTTTAAAACTCTAGTCAAGCTTTTAATTTCACATTATACCTTTTCCCGCTTTTTAAATTTTGAATTTTACTGCGATCTTTTATATTTACCGCTTTACCGTGAGCTTTGACTTTTCTCCTGCAGTATGGCGGTGCCCAACCCCATTTTCACCATCACAGTCATCATAGTCATTTACTGTGCTACCACAGTCAACATATCGACTATGTGTGGTATAGCGGTAACCGCTAATCGCTATTTCCATCGCTTCCATCACTGTTACCACGTTACCGTGGTCTGTATTCGGACCCTCCGCGGTATCGCGGTATATGTCTTTGCTGCTCCATTGACTGTTCCCTTAGCCGCTTACCATGCTACCACGGTCACAGAATTGAATGTCATGGTACAACGGTATCTATCTTCATTGTTACCCTTGTCGTCTGTTGACCGCTACTGCGGCCACCACAGTCTATGCTTAGACAGTGTGCGGTAGCATAATAGACATATAATGCAGGCCTGCTAACCGCCACTGCCATACCACAGGCCCTTTGTGGGATGCCGTGGTAAAGCAGTAAAAGCTCATATAATGAAATTTTAAGATGTGGTAAGGTTTAGAAAAAAAAATTGGCCCTTTTAAATGGCGGTAAAGCTGAATTTTTTATAAGAAAGTAGTGAAATATAAGAAAATAAATGGGGGCAAGGTATAGAAAATGGTTTAATGATTTTATGGGATAGATAATGAAAATGCAAGGCATGAGTAGAAATTTCCTATTGTTTTGATGGATTTTTATGGAAAATAAATAGGAAAATCTAAGGAGTTTTTGTGGGAAATTTCAGTTCTAACAGTGGCTCCGTCTAGGGATGAATGATTGTGAGATCATTGCGAGGATCCAAATCTTTGGGTGAGTAGACCAAACATTATGATGAGAGAAAGTGGATATGAACATGATCCTAAACTACTGTACATGGAAAAAAGATCAAATAAGGGATTCCACGACTATCCATGTACTGGCAATTTCCTACATCCTTTTCTTCCTATACTACTCTGCATGGAAAATTTATGAGAATTCTCCTTCAAGAGTTGTCCATGCACTGACAACCCTTGATCCTCTGTGAATTTTAAGAGAAAAAATTCTTCAGAAATTGCCCATGTACAGGATATTCTTGCTCTTCACCACTCATACTTTGTAAATAATATGAATCCTCTCCTTGCTTGCCAATAATAACAAAAGGTCCTAACCATAGTGCCTCAAATTTTCCATGTTTTCCCTTCTCTTGGTATCTAGCATTCCACATCAATACTAGATCATCTTTTTCAAATTTTATATTTCTTGCCTTTTTGTCAAACAAATGTTTCATTTGTGCTTGCAACTTCATGTTCTGGTTTTGAGCTATTCTTCTTACTTCATCAAGTTCTGCAAGTTGCTCCATTCTCTCCTCCATTGGTTCAGGAAAATCTATATCTTCTTGAAGGATAAATTGGTAAACTGGCAATAAATTTTGCAAAGGCATCCTAGCTTGTGTCCCATAGACTAATTCATATGGGGATTTCCCAATTGCACTTTTGATAGTAATTTTGTCTGCCCATACAACCAATCTTAACTTTGAATCCCAAGATCTTTTGTTCTTACCGAGCATCCTTTTTATGATTTTTAAAAGACTCTTGTTACTAGATTCTTCCTGACCATTAGCTTGTGGATGATATGGGGCAGAATAACAAATATCAATACCATATGTCTTACAAAACTCTCTGAACTCATCAGACCTGAAACACATGCCATTATCTGTAATCACTCTCAATGGTGTCCTAAATCTAGTAACAATGTTATCCATTAGAAATTTAATCACAAATTTACTTGTTGCTTGCTTGGTTGGGATTGCCTCTACCCATTTGGTGAAGTAGTCAGTGGCCACTAGTATCCATCTATGTCCTCCACTTGACTTCTCCTGAATTTCTCCAATGAAGTCAATTCCCCATTGGTGAAAAGGGGCTTCAACCTGCATAGGTCTTAGTGGTAGAGCTCCCTCATACTTCATTTTCCCTGAGAACTTTTGGCATGCCTCACACTTCCTTACATATGAAAATGAATCATTAAAAACTTTTGGCCAGTAATAACCTGCCCTGAGGATTTTATGTGTAGTTGTCTTTGCTGAATAGTGTCCTCCACAGACTCCTTCATGCATTTCTTTTAAAACATGATCAGCTTGTGATTCATCCAAACATAACAACAACACTCCATCCCTATTTTTCTAGAATAGATCTCCTTCCATGAATACATATTTTGAAGCCTGAATTTTTAAAGTTCTTTTCTGGTTATCATTGAATCCCTCTGGATATTTTTTGTTCCTAAGATAATGCATGATATCACTGTACTAGGGTGTATTCTCAATGCTTGCAATTGCATTCTCTTCTTCTTGTACATTGCAGATTTGATTTGCCTCAATGTTTGTTTCTACCATCAATTTGGCCAATCCCTGGCCCCTTATCAATTTAGTAATATGTATTTCCATATCAAATTCCTGAATTTTGTTAATCCACTTACATCTTTTCCCTGTCACTTCTGATTGAGTCAAGATGTCTTTGACTTCTGGATGAGGAGCATATGCAATTACTTTGGTTCCAACAAGATACGGCCTGAAAGCTTTTGTGGCCTTTACCAGTGCAAAGGCTTGTTTTTCTATTATGTCATACTTCAATTCTAATCCCTGTAAATATTTGCTAAAGAAGGATACAGGTTGCTCATGACCATCCTCATTTTTTTGTAAGATGACAACAACTATTATATGTAGGGAAGCAAATGAAAATATCTGAAAAGGCTTTGTGAAATCAGGAGACTTGAGGACAGGGGCTTCCTTAATGGCTTTTTTAATGGATATAAATGCTTCTAATGCTTCTGGGGTCCATTCAATCTTTTGTCCTTTCTTTAACATTTTTGATATGGGTTTGACAATGTCAGCAAAGTTGGATACAAATATCCTAATAGAATTAATCTGCCCAAAGAATGACTGGATGGCTTTCACATTTTTGGGGACAGGAACTTTGTTTATAGCCTCAACTCTCTCAAGATCTATCCTAACTCCCTCTTTTGATACAATGTGTCCTAGGAGCTTCCCCTCTGTAACAACAAAATGATGCTTCTTAGGGTTCAAACTGATGCCATATTCTAAAGCCTTAATGAATATTTTTTCAAGGTGCCCTATATGATCTTCAGCTCTTTTTGAGTAAGTTGTGAGGTCATCCTGATACACCACCATTATAGCATTGATCAAATCAGTAAATGCTAAATCCATAGCCCTTTGAAATGTTGCTCCTCCATTGGTGAGACCAAAAGGCATTCTCACATACACATATGTTCCCCATGGGGTTGTGAAGGTTGTCTTATACTGCTCACATTCCTTGACCTTAACCAGGTTATAACTAGAGAATACATCCATCATAGACAACAACTCACATCTAGTTACTTTATGCAAAATGGCTTCCATGTTACGCAGTGGGTAGTTATCTTTAAGAGATGCTACATTTAAATTTCTGAAATCTACACACAGTCTTATATCTCCATTTTTCTTTCTAATAGGAACAAGGTTTGATACCCATGTTGAGTGCCTCATAGGTTTGGTAATACCTCCATCTCTAAGCTTGGCCAATTCTTCCTACATTTTTGGCTCCAGAGTGGGGTTAATGGGCCTTTGTTTATATCTAAATGGTTTTGCATCTGCTTTCAATGGAATTTCATGCTGAAATAAATCCTCCCTATATGCTTTGAGGTCTTCATAAGACCATGCGAACACATGTTTATACTTTCTTAACAATGAAATCAGCATTCTTCAAATAGTAGGGCTTATCTTTTTTCCAATGTATACTTCCCTTAGTGATAGTTCGGTCCCCAAGTTTATTTCCTCAATATCTTCCCCTCTGACTAGGGTTTGTTTCATAAGGGATCGATCACTTTCATCGTATACTCTTTCCAAAGCTACCAACCCCTTGGGAATTTTATTAGTTGTGAGTTGCAGGACCTTCTTTCCAAACACTGTTTCTTCTCCATTTTTTTTTTACAAAGGTATTCAAATCAATTTCTTGAGCCTCATATTGGTCTATACATTGAAGGAACTTTAAGAGATCAGTGTCATCATTGAAAACCTACCAACTATATACATTGTCTGGTACTGCAGGTCTTATTTTGAATTCTACTTGGGAAATTCCTACTAATGTAACATCATCTTGTTTTAATGCTATATTTTCCAGAAAATATTCCATTATGTTCTTTGATCTGTCTACCCAATCAATGGAAAAAGCATCAAATAGTTCAATTGTATCCCATATCGCATTTCTATATTGTTTCAGTCTTTTATTTTTTGCCACATACTTTGATCTAATCTGAGATACAACCAGTTCTGAATCTCCAAAAACTGTTAAGTTTTTAATCTTGTGTTTAATAGCTAAATTTAGACTAGTCAGCAAAGCTTCATATTCTGCTACATTGTTTGTACATTCAAATGCTAACAGAAATGAATATTTATAAGTTGAACCATTAGGAGATATAAAAACTATACCAGCTCCATCGAAATACATTTTCCATATTCCTTGTTGATTTTCAGAGATGTTTTGATCAATTGGATTTTTTCTTTCCAACTCAGGCTGAGATAGTTCCACTCTAAAACTTTTCAACTCAACATCATAGAAGCAATTCAGTGGCTCTTGAGGGGCATATTCAACAATTTGATTCATTCTAGGTTCTCTATACAATTTTACCTCTTCTCCATTTACTGGTATGGTGGCATATGATAAGTCAAATTGTACATTGCCTCCTACTGTAGCAGTCCATTGTCTTAATAGAAGCATTCCAAACTATGGAGGTGTGTCAATTACAGTTATGTCAATAGTGTAAGTAGCTTGTGCATAAGCTGCTAATCTTACCTCCACATTTTTTGTTATTCCCACAACTGGAATAGGTCTGCTATCCATAGCATAACATTTACCTCCTTCCACATCTATCCATAAATCAAGCTGTTTCATTACCCCTACTGGCATGATATTCATGGAGGCACCTAAGTTTATCATGTAATTTCTTACTAGCTTGCCGCTTATGAGAAAAGTGGTGAAGAATGGGTCAATCTGCGGTGTGTTCATTAGGCAAGACTCTAGGATTTTTACCTCTTTCCTTTTATTACTTATTTCAGAGACCTCTTTATTCCCAGGGCTTATATTTTGATTTCCCTTAGAAATAAGTTGTATGGTACTTTCCCTATATTCATTAATTTTCATCATTTCAATTAAGGGCACATACATTTTTAATTGAGAGAGAGCTTGTATAAAATCAAAAGATGTACCTTTAGTTTTCATTGCCCTTTTAGATTCAGTATATTCTCCTTTGTTTTCTTCTTTCTCCAGTCTTGATGTTTGATTTGACTTTTGTTTTTCATTGGGATGTTTCTTGCTTTCTTCCATAGGGGACCCCTTTTGCTCTCTATTGTCTGATTATTTATTAGCAGTCCCTTTTGATGTCTCATCTGATGCATTTTTATTTTTTATGAATATCCCCCTTGGGACACCTTCATCTTTATTTATTGTTCTATTTCTCAAATGATATTTGCTTCTGGCATTCTCCACTACTGCAATTGTCAGCCTTTTAATCTCCTCTTCACTTGGTTTTCTTATATTGCATCTATTAGTCTGACTTGATGTAATAGCGGGGTCTTGCTCACTTTCATCTTTCTCATGGTCTGAGAAAAAATGTTGCTCTGCCATGTGAACATTGTACTTTTGGTGATCAACATTTTATTTGTATCCCTCTTCTTCTGAAGAAGCATATTCTTGCTCCAAAGAGTTAAGAGTGTGATAAGTTAAGTAGACATTCTGGTCTTTGCCGCCATCATCTTCCTGTGTGTCTTCCTCCAGCATTGACTAAGCTATTACACAATTTTCTGGGGAATGTGGTGCATGACAGACTGAACACCATGGAATCTTATCTACCATATATTCTCCTTTTATTTTTAGTGGATCTGGTGTTTCCTTATTCCTTGGCCTATCACCTACTGGCTTCCCATCCTTCCAATTTGTATTATAAGGCATGTCATGCAGCCTCGGTCTCTTATTTCTATATGTGTTCTCTTGCCTATTTGGGGGAACATATTGGGGAACTCTAAGGTTTTCCCTCTTAGAAAACATCCTTGCAACTTTTCTATTATTTTCTATAGTTAAGGATATCTTTTGGGCCTCATCCAAACTCCTAGGATCTTTGTTTCTTAGTTCATATCCTATCTTAGGACCGAAGACCTTCAAATAGACACTCAATGCAGCAATATCAGTCAATTTGGAAGCTTGAGGTATTTTATTGTGTAATTTAACAAACCTCTGGTTAAAATCAAAGGCTGACTCATTCTGATGTTTTTGAATTGTTACTAACTCATGTAATGCAAAATCTGATGCACACTGATTTCCATATTGCTAAAGAAACAGGTCATAGAATACTTGAATGGAATGAATGGATGTTGTCGGTAGGCTATTAAACTAGTCCCTGGCATCCTCAATCAATGACATCATAAACAATCTCATCCATACATCCTCATACTGCATGCCCAAATCTTGAATTACTGTTTTGAAATTTCTTAGATGGTCCTCAGCTGTAACTGCATTACTTCCTGTGAATTTAGGGACTAAATTCCTCCAATTGTTGTTTGGGGGGTAAGGATAAATCTGAAATCCAGTAAGATCAAATTGACTAATCATAGTTGTTCATTGTGGGAGAGGATTTTGGTATTGTTGGTGTTGGTAGAGTATGTTATTATTTCCCATGTACTGATGGCCTTGTGGAGGTACATATTGTTGATAAGGAAGTGGCTGAATATTTCAGTGTTGTGGTGGAGCATTTGTGTTTCTATTATGATTCCTTGGTGGATTTCAGTAGGCTAGTGGGGAATTTGATAGCTTCCTATTGTTGTTCTTATGAGGAGGACTATATTTGGGTGAATTAGCCATTGGTGCTCTGATCTGAGCTTTGGGTAACTTCATCTTTCTTAATTCTTTTATTGTTTAAATTTCTCATTCATACTCTACCCTTAATCTTTCTACGTTCTGCTCTTGTTGTTCCAATCATGTATCTTCCTCATCTTGTGCCATGAATTCATGATTTTCCTCAAACGTTTCACCATACTCAAGTCCTTGCTCGTGTTCCAACTCTCTCCTCTTTCTAGCTTCAAATTCAACCATGCACTCAACGGCTTTCTCAAGATCTTCTTGGTGAGAAGCATTTGTCTTCCCTTCGGGAGTGTGAAGTTCTTTAGGTGGGCTTTCTTCGTTTGCAAGTGTATCGTATGAATTGTGTGTTTCCAAAAATAATTTTGATGCTTTGTTTTTAGTTGTTGCATCCAAGTCATTGAATACTTTCTTGCCCTGATTGCTTTTGTAATTTGACTTTCCTTTATCATCAGAACCATCATCTTTGTAAAAAGATCTTCTTCCCTACATGTTGTGAGTTACCGTGATAGTTTAAACTCTAGGTTGATTCCTTTCTGATTTGTATTTTATCTTATCAGTCACAACAATTTTATTCATTCAAAGTCGCCATCCACTTTTTCTAAAAGTGAGAAAAGATTTTATGGTTGTCTTACCCAATGGATTCAATTTCTTTCAAATTTCAGTTATGGTATTCTATAATGACTTTACATGGAAAGGTTGTCTATTACCAGATGATTCTTCTAGTTTGTCCCCAGTGGAGCCGTCAATTTGTTGGTTCTCAAAAACGTTGGTTTCAATGAACCATGAGACGCTGAAAAACTCTCAATACGTTGTCGATCAACTAACAAGGTCAACCTGTATGGTTGAACCCTCTACTCTTAAGGCTCTACTAGACCTATGTGGGTGCACCTATATGAGTGACACAGATTTTGAATTTTACTTTTCCTACTTGATCTAACTATCCACAAATGGAAATTTGATAGTGGAAAGAATATGATCCTAACTTGGTATGAGTTGTATAAGGTATGAATTAATGTGTTTAATTAAAATATGTCAAATGGAATGGATAGATCTGATGTAATCTCAATAGGGGAGACTAGTGCCTTGTTGGGTAAAACGAAGTCAAATGAAAGCTTTAAAATAATGGTTTCTATCTGGCAGGGATTCTAATTATTTGGCATATGGTGTTTAGTCTATAACTTGTATAAACATGCAAGGATGTAGTTATCAAACTCTTCTTCATGATCCAAATGATAATTTCTAGATTACTGTGAATGATTTGAAGGAATTAATCCTTGCTTGGAAGAACCAACCAATCACATCACACAAATATAGCAAATGTTTATTGATAAACTGAGACTATACTTGATATGTCAATTTAAATAATAAAGAAACATCAACCTTGGAGACAACTTGATAATATTTTAATTAATTTCAACAAATAATTGATACCAGAATAGTGCCACAACATTAAATTTTATTCATCTAATCCTTCAAAATTTCTACATGCATCATAGTCTCCTTGAATATCATTCTAAAAATATTTACAACAATATTCCTCTCTCTTTCTTTTAGAATTTTACAAATACTTATACATTTCAGATCATGGGTCACCACCCTTCATTTTGTGGTTATGGTCGTTTAAATTTTTCATAGTTTAAATAAAACATTTCAATTAACTACCCTGTTGGGAAATTAATTTTTTTAAACTATAGTCAGGCTTTTAATTTCACCTTATACCTTTTCCGGCCTTTTAAATTTTGAATTTTACTGCAGTCTTTTATATTTACCGCTTTACCACAGGCTTTGACTTTTCTCTCGTGGTATGGTGGTGCCCGACCCCATTTTGACCGTCGTAGTCATCATAGTCATTTACCGCGCTACCACGATCAACATATCGACTGTGTGCGGTATAGTGGTAACCGCTAACCGCTATTTCCATCGCTTCCATCACTGTTACTACGTTATTGCGGTCTATATTCGGACCCTCCATGGTATCGCGGTATATGTCTTTGCTACTCCATTGACTGTTCCCTTAGCAACTTACCATGCTACCGGAGTCACAGACTTGACTATCGCGGTACAACGGTATCTATCTTCATTGTTACCCTTGCCATTTGTTGACTGCTACCACGGCCACCGTGGTCAATGCTTAGACCGTGTGTGGTAGCATAGTAGACATATAACGCTAGCCTGCTAACCACCACCACCATACTATAGGCCCTTTGTGGGAGGCTGCAGTAAAGCAGTAAAAACTCATATAATGAAATTTAAAGATGCGGTAAGGTTTAGAAATTATTTTTGGCCCTTTTAAATGGCGGTAAAGCTGAATTTTTTATAAGAAGGTAGTGAAATATAAGAAAATAAATGGGGGCAAGGTATAGAAAATGGTTTAGTGATTTTATGGGATAGATAATGAAAATGCAAGGCATGAGTAGAAATTTCCTACGGTTTCGATGGATTTTTATGGAAAATAAATAGGAAAATCTAAGGAGTTTTTGTGGGAAATTTCAGTTCTAACAAGGTTTTTTCCTTGGTCAAACCCCTTTTGGTAATTAAACCTTGTAATGAAAGAATTAAACATGGAGGAATGATGAATGAAAAAATAAATGCCACAACTTACCAAACCATTAGATGAACCTTGGAATATATATCTCCAACTAGAATGAAATGACTTCAATGGATTTGGATCTCGATCTTGAAACTTGATTTGAAACAATTCCTTGAATGCTTGAATGGATCATGAACACTACATCAACCTATTAGCTCGAATAACATGCATGATGCAAGAAGACTTTGTCATGACAATTGGATCTTGATTATTGCAATAATTCTTCACTAAATATTATCTTGAAGGCCTTGAAATTCTCTTGATCTCATAAACTTTCTATAGGAATGCTCTCTTGAAAATTCTAGGTGAAACATAGTGAAATAACCTTAAATTTATAGGTATGAAACATTAATTCCCCAAAATTCAAATAACACAATCCAACATGTGAATATATATTTTAAATCATAAAAATACCATAAAAAACATAATTAAAATTTAGGTCCTAGGTCTAAGTGGGGACCCATTCGCCCATGGGAAAATGGGTCCTAGGTCACTACTTAGGACACACATCTCTCAATGATAAGTATTATGTTATGGCATTAATGAATGTTAGGTTTTCCTCTTCAAAAATTACAATTAATTAGGCTTGGATTTGAATTAAAGGGGTCAATTAAGGAAAATTAACCTCAATTAATTAATAAATACCTAAATAAGTGTGAAAGTGTAAACAGGTACACTCTACAACACTAAAATAAGGCACAATTAAGTCCATTCTATTTAATAAGACCCTAAACTTAATGCGAATATGTAAAATACATATTACAACACTAAATTAAGGCATTATTAATTTCATTTTAATATTTAATTCCCAAATTAAGTGTGGAAAAGGGATATTTTTTCCTACACTACAACTTGTAATACCAAAACACAACAAAGAGAAGACAATCAATCACACCACAACTTATCATCTACCCACCTTCACAACATGCACAAAATCAAACCAAACCTATGCTTATCATAGGACCACCTTAGCAAAAACCAAAACCTCTAGGACATATCTTAAATTTTGCAAGGCAACTCACTTTCTAAAATAGTGTTTTGTAGCAACAAAGTTATCATATCATTGCTCATACATATAACACAAGGAATAATAGGTAAATACAAACCATTTCTATATCCATGTCACTTCCTCAACCCATTTTTCCTAGTGCTCCTTGTTTACCTTTGTATAGTGGAAAGGAGTATGATCTTGTGGAATAACTTTGCAACACTCCTGCTAAGATTTCTTTATGGGATCTCATTGAAGCATCACCTAATTATCATACCATGATTCAAAATGATTTATAATAAGTTGTGGTCCCTCCTAGTGCACAACTGAATGATACAATATCCCTAATTCTAGGTTTGAACTCGATCAATATAGATATTATTTTTTATCAAGATGAGTTACCTCCATTGGAAATACAACAAGAAAATGAGGCTTTGATGATAGTGGCCAAAATTAAAAAAATTGGTATTAATCATACTCTAATTGATAATGGTTCATCATTCAATGTTTGTATTTTAAACCTTTTGGATAAACTTGGAGTGGACAAGATTAAAATTCAACCAAATTCTTTATCTATCCATGGTTTTGATAATGTGGGAAAGCAACCGCTTGGTGTGATAACATTACCTATAAAATATAGTAGGGTTAGATTGCAAACTATTATCCATCTCATGCCCCAATAAATCTCATATAATCTCCTCTTGAGTAGGCCATGGATTCATGACATGAATGGAGTCCCTTGAATGGTTCATCATCTAATGAAATACACTTTTAAAAACAAGGTGTACATAAAGTGGACTTACAATCAAATTTTTTTTATAATATAAGCTACATTTATAGGGTGCAGTACCCATAACATGAAGAGCCCCAAAGGAAAAAAATCATTAAATCAAAATAACAAAATATATCCAGTTACAACATATAGACCGATCATAGAAACAACACATTGAGAGAAAAATAAAAACCCACCAAAAAGAAAACAAAAACCACCCAATCATCTAGAAAGACCATCCCATTCCTCCATGAGGAATGTAAACACATCATCCCTAGTCAGAGTATTGTTGGGGTGAAATTCAACAACATTATTTTTAACTTCATCATTCAACATCGTCAATAGAGTGGTAGCTGAGTGATAAATGACCTTCATGGTGAACCAATGCCAGTCTGTTAAGATTTATTTCTAGGGTACAAACACAAGCAACCAATCCATTATAGTCTTCCTCCTTTGCAACATCCAACCTATTAGTCTCTTCAACCTGAGCTTGATGATTGAAGGATTCTAGGGTGGACTCCTCCAGAATCATCTAGTTTATCTTTGGGAAGTGAATGGGTCCCTCTGTGTACTCCTTTATTTCCTCGACCATATCATTCTTTTTATCATCCCATCCTTTTCCATGCTTTGAGTTTCTAGAGATGTCATCCAACAAAACCTCCAACTTATGTTTAACCACCTGATTGGACCTACAAACACTAGCATGTTCCACCCCTGTGTCCATGGTTGTGGCCACCATAGTTTCCTCCTCAAAATATTTAGAGATAGTGTCATTGTAATTATTTTCCATGGTTTACTCCTTGATATAGAAGGTTATGCCCCTTTCCCCCCTTTTTTGTTCAAATTTTTTTTGGTAGGCATTTCCCCCTTTCTTAGAAGGGGTGTTATTTAGTTCAAAGAGTCCAATTATAGCCTTGGTTTGAGCCACCTTAGCACTACCCTTCTTATTTTTAGCAAGAGGCTTATGTTTAGTACTTTTAGGTGGTTGTTTGATGGAGGGAGGGAGCCTCCTCTTTGATCCCATTGAAACAACAAGGGAGGGTTTTGAAGGAGAATGGTAAGAAGCCTCAGGTTCCTCAACTTTGATAGCAGATATTATTTTTAGAGGACAAAGGGCTAGGTGAAAATGGTAGAGGGAATGATAAGCCATTGGTGGAGGGGTAAAGGGGCATTTTTTAGGATTATTATTAGCAATTCCAAGGTTTCCTTGATAGATATTTCAAGGGATGAAATAAAGAATAAGGGAAACTAATAAGTAGCCTATGGTAGAGCTTGTTTAGAAATGGAAAATGATAGAAAATATAAACTTTAAAACAACCTTCTAAGGTAATATATTTTATAAGAGCTAGGAAAACCCGATACCATATCATAGGATTTTTTCTTCGGTTGAAACCCACATGGAGTTTAGTGGGTTACTCATTCTCCTTGAAGAAGGTCTACAAACTATCCATGTCTTGCACCTTAGTGTGTTTCTTAAGTTTCTTCCAAGAACAAGAAATCCCCATGGCTTTGGTGATAACATATTCGCTAACCTCAAAATAAATACCTCCCATAGTAACCCTTTTGTCACACCAATTGTTAGAAAACTTACCTCCCACAATAATCAAAAACTTATTTTCAAACTAAAATAGGAATAAAAAGTCCTTTGAGAACATTCATACCAACTTCAAAAGTTGAATCGGTGTAAGAAGAAAAGAAAGAGAATATTTTTTCAATGATCATAAAATTATTGGATGGTGATTGGGGTTCATTATATTTCACACCTACATTCATGGGATAATACAAAATCACAATAGAAGAAGCAATACTATGCCAAAAAAATTTAAATGGTTGAAAATATTTAAGAGTAGCTGGAGGGATCTCGAAGGCTTCTTGTGTATGAGTACATGCCCAATGTCTCTCTTGAATCCTTGGGTATGTGCAAGATCATCATGGAAAAACTAGGCCCTTAAGTGGCAATAAAATTCAGAAAATGAAAGTTAGGCAACTTGACGTAAAAATTTGAATAAGTTATCTATATTATTTCAAAAATATGTAAGAATGTAATATGTAGAAATTTGAATGTAATTTATAAACTACTAGGTTTATTTAAAAACTATTTGGTGAAATTTTGAAATTTCAATGCAGTAGTACTTAAATTTCAGGGAAAAACTAAGAAGTAGGTATATGTCTGACCATCCTAATCACAATAAAATGATAATATTTGTTTATAATATTTTAGATATAAGTAGGGGACTCATGTCTGGATGTGATGCATATTTTTTTCTAATTTGTTTCCAAGTAAATAATTAATTATGATTTTTTTATTACAAATTTTTAAAAATATAAAAAATCGTATGTCTAACCACCTTAACTTTGTCAAAAATTCATGAATTTTTTTATTTTTTTTAATCCTATAGTATGCAAAGCATATAATGTGATGCATATTTTGGATTAAAAAAATGTGATACCATTTGAAAGTTATAGATTTTTTTCAATCAGCCTATCAATCAAGAATTTAGTCGTAATTCAAATAGAAAATGAATAATAATTATTTATTAAATTCAAAGTAAAGCGTAATTTATATTGGTGGAAAGCTGAGAATCTCCTTTAAAAACCCTTTTTGTTTCATCAATTTTGGGTGAAAAAAAGGTCATCAACCACATGGGTCATCATATCACTTAGATATTGCCACTTTTTGGCCCATCATGATCCTGCACAGACCCACTTCCTTTTCTATGAGAAAGATAAAGAAGTGCAGGGGAAGTTGTTGAATTGGAAAACCAGATAATTTTAGATAGCATTGGGTACTACATGAGGATTAGCTTATCTCCACCATGAATGTAGAGATCACATCATTCACTATGATATTAATCTAGAAAACATTCTCCTTGACATCGAATTTTATCCCAAAGTAGCTGATTTTGGGCGAAGCTGGTGAGTAGAGACTTCAACCATGTACTAACCACCACAAGAGGAATAATAGGTTATTTGGCTCCAGATTGAATCTTCAGTGTTCCCATTACTCCTAAGGAAAACATACATAGTTTTGGCATGACATTGCTGGAGATTATATCAGAACGAAGGAATATGGACCTCAATGCGCCTGAGACTAGCTCCTATTACTTCCCTCCTTGGGCCACAGATCAATTCCATAGAGGAAACCTCATGGCCATTGTTGACAGGAGGATATTAGGTTAGGAAAATGATCAAGAGGTGAGAATGGCTATTACATAAAGCATATTATGCATCCAAAGAGAGAAAAATGTTAGACCAACTTACTTAGGTGTAGTACACATAAACCTTTGTAGAAACTTCTTCTCTTACACAACTTCCCTTGTGCTACTATGTATTTCTTGTGGAACAAGAAGGATTCAAAGGAGTCATTGGGAATGTATTCATAAACGAGTAGACTTCAAGATCACTCCACAAAAAATCCCCACAACCAGACCAGATTCACATGCTAAATTTCACCAATGATACTTATTTAGCAATTTTGAGCAGAAATAAGTATCATTGGTGAAATTCAACATGTGAATCTGGCCCAGTTGTGGGGATTTTGTGTGGAGGGATCTCGAAGGCTACTCATTTATGAGTACATTCCCAACGGATCCCTTGAATCATTCCTATTCCATGGGAAAGATAGAGAAGCACAAGGGAAGTTGTGTAAGAGAAGTTTTTGTAGAGGTTTATGGGCATTGCACCTAAGTAAGTTGGTCTAACATTTTCATCTCTTTGGATGCATAATATGCTTGTTGTAACAACCTTCCTCACCTCTTGAGCATCTGGCTCACCTGATATCCTCCTATAAATAATGGCCACGAGGTTTCCTCTATGGAATTGATCAGTAGCCCAAGGAGAGAAGTAATAGGAGCTAAGTACAGGTGCATGTAGGTCCATATTCCTTCATCCTAAAATAATCTCCAGCAGTTTCATGCAAAAACTATATATGCTTCTCTTACACCAACTTACAACTTACACTTGTATGGTGGGACTTACACCAAGAGTGCACCAAGGGTGCCATATTTCTAGCATTTTTTTTATTATATAGGCTACATTTATAGGGTACAATACCAATAACATGAAGATTCCAATAGGAAAAAATTCATCAAATCAAAATAAAAATATATATCCAATTACAACATATAGATCGATCATAGAAACAAAACAATGAGGGAAAAATAAAAACCCACCAAAAAGAAAAAAAAAAACCACCCATCACCTAGAAAGACCCTCCCATTCCTCCATGACGAATGTAAATAGATCATCCCCAGTCAGACTATTGTTGGGGTCAAATTCAACAACATTATTTTTAACTTCATCATTGGGTGATCCCACAAAGCTAGTTTACAATTTCTAAGAGGAACTAATTTTTGCTCATATCACATATTTTTAGAAAATATAATTATTTAAGCCTTAAAAAATTCCATTTTAAGAAGTCCAATTGAAGAGGGCTTTAAAAAACTACCTTAGATCAAACCCCCTTGGATAGAACCTCGCTAGTTTTAAACCATACCTACAAATGAGTCTCCTTTACACCTATCAAAATGCTGATAAAAAATCACTTTTGTTTTACCTTTTGGGGGATCAAATGAATTCATTTAAAATTTATTTCACATGATTATGGTATTCCTCAGAACGAGCTATCCAATGAATATAATTTTAATATGTTTCGGTTTTATTATGTATTTGTTTGTTTTAGTTTTATTAAACATAGGTTTTTCATCGAAAATGAAGGTCTTTGTTCTGCACATGTGGAAAAATAGCAGATTATAAAAAAAATTGAAAAATATGAGTGCACTAAATATTTAATTCCTTGATCCAACAAAAAAATAAATTGAATTTTGATATATTCATAAAAAGTTATGCGTTATACGGTCGCGCTATGTCTGAATTGTAATTGGTTTGACTTCGAAACTTGATTAAAGAAAACATATTCAATACAAAATTATCTAACCAAGTGGAACCACTAGATATCGAAGTTAAAAATATAAATTCAAAACAATTATAATTTTATCCTTGATGCGAAAGAAGTTATGTGTTATACAATGTGCATCACTTTTTTAAAATGTTGTTTTCTGAAAAAACCTAGTTTTCATGGGAGATGGAAAAAGAAGTGCAATCTGGTTCCAAAAATTTTGAAAAAAGATATTTTTAGAATCTAGAGACAAAATGTGACGAAATTCTAGTTTGCATCATCTTCAAATTCCTCGTGGTTTAGCCGCTATAGGTGTCCGAATGTGAAGATCTAGTTAAAAATAATAATTTCAGTGTCCATTTTGGCCAAAAATTGTAAACCACTATTGTGCGATCACCCCATTCAACATCGTCAATAGAGTGAAAATTGAGTGATGAATGACCTTGATGGTGAACCAGGTCATTCTGTTAAGCTTTCTTTCTAGGGTACTAAAAACACAAGTAACCAATCCATTCGATTCTTCCTCCTTTGTAACATCCGACCTATTAGTCTCTAACACCTGTACACAGGTGTAAGTTGTACTTACACAATCAAGATCCAATTGTCACATCAAAGTCTTGTTGCATCATGCATGTTATTGGAGCTAATAGGGTGATGTTGAGTTCATCATTCATTCAAGCATTCAAGGAATTGTTTCAAATCAAGATACAAGTATCAAGATCCACATCTATTGAATCCATTTCATGCAAGTTGTATATCTACATTCCAAGTTTCATCCAAGGGTTTGGTGAGTTGTGACATAGAGTTTTTCATTCATCATTCCTTTCATGCTGTTTCATTTCATTTCAAGGTTTGATTACCAAAATATAGTTTGAACAAGGCAAATCCCCATTCACCAAAACAAAAACATTTTTCCCTCTTGATTCCATTTTTGCAAATTTAGGTGGAAGAAATCTTGAAGATCTCTTGAAGAGAAAAATTGAAGTTCTCAAAGTTGTCATCTCATAGAAAATTACATAATTTATTTCCAACTTTCTAAACTTGAAACCTAGGAAAATTGAGAGATTCATATCTATTGCAAAGGCTCCTAAAATTTGCAAACAAAACCTAACTTAGGACCCATCGCCCTTGCGTAAATGGGTCCTAGGTCAACTTTAATAGAGCACTTTTGGTGATTGGTACACATCATCTTACCTCACTCTGATTTGTAATTTGATTTTTGGCTCCATCAATATTGAGCTTAATCTTCAAGATACAAGTTATAGATTGCATTTTGGGATTGTTTTTCTATTTTTAATATTTCTCCCCAAAGTGTTGCTCAATTAGGACCCTCGTCCTTCCACAAAAAGGAAATAAATGAATTCACACTTTGACTTGATTCATCTAAGGGTTGTAAGTCATTGCATTGCATGGATCTCATTTCCTAATGAATTGAAGGAAAATAGGTCCCTAATTGATCCATAACCTCACATAATACCATTTTTCTTCATTTTAAATAGAAGTCATGTAGTAGCCACCACATGCTAGTCGCTTGATTTTAACCTTCTCCTTATCTGAAAAGAAATTCATCCTCGTATATGAAGACATTGCCTTTTATCTATAGAACTTCCTACCCTATGTAGAGACCAGTAATTTTTAGCAATGAAGTCCTTAGTAACACTAACATCAACCCCGAAAATTCCTAGAGAATAATTATGCCAAGCATTCATAAAATTCTATGAAATCAGAGAACCATAGCCACGAAGTTTTTCTATAAAAGGGGTGACCCCATATTTTTCAAGAATCTTCCAGACCTTACCATTGGCCTTGCTCTCTTCACACGACACTGGCTCTATTCTACACCTCTCACCCCTCATAATTAAATGTATAGACAAGCACAGATAATTATTGAAGGTTAAGCCACAAAAATGAGGAAAAGAGAATGAAAGGGGGATAATAGCACCCAAAAAGCGTGTTACATTAACATTCTAGGTGCATTTCTTCATTAAGGTTGAATCCCTCAGAAAATCATGACTCGCACAACCATGATTATCAAAATAGATTAATCCCCTCATGTAATTCTAATCAACTCAAGAAAGTGATTATGAGGTCACACACCTTGGAAATTAAATCCTAATCTGACCCCCTTCATAAGAAACATGTGAAATTTTCTCATTATTAAGCATTGATATGAGATCAAAGGGAAATTGTTCATTAGAGTTCCAAGACCTAGTCAATGAAACCTCAAATTTTTCCAAGAAATCAGCAACACCATTGGCCTCATGATACACATGGGAAATATAAAAATCTTGGAAATAATTTAATATTGCAATAGAGTCTTCAATGAAAGTTCAATTGACTAGGAGGGAGAGTTAACCCTTCTCAAGTAGTTAATGATATTCATAGAGTCCCCCTCCAACCACGCTTTAGTCACACCCTTCTCCTTGGAAAATTTTAACCCATGATAGGCTGCAACAACTTCTGCAAAGTTAACATACATTTTTTATCCTAAAGCATCCAAGAATTTTCAAGTGTCCAAATCCATCAAGAAAATAAAGGTCAAGCTCCTTGGAGTGATGTATTTTTAGACTTCATTCCTCTAAGGGGATCCATTGAAGGTTATGGTGAGTTGTAGCAAGCAAGTGTTCATGTCATTTCCTTCTTTATTGTCATCATCTTTCTATCAAGGTTTCATTACCAAACTTGGGGTTTGACTAAGGAAAACTCCCATTCAGAAAATACTTTTTCCCTCTCTTTGTATGTGTAGATTATAGGTTGAAGAAGGATTGAAGATCTTGAAGCACAATTTTGTATTCTTCCATAAGTTTTCAAGCCACAAAAACTTAATTATAAATTTTATTTTTGAATTTTTCACAATGGAACTTGTATAAAATAGAAGGTAAGATCCTACCTCAGAGGACTGCTAAATATATTTTCAAAAGCCCTAACCAAGACCCATTCACCTGAGGTTGAACTTGTCCTTCAACAGAGCTCAAAACCAACTTTTGGTGACAGGTGCATGTGTCCTCACCTTTGTTAAATCTTCCTATAAACTATTATTTCAGTCTCTATACTTCTAGGAGTTTGCATTCCATGTTCTAGGTATTTATTTTCATTTATTTTGACCATTGCATATAATTTAAGTTTGGTTTCAGATCTATCCTATTCTCTTAACTTGATTGATCCAGGTCTAATTGAATCACCTTTGATGTTGAAAGTCGATTCTTACACCTTGTGATCTCTTTCCTAATGAAATTCCCTAGGAAAAGGTACAAATAGAGAACACCCCCTCATTATTAAGGAACCTCTTTCTTACTTTTTCAAGTCTAAATATGAGAAAAATCTAAAATTGAGTCATTAGGTGCTTGAAAGAATCCAAAGTTATCTCCAAAACTTAGATTCCATCATGTTCCTCCATTGGCATCAAACTCCAATCATTGTGCTATCTTGAATAAATCTGAAATTCACCTTGTAAATATGTAACAATCAATGTATTTTGGTAACTTATACCTTCTCTATTAATTGTTTCCTCTTTCTAATTTGAAATAATAAGTCATTCTTATATAGTGGAACATAAAATTAAATTAAAGTCTAGACTGACTTATTTAATTTTAATTTTCAAGATTAATTTATTGCCAAGTCTCATGTTTGAATTCACATCTCTAAAATTTTGGATTGAAAAAAATGGGAAATCAAATTTGTTATAAAAAATACATAGGCTAGGGCACTAGCACCCCTGTCTAGCCCTTTTGCACAAATTCAATTGTTTTTTTGAAGTTTAGGGTCTACTTAATCATTACTTATCCAAAATATGAACACTTACTGAGGTTAATTTGGTGACATATGATGAACAAAGAACTTTTTTAGGGTAGTACTAACACATTCTCCTAGTTTGATAGGAAAGTTCAAGGCTAGGGAATGTCTAAAATGAATTAATAGAGAGGTTACTAAAGCATGTTCCAAATAGAGCATGAAATTGTACTTTAACCTTAAAGGGAATACAAACTATGATGCTACATATATCCCCCACTTTAGAAATCATATGACACTATGTCCATATGCAAACTACAGTATTCAAATTAAATCATATCATAAAAGGATACCCAAAAGAATACTGTAGAGGATTAAGAACATTCACCAAGCAAGTGAATGAAGCCTCCAACATAGTAATCCCAAAACATTAGGAACCATATCATACATAACTAATTTGTTAGACATCAAAAATCATCCTGCACATATAGAAAAATGTGTTAGAAACTTATAAGGGGGACAAAATTTTATGGTAGATGTATGCTCCCCTATTTTCTCTTTCTTTATAGAGGTAAAAAAAGGTAGTTATTTTGCCATGTCACATTGCTTTGTGTTTTGATGAAAATTATCTTAGTTGGGCCATGGGATATAACACCAACTACCAAAAAGCATATAACGTGAAAGAGGATGGAACCATAATTCCAACACACTAGATGACACAAATATTGGAGTTGACAATCTTGAGCTATGATGATATTAAGATATTATGATATGAGTGATATGTTATTAAATTTGGCTAGATGTTATCTTTAAATTTGATTTATGATTTATATGATGTTATTATCTGATGTTATTTTATGTTTTTCTCTTTTTGTATTTAGAACTTGAGATTGGCTTGACTTTATGGGTTGAGTGATGACAAAGATGACTCCTGACATGTAGTTCTAGACACCTAAAAATGTCTCGATGGATCACATTGGCTAACTAAAATCATTTCATTCTAAAACCCACCCTCTTTTCACTTAATTGATTAAATTAGCCTAGCTATTTAATTAATTGCATCATTTTCATCCATTTATCTAATTAATTTAATTAGGTCAATTCATCCCCTTTCATGTTAAAATTTCTTCCTATTAAAATAAATACATCAAGTTATTTAATTTAAAATCCCTAAGTCCTCTTATTTAGTTAAATAACCCCAAGTCATTTAATTAAATATCATATCACTTTTGCCTTTTCATTAAATCATTTATTTAATGAATATCATTCAATTCCCCTAATTGACAACTAAAACTTTGTTTTAATTATCAATTACAAATAAAGCCAATCCCCCCCACTTGTAAGGGAATATTCCTCCTTTGCACAATCCTCCAAAAGGATTATTCCTTCCCCTTTTCCAAAACTAAACTTTGTTTTAATTTGCTAAATTATCGTTTTTCCTCATCCATGAGAATATTCCAAATAATATTCTCTCTTCTCATTTGAAAAGGGAATATTCTTACTTAGCTTCATATGCAAGTTAACTCAAAACTTCTTGTGCAAGTTAACTTGTGACCTCTTGTACAAGTCAAAAGTGTGTTTGTTTGAAGGAATATTAACCCTTGATTAAAATCTCATCTTTCAGTCTCATCCGTTAATGAGAATGCATGATCCATAGCTCCAAATTCTTCCATCCTTGACCATTGATTAGCCTTTTTGATCTCAACCCTCCATTTATTATTTTCTCTTCTATAAATAGGTCACTATGTGGAGACAAATGGATACATCTTTTAACATCAAACTTATGTTATTAAACTCATTTGCACTTGCACTCACATTTTACATCATTTTAGCTTTATTTACTTAAATATTATCTTAGCTTCCATTAATGGCTTCCATGATAATATAGAAGCATACATTTACCTTATTTGTTAATTACCTATATTTTAATATTTTGAAGCTTGCATATATTTAGAGTAGATTTGCATACACCTATATCGACCATATTAGCATAAATCATGTTAGAATAGCTTGCATCATGTTCATTTAGCTTTAAATCATGTTTTCATACACATCTATAAATGGTTTCATGAATTTTCTTCAATAAAATTGATTGAAACAAGCTCATTATCCAAGGGATTGGGAAAGGGTTGTCATTCCACATCAATGTGACACCACTCCCCCAATAGGATAAGTTTCAATGTCTTAGATTAGAGGTTTTTCAAGATTTCATGATTAAAATGTTAGTTTTAATGGCTTCTTTGTCTTTGTTTACAGCGAATGATATTATTGGGATTGATGTTTAGTGGGTTAAATATGCTCAAATTCGTATGGATCGAGTGTAGTTAACCTATACTATGTAATTGGTCACATTTTGGTGCTAGAGGGAGGGAAAAATTTAATGTTTTGTGTGTTTTTTTGGAGAAATTTTGTAGGTTGCACCCTAGAATTTTGCTTGAAACCCATCACTTTTTTAATTATAGAAAATTGGGTGAATTAAATCTTGAAAAATAACTATTTGAGTTTTTTAGATCTTGGTCTTACCTATTTGTAGCTTTTTACAACACTCAATTTCATCGAGAATTGAAAAATATATCTAACTTTTAATTTTGTTGTGTTTTTTTTTTGAATTTTGCCTTTAATCTCTTAAATGCATGATTTTCCTTAATTTTTAATGAATTCTATATGACTAATCTTGTAGAAAGGTTGTTGGGTTTTGAAGATCTCATGTTTAGCATTCCAAAACATTTTACAATTTGAAAATTGATCAATATTTGAGGAAGTTGTTGTCCATCATTAATTTTGTTGTGTTTTTCTAAAATTGTAGGTTTAATCTCTTAAATGCATGATTTTCCTTAATTTTTAATGAACTCTACATGACTAATCTTGTAGAAAGGTTGATGGTCATTGGAAATCTCATGTTTATCTTTCTAAAACATTTTACAATTTCAAAATTGACCAAGATTTGAGGAAGTTGTTGTTATTTCAGGTTGTTGTCCATCATTAATTTTGTTGTGTTTTTTTTTTTTAAATTCTAGGTTTAATCTCTTAAATACATGATTTTCCTTAATTTTTAATGAATTCTATATGACTAATCTTGTAGAAAGGTTGTTGTATTTTGAAGATCTCATGCTTAGCTTTCCAAAATATTTTACAATTTCAAAATTCATCAAGATTTGAGAAAGTTGTCATTATCTCAAGTTGTTATAATCTAATTTTCTAAAAATGTTTCTCAAACACTTGAAAGGATAAAATGAATTAGCTTTCAAAGTTGGATAAAATTGAACCAAACAACCTCACATTCTCTTTAAATTTTTACATGTGCTTTAAATTTTTGATTTGATTTGATTTCTAACATGTCTCTAACTTCTTGCTTTGGTTTTTAGACTAACTGGGTTTTGTAGGTTTGGACAATACAATTTTAAAAAAGAAGCATACTATTATCATTTGAACTATAATTGTAACAAGTGTTTCGACACTTTTGGGGCTATTATAACCCATTTTTAATTCTTTTCTATTTCATGCTTTAGGACCACACTAGCTTTCAATCGAGTTTTAAAATGAATGCTCAAATCAGTTAAATTTGAACCCTCACATCATTTTTACTTGTTGGGTTAAAATTGAACAAGGAAAACACACACTTAGTTTGGTACTTAAAATGAACTCATATTTACTTTCAGGATTAAAATTAATAAGTGTTTTCTATTTCTTGTGGGTTAAATTTTTGTCATTGAATGTGTATGCACTTCTCTCATGCCACTCAACGATCTTTCAATTTGGATTAAAAAATTTGTCATTGACATTTTGTATAATAACCCACATCTTTCAATTTGGATTAAAATGAACCCCATGCTAGTGTAGGGAAAAGGCATTGTGTGTGCTCTCTCCTTGTTTCATGCGATCTAGGAGGTCAAACTACAAATATACTTCCTTTCTTTTGTTTATCTTTAGAGGTCTTTCCTTCTCACTTCGAAAGGAGGGAACGACCCAAGCGGTAATGAGCTAAAGCCAAGCTCTTTCAAATCACTATATAAAAATGTGTTTATGACAAAAGTCATAAACAACAGGTGTGGATGTGTCATACCGACAAGTGTTACCTTTAGTATTCATATGATACATCAAAATCTATTCTTAGGAGGAGATTGGGAGGCCTCTTGATTGAAATAATCTTGAGCTAATCTTGTTGCATGTATGGCCACCTTGAACCGAAGCCCTTACTATGAGCCAAATGTTTAGAAGCTAGAAACCTTTATGCTTGCTACTCCAAGAATGGTTGTTCTGAAGTCATGCCACATTTTACTATTCAATTGTTGAAACAAAAAATCCTTAGGATCTTAGGATCTTCAAGATTTGATATTTGGTGGTCTTGAGAAGTGTGTGTCATGGAGGGGAGCCAATGGACCACCAAATCTCTAACTTTTTACATTGTCTTAGTTTTTTGGAGAAATCCAAGTGGGGATTTAGTGAGTAGTATCTTCTAAGGTAGTAAATGCTTGTGAGTTAGTTTAATACTTTGCTTGGTTCCAAAATCTGAAAACAAACATCAAAAAACTCATTTCAAAAGTTCAAACCCTTTGGTCTAAGTATGGATACCCTTTAAAAACTCCTTGATATTAATTCTTATCCTAAGAATTTATTCTTAGAGAATTCTAAGTATTTTGGTTTATATCTCAATCCATATTTCCCAAATTTAATATAGGCAACTATGGCTTGAAATTCATCCTTTTCACAAAGCGGACCTTGTGGAATTAATGATATTTTTGACATAGACATTCAATTTGAACTTAATGAAGACAAAGTGTTAGTGGTAAGAAAAACTCAGTTAAGCAAGATATTTTGACAAATTGGACCCCACCCAGGACCATTTGGAGACTTACCACTCCCATTGAACAACCTAATCTTACGCTTGCTATCATTCAAAAAAATTTGAACTCATTGAAAGAGAACAATCTGATATAATTAGTAGTTTGAGAATCTTCACTTTTGAAACGAAGGAAACACCCATTTAGTGGAGAAACAAAACAAATATCTTAGACGAAGAAGAGGAACAAACCGATATTGAGGCTAGAAGGCCCATATTATCACCACTCGCATGGCAATAAATATCTTCTTTTCTTTCATAGAATTAGAATTCTCTAAATGATCTCATGCAAAATCAGAATCCCCAAGAGAAAGTCTACATGTCGTCATTTAAAACTCAGACATATTAGTCCAAAAGCTCTCAAAAAAAAAAAATTAGCACTTCACCAAAATAGAATCAGGTTGGTATACAACTTCTACAAACGTACTTCAAGGAACAATAAAAAATTGTATGCATTCTTTTATAGTCAAAACCCAAGTCTCTTTCATGATCTTGAACCTATCTAAATCATTGAGTCTTTAGGATTTGAAAATTTCAGAGGTCTAGCATGTTTCTCACTACCTTGGTCTTGGAGAAAAAAGGTTCATTCTAGGTCAACATTGGGTCAAAAAATTTATCCACCCCTTCATTAAATTTCATCCTTCACTTCATCAAAATTTACAATTTTTCTAAATAAACCAACACTTTTTGACTTAAACATCTATCAAACCAACCCTTAGCTACTCTATATGTGAAATGTATCCTTTTCTATGCACAATAGTTAAGTTAGTTATCATCTTTGAACTAGTTAATCTTGAAGGTCATGAGTCTATCCTAAATATTTCCAAGTTCATCAACATCCTTTATCCAAACATAAAAACATCCAACTTAAGTCAAAAGTGTTGTCCCAAAATGTTTGCAAAAATTGTTTTACATATCATCCACCCTTTTCATCTCCCATTATCATCATTTCTCCCAAAAGACTTAGAGAGTGCATCAACTATAGAGTTCAAACATTATAAATCTCAACACAACTCTCTCATAGGTGACCTAAAATTTATGGTAAAAACAAGATCACAATGCAAGAGAATCATGGACAAAACCAAAGTCACATTCACCTCAAGTGTTCCCAATCCTTTAGAATTCAATCTAAGAAGTCAAGTCACCCCATCACAATAACCCTCATCTCCATCATGGCCCTATGAGATTGAAGATGTTACAAACAACCCATTTGAACTTACTAAGGAAGAAATCATCGAGTACAAACAATAACACCAAACCTTAGAAAACATTACTCTAATTTCCCCATAATTTGTTGCACAATATTTGACACAAGAATTAACAACTCCTTCACTCGAGCTAAATCAAATATCCACTCCTAGTGTTGCCAAGGACTTTGGTCTAACTCTTCCATTCGAAAGAAACACACTTGTGGGTGCTCTCAATACCAATCCACCTCAAATTACAACATGGATACCAACCTTTGGTACCTCAGCCATTCCCAAACACCCCTTGTGTAAGGTCCAAAAATTTCACTTACTAATTATAAACCATAATTGCCAAAATAATTTAATAAAACAAAATTATTATAAAAGGTGTGGAATAAGAGGAATTATTAAATTACTTTCATCACTATATTCAAATTTAATAACATACATCAATGAATCAAGTATATCAAAACAAGGTTGTTCCTTCACTAGATTTAGCCATGTAAGCTTACACAAGAATTATCATCTCAACAATACATGAAAATTCAACTATTGTTATGTAAATTAAGGAAATAGCAAGATCATCAATGCATCCACAAAAGAACCATAACACAAAGAGTTTCATGAGTGGAAAAACATCGTAGGGATGAAACACCACTTACAAGTATGCCTCACTGGCTTAATGAAATGCCTCTCTAATGAAGCCGCATTGGCTAAAAAATCTTAGTGGTTACAAGATGCCTTACCAATAATGATACAAAATGCCTTTCTAGCAATGATTATACTATCTCCCTAACATGATCATTTACAACTTCAATATACATTTCTAAATAATAAAGTAAAAAACTATAGAGGGTCACATGGTACTTATACTTAGCAATTATCCTCTTAACACTTCCACATTTCATATCCTATTATTCATAAGAACTAGAAACTTAACATATAAATAGCATATTTGTCCTGCATGTAGTTACAAGATACTTTTTCCAGTTTCACCAATGCATTATCCTTGCACATGAAATTATGGTAATTTCCACACTATCATAAATCACAGCCAAGTATTGGAAAATGACAATTCTACCTCCAATGACCTCTCAAATATCACACAAGTATATTGAAAAAAAAAAAAGCCAATCACATAAAGCTTCATGAAAGTAATCCTATCCCTACTAGAATACACACATGCCTATGCAAAAATAATTCTTACTTATAAGCTCATTGATTCATAGAGGTTCCATCAATACGAGAATAATACTCTAAAAGAGTTAAGAAGGTATAGCTCATGTATGTATGAGAATACATATATAAGTTATTGAAAATATATGAGTACGTGAGGGAATTCCTAATTTCTCTATACGTGCATGATAAACCATGAGGCATGAGAAGAAAATCATCATTAAATGTAAACTTTAATAATGTAAGGTATGATTTAACATTTATTTATCTTTTTATAAAATCCATAATTGATTCACATTACATAAAATGCGTAGATTAATTGAAATCTACATCTATATAGATCAAGTGTTATAAAATATCTCACATTCCACATTCTATTATTTAATTTAGTCCTCCTATATGAATCTCATACTTAGATTATTTTTCTTTAAAAAAACATATTAAATATTATTTTTTAAATATAATAACTTAATTTGATTTTTTTTACGTTGTTAAATATTTATTCTTTCAAAAGTTCTCTTATATATTTCTAGGGTTCGCTATTTGATTTCATAAGAGATAAGTTTACAAGAAATAAACTCTACATTTGGTTTTATATTTTATCATGATCCTATTTAAGTTATTCCTTCATACAACAATGAATAAACATAATGAATGTACATATTCTCATTTTGATTTGCTTACAAATAGAGCAATATTTCCAATTTAAGAGAATTAGTCAAAATATAACAAGTGTACATAGTTTTGTAGTAATTCACAAAATTGAAATGTCTACGCTTTAAGAGTTAAGCTTGATCACTCACGTAAAAGCATAAGAATATATATATGTATTTACTTATTTCAATTATATTCATAAATTAATCAAGAAAATATAACAATATTGCAAGTATGATTTAATCACTTATTCTCTTTGAGTTTTGATTTTTTCTCTCATCATATTGTAAGTAAATTCGTATTTATACATATACTAACAAACACACGCACACACACACACACACATATATATGTATATATATAAATATATGTGAGAGTATTACAAATATAAATGGATAATATAGAAAGTTACTTTTCAGCTGAAACACTTCTTTTTAAAATACTATTTAATCAATAACATAATATTTTCTAGATGCAACCATAGATATACTATATATATAAATATATCTATATATATATAAATATAAATATTTTAGGAAACTATAAATATATAAAGCTACAACCAAGAAGTAATTATATAAATATACACATTTAAGGAAATTATAAAACAAGCTACAATCAAAAAGTAATTATATAAATATACACATTTTAGGAAATTATAAAACAAGCTACAACCAAGAAGTAATTATATAAATATACACATTTCAAGAAATTATAAAACAAGCTACAACCAAGAAGTAATTATGTAAATATACACAAGTATATATCAATATACAGATTCATATATGTATATATATAATATTATTATTTAAGCTCATAAAATAATCAATTTAAATATAAAAATAAGAGGATTTACAATTTTCATAGGCATGGTTCAGCTAACATTAAATAGAAAATTTAACTTTTAAACACAAATGCAAAATTACAATCATTTGGGAATTCAATAGAAGAGATTTTCTTTTCCAGAATACATTATATTTCACACACATTTGAAATCAAAACACAATGGAGGAGGATTTAAAAACCTGGAAATTGCTTCTTGAAGATTTCCTTCTTGCTTCTCTTTTTTTTTCCTGTAATTCTTCCCTTCGCCACTGTTCATGTTTTCCTGTATTTCAAAAACCCCATTTCTGGAGCATCCATTTTTGGTTATAATTTTTTTTGCAAAGGAATAAAGAAAGATTGTGAAGAATAAGATGGTGTGTTTCTGTTAATGTTTTTCCTCTATTAAAAGATTTATTTTTAGTTTTTGGAGAAAATTGAATCTTGAAAATAATAATAATAATAATAAATTTTATTTCTATTAGGGTTAGATGGCATATATTTAACAAGTTAAACAAAAATATGAACAATAAAATAGAGTAATAAAACACACACAGAAGACAAAACAGAGAATTTAGCATGGTTCACCCAATTTGGGCTACATCCACAAAACCGCAGCCATCCAATGATTTTATTATCTAGTGCAAAACATATTACAATATCGTGAATAATGTCATACTACAACTCTCCATCCCAAATGTTTATAACAAGCTTTTAGAAGCTTCCAGAAATTAGGGTTTACAAGGTCGGCCTTCTTTTTTAGGTGACGAAGCAAAAAGAGGTGAAAAAAATTCTTCGAGGCTGCCGCCCCTGAAACCCCACTTTTCTGGGCCTGCCACCCTTGAACCCCTGCCTGGGGCTCGAACCGACCTTGGACCCCAATGAGGATACATGAAGAGTGTATAGTATAGCATGATCAATCACCACATACCAACAATCTCCCACTTGGAGACTGATCAGGCTCCACACCAACACAATCTCTCACTTGGAGACTGATCTTGGACAACACCAGTGCACTTACAACTCCCACTTGAAATAAGCACCATCGGACCTTGTTGCTCTTATTATACTTTTAACCACGAAGACCAACCGAAGCTGAAGAGGATTTCAACTTCTCCCTTGTCACTGCCTTTGTAAACATATCCATTGGATTGTCATTTGTATGTATCTTTTCCAACTTTACCTGTCTAGCCTCCAATACTGACCGAATGAAATGATATCTCAGTTGTATGTGTTTGGTTTTAGAGTGCAAGGCAGAATTCCTTGCAAGATTTATAGGACTCTAGCTATCTATAAACAAGTGATTTTCAGCCTGTGTTTTTCCCAACTCTTCCATGAAGAATTTAGCCATATCATCTCCTTCGTTGCCTCTGTTGTGGATAAAGAAACCACATTTTGCAACCGATAAATCCAACTCACTGTTGTCCCATCAATTGTAAATATATAACCTATGGTACTCCGCCTGGTATCTACATCCCCTGCCAAATATGAGTCAACATAGCCTTTTAAATCTGTATTAGAGCCCGCAAAACATAAACATATATTGGATGTACCTCTCAAGTACCCGAGAATCCATTTTATCGCATTCCAATGCTCAGCTCCAAGATGACTCATATACCTACGAACAACTCCTATGACATGTACAATAACTGATCTTGTGCATACCATGGCGTACATTAAACTTCCTACAACTAAAGCATATGATACCTTCATTTTTTCTTCCTTCTCTTGTGTCTTTGGACACATACCCTTAGTCATTTTTACATGACTGGGCAAAGGTGTGCTGACAACTTTTGCATTCTCCATATGAAATCTCTGCAACACCTTTTAAACATAATCAACTTGAGATAGAAATATTTTTTTGTTTTTCCCATCTCTTGTAATCTTCATACCAGGGATTTGTTTTGCTGCCCCCAAATCTTTCATAGCAAATAAATTTGCTAACTGTTGTTTTAACTCCCTTATGTGATCCATATTAGACCCAACTACAAGCATATCATCAACATATAAACATAAAATAATGTAGCTATCTTCAGCTAACCTCTTAAAGTAAACACAATGGTCTGAATTACACTTGTTGTAGCCTTGCTCAGCCATAAAACTATCAAATTTAAGATACCATTTTCAAGGTGCTTGCTTCAAGCCATATAAAATTTTCTTCAATCTACACACTAGTTTCTCCTTACCTTTGACCTCAAATCCTTGTGGTTGTTCCATATATATTTCCTCTTCCAAATCACCATGGAGAAAGGTTGTTTTAACATCAATCTATTCTAAATGAAAATCTTTAGCAACCACAATACTTAAAATAGTACGAATAGAAGTCATTTTAACAACTGGAGAAAATATTTCATCGAAATCAATACCCTTTTTTTGTGCAAATCCCTTTACAACCAATCTGGATTTAAATCTTTTCTTACCTCCATCCTCCTCTTTCAACCTATAAACCCATTTGTTTGGTAAAGCCTTTTTACTTGCAGGCTTGCATAATTCCCAAGTCTGATTTTCCAGCAAGGAGTCCATTTCTTCTTCCATTCCATGCTCCCACTAAACCTTGGTATCCACCTGCATGGCTTCATGATAACACTTTGGTTCACCAGCATCAGTTAATAAAATAGAATACAAAGAGGGAGAAAATCTTTCTAGAGGTCTACTTATCTGTGCAGATCATCTAAAATTCACTAGAGTTTGGGGTATTTCTTGTTGTTGTTGTTGCATAGAATGAGGAACCACTAGAACATTGTTGTTTGTAATATCATCCAGCACTGCATAATCCTTTTCTTTCTTCTCATGCTGCTGCAATAGATCTTTGTACAACAATTTCTCATTCATGATGGCATCCCTGCTTCTCACAATTTTCTTATTTTCAAAATCCCAAAGCCTATAACCAAATTCACCAATGCCATATCCAACAAATATACATTTCTTTGATTTTGCATCAAGCTTGGTTCTATTTTCAAAATCTACATGTGCAAATGCTTCACAACCGAAGGTTGTGAGAAAAGAATAACTTGCCTTCTTACCTATCCAAGCTTCCTCTAGAATACCACAGCCCAAAGGATTAGAGGGGCCTCTATTAATTAAATAAACAACAGTTTTTACAGCCTATGCCCACATGTTTAAAGGCAGCCCAACATACATGCTCATAGTTCGTGCACACTCCATTATTGTTCTATTCATGCACTCAACCACTCCATTTTCCTATGGAGTCCTTGGAACCGTTTTCTACCTATGAATACCACTAGAGGAACAATAATCTTCAAACTCTTTGCTGCAATACTCACTACCATTATCAGATCTGAGATATTTTATCTTTTTCCCTGTCTCATACTCAACCAAGCTTCTCTATTTTTTAAAAGTTTCAAATACATTAGATTTCTGCCTAAGGAAATAAATCCATACCTTCCTAGTTGCATCATCAATGAATGTAACATAATATTGAGAGCCACCAAGAGAATATATCTGAGTTGTTCCCCATACATCTGTTTGCACAAGCTCCAATTTCTCAGTTTTCTTTTGTTTCCCATCTTTGAGAAAACTAATTCTCTTTTGATTCCCATAAACACAACATTCATAGAAATCCATATTAACACATTTTAGACCAAGTAAAACATTCTTTTAATGAAGTAATTTCATACCTTTTGCACTCATATGCCCAAGTCTATTATGCCATAGTATTGATTCAAAATCCATAGCAACTATCTGATTTTGTGCCTGCTGAACTGCAACAACTGTTCCTGAACATTGATTTTTATCTACAATAGCTAAAGTAGAAGGAACAATATGACCTGTACAAAGATATAAGGTGCCTAATTTCACACCTTTTTCTACCACTAAGGCACCTTTTGTAACCTTCCAATTTTATCACTAAATGTAACAACACAACCTTCATCATCTAGTTGCCCTACAAAAATTAAATTTCTTTTTAACTTTGGAACATGCCTTACCTCATGTAGCAGCCAATGATTCTCATTCTGCAACTTAATCTTGATTCTTCCCTTTCCAACAATCTGATAGGGTTTGTTATCTCCCAAATAAACCAGCCCAAAATCCCCTTGGACATAGTTGAGAAAATAATTTCTATGGGGTGTAGCATGAAATGAAGCCCCCGAATCTAACACCCAAGAATCATCAATATTGTCAAGGGAAAGAATCAATGCATCCTCATCAAATTTATTACTTACCACATTTGTCTCCTTCTTTATTTTTCTGAGACCAACAATCTTTCTTTAGATGACTTGGCTTTCCATAGTACCGACAATCCCTCTTGTCTCTAGATTGAGACCTTCTGTCCTTTGATTTTCCTTGTGACTTCCCATGACTTCTAGAATTGTTTCCCCTCTCCTTTGTTCTGCCCCTGCTTTCTGCATTCAAAACACTACCTGATGTGGATGTTCCACTTGATCTTTGTCTACGAATTTCCTTTCTCAAAATAACACCAATAACATCATCAAACTTCAATGTATTCGAACTAGAAACAAAATTGCTAACAACCATTACCAAGCTATTCAAGCTTTCAGGAAAAGAACACAGAATCAAAAGAGTCCTAACTTCTTCATCAAAGTTTACTTTTACAAAATTTAATTGACTGGTAACCATATTAAACTCATTTAAATGATCAACAACTAACCCACCTTCTATCATTTTCATATTAAATAAACGCTTCATAAGAAATACCTTATTCGAAGCGAAAGAATTTTCATATAACTTTGCTAGGGTTTCCATCAACTCTTGAGTTGTCTTTGCTCTTGTAATATTGAATGCCACCGATTGTGCCAAGTATAAATGAATACTACCAAGTGCCTTTCTGTCCAAAATATCTCAGTCCTCATCCGACATTGTTGTGGGTTTCTTGGTTTTCCCTTCCAATGGCCGCCATAAATCCTTCTGATAGAGGTAGTCCTCCATTTGCATCTTCCATAACTGATAGTTCTATCCATTGAACTTCTCAACCTTCAACTTGCTGTTGTCTTCCATTGCTCCCACTTAACTGTGAGACTCCCACTCAACCGTGAGACTTTCCTGCAAACAATAATTGAAAACAACCCACTCTAATACCACTTGTTAGGGTTAGAAGGTAGATATATAACAAGTTAAATGTAGATATGAATAATAAAACAGAGTAATCAAACACACACATAAGACAACACAGAGAATTTAATGTGGTTCACCCAATTTGGGCTACATCCACAAAATTGCAGCCATCCAATGATTTTATTATCCAGTGCAAAACATATTACAATATCATGAATAATGCCATACTACAAATCTCCATTCCAGTTTCTTATAACAAGCTTTTAGAAGCTTCCAAAAATTAGGGTTTACAAGGTTGGACTTTTTCTTTTTTGGTGACGAAGTGAAAAAAGGTGAAAAAAAAAATCTCGAGGGCTGCCACCTCTAAACCCCCGCCCGAGGCCCGACCCATCCCTAGACCCTAGACCCCGGTGAGGATACATGAAGAGTGTAGAGTATAGCATGATCAGTCACCACATACCAACAATTTCATGCACAATATTCATACCTGATAAATAAAGAATTCATATTTTAATTACCAATGAAGTAACTATCCTTAGTAAATAATAAATAAGCCATTCAATTTGTAAATTGAATATCTATTTGAAAATAAATAGTGATGAAATATCTTTTATTTGCGATTTAAATATTTAGTCAAAATGAAATATCACTTGCACTTAAAATATTTTTTCCTAAATAATAAGGTATTTTAATTTAATTGTAAATAAATTAATTATTCTAAATAACAAGCATTATCAATCAATTGAAAAACAATGAATTCTCTAATTAAAATATAATTAATTCCATTTTGTTTCATTTGATTATAAAATAATTTAATTAAACATTTAGAAGTACGAACAATATAATCATTCAACTAAATTAAATACTAAATGAATCAAAATAGTATTATTCAATTATAGATTACTTACTGAAAATAGGGGTTGTGACATCCTTCCCCCCTTAAGAATCATCGTCTCGATGATCTACTTAACTATAAGATAGAAATTTCATACCTCTTTACTCTATTTTACCTTAATGGCACAGTCAGCCCACCTGACAAAGATATCATCTTTTTCAAGCAGCCATCTATTTATAACAACAAGAATTCATGTGGCTAGCATTCATAACTTGCACACCTTGTTAGCATGTCATGCCTTCATTAAGTTCACTTTATTTACCTTAACTAATAAAAGCATGCAAACTAATTCATTTCTTTCATACAATCTTTTATATCTTATTCAAATCTTTTTCATATTCCAAGATATTTATCGATAGATAGAAAAAAATTATGTTTATTTTGTCAACATACCTCTTTGTATGAGATGTTAGTATAATTTCCTTTATGATGATAAACAAGAATCCCATAATACTTGTTATCATCATTAGCGAATTAAAATATGTACAAAAGAAAAGTCTCAAAAATCTGAAAATGTCAAATAATTACAACAAGGTCTTCCTCCTGGTCAACAACATAAAAGATAAGAAGATCAACAAGTTACAAAAGATCATCAACATGATTAGAAACATCAAATATAAGATCACTTACTAAAACAAAATCTTCAAGTTGGTTACCATAGCAACCCGAAATACTAGATGCCAAGAAGATCATCAAGAGCTCAATACTAATTCAACCAATTACTAAATCTCACCACAAAAGTAAATCTCAATCTATAATTGAAAAAAGAAGAAGTAAATTTCTATTAAAAAGCATAATCCTTTACCTTTTTACAAATGCAAAAAAAGTGCATTACATTAATTGACTAAACAAGCCATATAATGATCAATAAAATGATACATATACATCTTTGAATTACATACATAAAATAGAATATTTAATCAATCTTTAGCTGCCATAACCCAATGGTCTTCCGCAAGTTGAAGGTCAAGAGCATGGTTAAGGTGCTTTTTCCACCCAACCATGACACATAACACTTCCCCAGGATTCTTCCTAACTTTAAGAACACCTGGCCCTACTCGAGGTCCCTAGAAACCTATAACAATAGGGAAAGAGGGAAACTCTTGATGCATGCTTGATGCCTTATATGCACTCTTATACTAGAATTAACATATTTATTACATACAAGATGTGGTAGAGAAACATATAAAAATTCTAGACATTCATCATCCATCTATTTCAATGGTACAACTCGCTTTGGCCAAAGCATATATACAAAATTTGGTTGATCTTGAAAAAGATCACCTTCTTTGTTAGCCCACATTCGGTATCCTGTTCCGAAAGGCAAGATTAAAGCTTATAACACACAACACATTCAATAAGACTAATCTAATTGCATAGAATAAGGATCAGATGATATAATAGTGCATAACATGCTCAAGTGCACATAGAATGAATAATTAACGAACAAGAATACGTGAGCCCTTGGTGCCTAACTCACACCAGGTATGAATACACAATTTACTTGTAGTTCCTTACTTACAAAAATATAGAATATGCCTTGCATATATTGAGCATTACTCATTCAATTTTTCATACAATAAAAATGGTAAGTGCTTCTCTTGCACAAGTGCATTGCTCGCACAAGAGATGAAATATGCATAAAGTTAGTAGTACAATTATAGTGATCATTACTCGATCTAGGAAACAAAATGAGTATCAAAAGTGTATCTCCCACACAAATAATGAATGTAATAATTACTCAAGTGCTTTATTCATACAAAGGAATCAATAACTTACTCTAGTGTATCACTCGCACAATGACAACAACAATATGAAGTATGTATCACTCAAATAAGTATAGAGAACATTTCTCGTTCAAGTATAAATATAAGTATAATTAAGGCAAAAAAATTTCTTATGATATGAATACAATCACCCATACAAATGTGTCATTCACATGGAGCAGGAGAAGTTCCTTATTGTACAAGTATCATTCTCAGATATTACATCACACATACCTTCACTAATAACAATCGAGCATAAATGATTCATCACATCAATCACTTATGCCTAGTCTATTAGACACATCAAGATATTTATCTAACCAAATTATATCATGAAACACCAATGAAGATTATTAATACATTTGAACCTTGTTCTTTCACATGATCTTGTGGATTCTACTAGATCCAAATCCTGTAAGAATAAGACGGTGCTCAACAATCAATTTTCCCAAAGCCCAATACTCTTACAAACATTCTTCCCTTTAAAACATCCTTCTTAGGTTTCCTACCTTCAAGAAGGCTCAACCAATAATTATCCATTATTATCAACTTTATTTACTTCACTAGTGTTTTTCCTTCTCCCTCATATCAAAATTTCATATTTTCTCCTTTCCTTGTATCTTTCGACCTATTCATCCTTTATTTCATCAGAGAGATCTCTCTTCACAATATACTTCTCTTATTAATTCACTTTTATTGCCACATCATCATTCCTAGGTTGTCACCATGTACTATTTGTCTTGGCTCACTTCAAACAACACTATATATTATCCATCTTGTCTTATTTAAAATAGTCACCATCACCCTTACTAGAAATTCATATGAAAACATGACTAAGCCGAAGGGGACTCACACCTCTAGAGTTTCTGAATGATCGAACTATATCTAAATTTCTAATCGGTTCCCACTAACCATATAAGAATCACCAATTCATCAAAAGAATCTTGACCCACAACTAGGGTTCTCTATTCAATACAACATGTTCATATGCTACAATACGACCTAAGCAGAGAAGACTTGAGGCCCAAGTGTTGAACCTGAGTGCTCTGATACCAAAATGTAAGGTCCGAAAATTTCACTTACTAATTATAACCCATAATTGCCAAAATAATTTAATTAAAAAAATATATTATAAAAAGGTGTGGAATAAGAGGAATTATTAAATTACTTTCATCTCTATATTCAAATTGAATAACATACATCAATGAATCAAGTATATCAAAACAAGGTTGTGCTTTCCCTAGATTTAGCCATGTAGGCTTACACAAGAATTATTATCTCAAAAATACATGAAAATTCAACTATTGTAATGTAAATTAAGGAAATAGCAAGATCATCAATGCATCCACAAAAGAACCATAAAACAAAGAATTTCATGAGTGGAAAACCCTCTTAGGGATGAAAAACCACTCGCAAAAATGCCTCTCTGGTGGAGCTGCACTAGCTACAAAATATCACTAGTTACAAGATGCCTTATTGGCAATGATACAAAATGCCTTTCTAGCAATGATTATATTGTCTCCCTGACATGATCATTTACAACTTCAATATAAATTTCTAAATAATAAAGCAAACAACTATAGAGGGTCACATGGTACTTCTACTTAGCAATTATCTTCTTAACACTTCCACATTTCATATCCTATTATTCATAAGAATTGGAAACTTAACATATAAATAGCTTATTGTCCTGCATGTAGTTGCAACATACTTTTTCTAGTTTCACCAATGCATCATCCTGGCACATGAAATTATGGTAATTTCCACACTATCATAAACAACTTCCAAGTATTGGAAAATCAGACAATTCTACCTCCAACGACCTCTCAAATATCACACAAGTATATTGAAAAAAACATAAGCCAATCACATAAAGCTTCATGAAAGTAATCCTATGCTTGCTAGAATACACACATGCCTATGCAACAAGAATGCTTACTTCTAAGCTCATTGATTCATGGAGGTTTCATCAATAAGAGAATAATACTCTAAAAGAGTTAAGAAGGTATAGCTCATGTATGTATGAGACTACATATATAAGCTATTGAAAATATATGAGTATGTGAAGGAATTCCTAATTTCTCCGTATGTGCATGAGAAACCATGAGGCATGAGAAGAACATCATCATTAAACTTAAACTTTAATAAGGTAAGGTATGATTTAACATTTATTTATCTTTTTATAAAATCCATCATTGATTCACATTACATAAAATGCATAGATTAATTGCAATCTACATCTATATAGATCAAGTGTTATAAAATATCTCTTATTCCATAATTAATTCTTTTATTTAGTCCTCCTATATGACTCTCATACTTAGATTATTTTTCTTTAAAAGAATATATTAAGTATTATTTTTTAAATATAATAACTTGATTTGATTTTTTTTACTTTGTTAAATATTTATTCTTTCAAAAGTTCTCTTATATATTTACAGGGTTCACTGTTTGATTTCATAAGAGATAAGTTTATAGGAAATAAACTCTACATCTGGTTTTATATTTTACCATGATCCTATTTAATTTATTCCTTCATACAACAATGAATAAACATAATGAATGTACATATTCTCATTTTGATTTGCTTACAGATAGAACAATATTTCCAATTTAAAAGAATTAGTCAAAATAGAACAAGTGTACATAGTTTTGTAGTAATTCACGAAATTGGAATGTCTACACTTTAAGAGTTAAGCTTTCTCACTCACATAAAAGCATAAGAATATATATGTATTTACTTAATTAAATTATATTCATAAATTAATCAAGCAAATATAACAATATTGCAAATCTGATTTAATCACTTATTCTCTTTGAGTTTTGAATTTTTCTCTCATCATATTGTAAGTAAATTCATATTTATACATATACTAACACACACATATATATATATATTTTATATATATGTATATATATAAATATATGTGAGAGTATATACAAATATAAATGGATAATATAAAAAGTTACTTTTCGACTGAAATGCTTCTTTTTAGAATACTATTTAATCAATAACATAATCTTTTATAGATGCAACCACAGATATACTATATATATAAATGTTTTATCAGAATAATTCAATAAATATATCTATATATATATATATATACATATTTTAGGAGATTATAAATATATAAAGCTACAACGAAGAATATTTATATTTGTTTTTAAAAACTATTGACATCTACTTCTCAACATGTTTTATCTTATACTTCAAATAGCATACTCAATATACATATATTCTCAGGAAACTTTATACCGATTTTCATATGTGGGTAAAAGAAGTAATTATAAAACAAGCTATAGCCAAGAATATACACACATTTCAAGAAATTATAAAACAAGCTACAACCAAGAAGTAATTATATAAATATACACATTTTTGGAAATTATAAAACAAGCTATAGCCAAGAAGTAATTATATAAATATACACAAGTATATATCAATATACAGATTCATATATGTATATATATATAATATTATTATATAAGGTCAGAAAATAATCAATTTAAATATAAAAATAAGAGGATTTACAATTTTTGTAGGCATGATTCAGCTAACATTGAACATAAAATTTAACTTTTAAACACCAATGCAAAATTACAATCATTTGGGAATTCAATAGAAGAGATTTTATTTTCTAGAATACATTAAATTTCACACACATTTGAAATCAAAACACAATGGAGGAGGATTTGAAAACCTGGAAATCGCTTCCTGAAGATTTCCTTCTTGTTTCTCTTTTTTTTCCCTATAATTCTTCCCTTCTCCACCGTTCTTGTTTTGCTGTATTTCAAAAAACCCCTTCTCGAGCATCCATTTTTAGTTATAATTTTTTTTGCAAAGCAATATAGAAAGATTGTGAAGAATAAGATGGTGTGTTTCTGTTAATGTTTTTCCTCTATTAAAAGATTTATTTTCAGTTTTTTGAGAAAGTTGTATCTTGAAAACAATAATAATAATAAAGTTTATTTCATGCACAATATTTATCCCTGATAAATAAAGAATTCCTACTTTAATTACCAATGAAGTAACTATCCTTAGTAAACAATAAATAAGCCATTCAATTTATAAATTGAATATCTATTTGAAAATAAATAGTGATGAAATATCTTTTATTTGTAATTTAAATATTTAGTCAAAACAAAATATCACTTGCACTTAAAATATTTTTTCCTAAATAACAAGGTATTTTCATTTAATTGTAAATAAATTAATTATTCTAAATAATAAGCATTATCAATCAATTGAAAAATAATGAATTCTCTAATTAAAATATAGTTAATTCCTTTTTGTTTCATTTCATTATAAATTAATTTAATTAAACATTCAGAATTATGAACAATATAATCATTCAACTAAATTAAATACTGAATGCATCAAAATAGTATTATTGAATTACATATTACTTATTAAAAATAGGGGTCATGACACCTTACATCAACATAAACCACTTACAATTATTGAACCCATGACAACATCAATATATCGAGAGTACCCATCTTCATTGATCCCCATAAGTACCACAAGTGTGCCCAACATCCCTCAAGGAAGTGTGGAAAAAGTCTCTCAAATAAATCCACAAGGGCATTCCAACACCCTAGCACATAGTCAACCTTTAACACAAATAGGGAAATCTCTATAAAATCCACCAACTAGTTCATCCGCACCATTGGTTTTAGAAAACACATCCATCATCAACCCAAATCAAAACAATCCATTGGTCACAAATCCCATCAACCAAGGTAATACCTTGTCCACATCCGTAGCACAAGGAAATCCTCAAGACATTGGACAAGGGAATATTTTAAATGAATGGACTCAAGGTCCTAGTATTTCATTACCATTGCAAAATCTAATGGCACCATGCTCATCTTTCCCCATGGTCCCTTTCACCATGCAAAATCAAATGGGAGCTCAAAATTACATTCCTCCATCTCAATCCACCATATTCCAAGGAATGTTAAACAAAGGGAATCCCCAACCTCTCATCAAAAATTTGCTACCCACTCAGAACATCAACACCCAAAATCCATCATAGATATCCCAACAACTAGTTGATCCTACATTGCAAGCACATGCCTTAGCTTTACAACAAGTACAACAGGATTATGAGAAATCCGTCCAATAGTAGCAACAACAACATCAAGTAGCCTTAGCAATATAATAACAATAGAAACAACAACAATGACAACAACAATAACAACAAGTAGCCCTAGTAACAAAACAACAACAACAACAATAGCAAGAAGCCTTAGCAACATAGCAAACAACCTTAGCCCAACAACAACATCTATCCCATCAAGAAGTCTTAGTAGCATAGTAGAAACAAGAAGCCCAGCATCAAGCAGCCTTAGCAGCACAACAACAACAACAAGACCAATAGCAAGCCCTAGTGGCACAACAACAACAAGCAACCCTTGTGGCTCAACAACAACAACAAGCCTTACTAGCTCAATAGTATGCCCAGAAATAGCAACAAGAAGAAAGTTCTTACTATAATCTTCAACCAAACATCATCAATATAAATGCATTAGGAACATATGCATCAACACCTTAATCACCTTCACAAAATCCCACACCACCATATACACCGTACAACACTTTATCATATTAGAATCCCACATATAACCCATCTTCCATCCCACAATATGCAATGTATGTTCCTTCACCAAAATCGCAAGATGATCTAGCATTGCAACTTAAGGCATTATCACATGAAATGTAGGATCTTCAGAAAGGCAATAAAAAGAAACTCCATACACAAAACTTATGTCCATATCCATTCGATCAAAATATCTCAATGGTATCATTCCTTCCTAGCTTTGAAATCTCTAAATTTGATAAATAAAAAAGGAGAGGAGCTATTGTGGACCATGTCAAAGAGTTTAATTTCATGTGTATGGAGGTGGCCTACAATGATTCTTATCTAAATTCCCTCTTCCCCCAAAGTTTAATAGGTCCTACCATGGATTGGTTTTCTCAACTACCATCAGGTATCCAAAATTTTCAACAAATCATCGATAAATTCATAGATCACTTCTCCTTTAACCTTGACATGGACGTCAGCTTAGAAGAGTTGTATACTCTCAAAAACATAAAGGAGAATCTTTCACCAATTTATTGCAATGGTGGAGACAAAGAGCTAGTAAGAGCAAGTGGCCCCTTCTTGATGAACAACAAGTAGGGATCATCATAGAAACTCTGTATCTAGATCTATCCTTCAACTTAAAAATGTAGCGCATCACCTCATATGATGAGCTTTTCCCTAGAGCCATTAACATTGAAAGAGCTCCAATCTCACAAGGAAATACTCTAGCTTACAATCGCCCATCAACTAATTCAAATGACAAGCCTCGTGTCTAGGTTAAGAGAAAAAACATAACAAATGATGGCATGGTATATTCTAAGGTAGTCCTAAGTGCTCCTAAACCAAGAAAAAATCAAGTTGCTAACATTCAACCAATTGTGCAGCAAACAACACCTCCTCAAAACAATCAGATCAACAACACCGAAACACAAAGATGAATCCCTAACAAGAAAAACTATCCCAAATACAAGTACACACACTTATCTAAACCTATCAAAACCATCATGAAGAAGTTGGTCAAGTCAAACTTGATAATTCTACCCAAATTTGAAAACTACCAATAACCACAAGAGAAGCCATCCTAGTACAACGAGAATGATCTTTGTGACTTTAACAAAATCAAAGGACACAAAATCACAAACTGCATGAGAGTCAAAAATATTGTCTAAGATCTTATAGAGAATGACACTATATCTATTGAAGTACCAACTGGTAACCAAGATCTTAAGATATATAAGAACCCTATGGTAGATCATTGGAAATGGAACAAAGGAAAATCTAAGGATTACACAAACACATGCATTGTACCTATTTAAATATGGTCATTTCCTGTGATAGTGTTAGCACCGTTGTTACCATCAAAGGATATAGTGCAAAGTGTGGAGTCACCACATGACATGGAAAATTCACCATAGAAGGAGTCTCATCTCAATCCAGGGCACAACATACTTTTTGAACATCATATCCTTGCAAGTACAATATCCTAGATAAGCTTAAGAAGACACCAACACAAATATCAATCTTTGAACTATTAAGGCTATCCTATTCACATAGGGAAATATTAGAGAAATCTTTGACACAGTCATCTGTCCTTGGGGATATTGATACATATCAATTTCAAGCTATGGTAGGGCATATCGCTAATCATCTTCTCACCTTCTCAGAACATGACCTACCATCACAACCATCTCATAGTTGTTCCTTACACCTTGATTTTTTTATTCATAAGAACAAGGTCAATAGAGTCTTAGTGGATGGAGGTGTTGGTTTGAAAATTTGCACTCCTTAGTTGATCAAGAACTTGGGCTATTCAGAGGATACTATTGAGAAAGCAAAGAGTACCAACATCAAATCATATGATGATCAAGAGCAACTATCACATGGTATCATTGCACTACCCATCCAAGTAGGACCTATCATTTTAAAAACTACATGCCAAGTGTTAGACCTAGATCTTCCCTACAACATCCTACTTGGTCGACCATGGATCCATGACCTAAAAGTTGTAGCCTCAACCTATCATCAATGTGTAAAGTTTTCTTTTGAGGGCAGAGAAATTACCATCCATGGAGATCCTATACCTTATTACTACTACAAGAACCTTGAGGCCAAGTTCTATAAGATACCCCAAATACCCAAGAATGATGAAGGGCCTGCACCTTCTACCTCATTTGTTTACCCATCATCCCTTGCATCAACCTCAGAAGAAAAAACACCTATTATGCAAAAACTTCCCGACATCAAAGTAGTGATCCAGGATGATGGTTGTGGAAACTATAAGCTAATGAAGAATACCTTTGTGTTAGGGGAGCCACCTCTTTCTCCTCAATCCCAAGGGAAACCCAAATCTAGAAACAAATATCTTGAAACAATCAATATGGAAGCTACTACCTTCACCAAGTGGGGGGATTTGAACCAAGACCATGTGAATGAGGAGGATGTCTCTAAACTCCTCTATTAGGATGAATGACCTATCCCTATTCTTCTCATGGAAGATGACAACAAAGGCTTATAGCTAATGAAGGGATGGGGATATAACAAGAATGAGAAGCTAGGATAGAATAACTATGGTTTACTAGAACCCATCATTCTAGAGAAATGCCTAAAGAATCTTAGACTAGTTTGTACTACTAGCAAGGTCACCCTCATTGGCAAAGGTAATTCCACTAAACGAAACAAGGCTTCCTCTTGGTTACCTACATTGTGTGATATGACCTTAGATGACTTTCCCCTTGATGTTGTTGACCTATTTGGGAGAAACTCCCTCTTCATGATATTAATAACATCCTTTTCTCAGAGCAATCAATCGACTGAAATACGCCTAGTATACCCACAACTTGTTGAATTGGACCAACAAGGACCACGGATTCTAGATTTATTCAAAAATGTCAAAGCAATCTCAGAATTAATGGGACTCTATGAAAACTAATTGTGGCAAGATCATAAAGCTAGTTTTTACATAGAGCTAGACACAAGGGCGTACTATGGGAAGATGATTGAGTCCTTGGGTGATCCCACAAAGCTGGTTTACAATTTCTAAGAGATTCTGATTTTTGCTGAAATCACATATTTTTAGAAAATATAATGATTTAAGCTTTTAAAAGTTTCATTTTAAGGATTTGAATTGAAGAAGGTTTGATCAAACCACCTTAGATCAAACCCCCTTGGATAGAACCTTGCTAGTTTTAAACCATACCTACAATGGAGTCTCTTTTACACCTATAAAATGCTGATAAATAATCATTTTTTATTTACCTTTTGGGGGATCAAATGAATTCATTTAAAATTCATTTGAAATGATCATGGTAGTCCTCAGAACGATCTATCCAAAAAATATAATTTTAATATGTTTTGATTTTATTATTTATTTTCTTTTTTAGTTTTATTAAACATAGGTTTTTCATCGAAAATCAAGCTCTCTATTTTGAACATGTGGAAAAATAGTAGATTATCAAAATAAAATTTTAAAAAATATGTTCAGGCTGGGCATTGATGTCCTTCATCCATTGAATTTTTTTTATGAATTTTGATACATACAAAAAAAATTATGTTGTATACAATTTGACTATGTTTCAATTGTAATTGGTTTGACTTCGAAACTTGATTAAGGAAAAAATATTAAAAAAAACTCTATGAAACCAAATGAAAGTGCTAGATATCGTAGTTACAAATATAAATTTGAAAAAAATAGAATTTTATCCTTCATACAAAAAAAAATATGCTGTATATGTTGAGCATCATTCCTTAAAAATGTTGTTTTTAAAAAAAAAAACTAGTTTTCGAGGGAGATGGAAAAGAAGTGCAATATGATTCCAAAAATTTTGAAAAAAATATATTTAGAATCTATAGGAAAAAATTCACAAATCACTAATTTGCATCATCTTCAAATTCCTCACGGTTTAGCCTGTATAGGAGCCCGGAAGTGAAGATTTAGTTAAAAAAAATCAGTTCAGTGTCCAGTTTGCCCAAAAATTGTAAACCAATATTGTGGGATCACCCCCTTCAGTCACAAAATTAATGAAATGCAACTAACATGTAGATCTCTAAGTGAAAACCACATTGTGGCACTTTTTTATCCTAAAATAGTAAAAAGAAAGGACGTATCCAAGGATGAAGGATTCAATCTCCCCCTTAGTGCAATGCATCCAGAGAAGTCACTAGTTCTAGAAGAAAAGGCCACTCCAGTCAATGTGGGAAGAGAAGAAGCACCCAAGATCACTTTCCATCTTGAATACTTGTTGGATGAAGAATAGAAGAACCTAGTAGCATTCATAAAAGAGTGAAGAGCTAAATTTGCATGGTCATACATTGATATGCTAGGGCTTGACCCACAAGTGGTTGTGAATCACTTAACAATTTATCTTGAAGCCAAGACAATGAAGCAAAAATCAAGGAAGATGTGCCCTGAGATAGAAATCTTGGTGAAACTTGAGTTACAAAATCTTCTTGATGTTGGATTCATCTGACTGATAGATTATCTTGAGTGGGTTTCAAACCTGGTACCAATCTCCATACCCACTGGGGGCATCATAATATGCACAGATTTTAGAGACTTAAATAAATCATGCCTGAAAGATGGTTTCCCTCTTCCTAACATTGACCTCATCATGGACTTAACAACATGGCATGAAATGCCATCACTCATGGATGGTTTTTCAGGCTACAATCAAATAATGATCACCAAGGAGGATCAACACAGAACTATATTCACTTGTCCATAGGGAACATATTGCTAGAACATGATGCCATTTGGGTTGAAAAATACAAGAGCGACCTATCAAAGAGCAATGGCCCTCATATTTCATGACATGATCCACAAAATAGTTGAAGATTATGTGGATGATATTTTGGAAAAATCAAAGAAAATGAATGAGAACATACAAGTCTTAGGATCCATCTTTGACTGACTCGATGAGTACAAGCTATGGCTAAATCCAAAAAAGTGTGTATTTGGGGTTACATCGGGGAAACTTCTTGGCTATATCATATCACAAAGAGGGATAGAAATTGATCTGGACAAAGTAAAAGCCATGCATGACATGGAAACACCACAAATACTAAAGTAGATGAGAGTGTTACAAGGAAGGTTGTAGTCCATTAGAAGGTTCATAATGAAATTATTAGACAAATCCCACCCTTTTCAACATCTTATCCATAAAGGAATAACTTACAAGTGGGATGAGAAGTGTGAAAAATATTTCCAATAATCAAAGACTATCTATTGACACCTCGAGTGCTCATGTTGTTGATACTAAACAAACCATTGATCCTATATATCTTAACAACATCAATTGCACTAGGTTCTATTTTATCACAACATGATGAAGACAAAAAGGAAAGGTCTATCTATTACATCAGTAGGACATTGGTAGGCTATGAAATGAACTATTCATCCATTGAGAAAGCATGCTTAGCAGTGGTATTTGCTTCACAAAATTCAGACACTACATGTTGTCTCATCAAGTCAAGCTTATTGCAAAGATCGACCCATTGAAATATCTGTTATCCAAAGCCACTCTTAGTGGGTGAATGGCCAAATAGGTAATGATCTTAACTGAATTTGGCATAGTGTACATGGAATGCAAGGAAATCAAAGAACAAGTGATCACAGACCAGCTAGATGATGCACCTATCTATGCCGAGAACCCTTTGATATTTGAATTCCATAATGAATCAGTATTCCATGTAAATCTAACCAATCAGTGGAAAATGTATTTTGATGGATCATTTACCCAACATGGATCAGGAGCAGGTATTCTTTTCATCACCCCTCAAGGAGATTGCATCCTAGAGTCATGCAGGTTATCATTTTCATGTACTAACAACATTGTTGAGTACACAACCCTAATCATAGGTCTAAGAATAGTAGTTCAGTGGAAAATACAAGAGATGAAAGTCTATGGAGACTCATAGTTGGTTATCAACCAAGTCAATGATGACTACCAAACTAAGGAAGACAAGCTTACTCATTATAAAAATATGGTAGAAAATCACAAGGACCTTTTCGTTGATATAACTTTTGAGCAAATTCCTCAAATGAACAACTGAGTAGCAGATGCTATGGCGAACATTGGATCATTGTTAGACATGTTGAACAACATCCTCCACTGTGAATTTTTTGTAGAACAACTTCTCATACCAACTTTCAAAATCACATAATCTGAATTTGTGTGTGTTATTGTTGGTCTTGGATCTGCACGGTATCATGAAATATTCATCTACCTAAGCAAAGGACCCTCCCATCTGATATCACCTCCAACCTTAAAAATACCTTTGTAAAGGAGACATCCCAATTCATGATCCTAGGTGATACCCTTTACTACTGAAGCATTGAAGGGACACTACTATGATGTCTTAACCAAGAGGAAGCCTTGATCACTTTAATCGAAGTACACGATGGCATATGTGGTTCCCATTCTATTGGTATGACATTAGCTAAGAAATTGTTGAGGACTGTGTACTATTGGCCAAACATGGAAAGAGAAGCTCATCAGTATGTGCATAAGTGTGTCCAATGTCAAAAATATGAAGATCTGATTCATGCTCTAGCTGAAGAATTGCAACCAATGGTCACACCTTGGCCTTTTTCACAATGGGGGCTTGACCTCATAAGAAAAATCACTCCAACTTCATCTAACGACCACAATTTCATCATAATAGCCACTAAGTATTTTACCAAGTGGGTCGAAGCCATTCCTATGACCGACATAATGAGGAAGAAAATTTCCAAGTTTATCTTGAATTACCTAATCCGTCATTACAGTATTTCAAAATCCCTTATCCTAGACAATGGAATGCCCTTCAAAAATCAGGATGTGAAAGAGCTATGTCAAAGATTAAACATCCAACACCGATTCTCTACCCCATATTACCCCCAAGGCAACAATCAAGATGAGGCTAAAAATAATACCATTCTAAAAATCCCAAAGAAAATGGTCAATGAAGTTGCTCATGACTGGAATCTATATTTAAATCCCACCCTATGGGCCTATCAAACAAGTATCTAAATGACTATAGATGCAACCTCTTTCTCCTTGGTCTATAGATCAGAAACCATCTTGCCTATTGAGGTTGAGCTTCCATCACTACGAGTGTCACTACAAAACTTAATCATTGATGAAGAATACAAAGTATCTCACCTAAATGAGCTAGAATTCTTTGATGAGCATTGTCTTGATGCCCTTAACCACTTGCAAGTATATCAAAACTGACTGAAATATAGCTATAGAAAGATGATCAAGAATTAATCTTTCTAGGTAGGGGATCTTGTCCTAAAGCATAATCAGAAGAGTCTTTGAGATTGGGATAGTAAAAGAAAGTTTGAGCTTGAATTGTTGGGTCCCTTTGTCATCACATCAAGCTATGGATTAGGAGCATATTAGCTATCTACACATTCAAGTGAACCTTTGCAGGAACCAACCAAAAACTTGCATCTTAAAAAGGCTTATGCCTAGTCTTGAATGGTCTAAATATGAAAATATAAAAAAATTTAAAAAATATCAAAATCCAAAAAAAGAGAAAAAAGATTGAAAAAAGTAAAGAAAAAAATCATTCTGTAGTGAAAACCACTTCAGTGGCACTTTTCTCAAGTACCTTGGTGAAAACTTGGCAAACAAGAACCTTGCATAGATAAAGCACCTCCATCTACCTTTAGATCTGGTAGACCTCCTAAATTTGGGTGAATTTGTGGCGTGTCTTTCCTTGTCATGTCCCTGTGCTTTTGAGCTTTAGGGTAGAGCTTAGGGTTTTAGGTTAAAAACCCTCTTTTCAAAATTTGTATGGTCATAAATGTTGAATTTTATAATCATTTGTTGACCTGTGCACTTGGTTACCAGTCACCTAAGTTGTATCTTGAGCCATTGAAATCATTTCTTGCACCGATCCCTTTTGTCAAGGTTTGTCAGTTACTATCTGTGAGTTAAACATTTTAAATTTTTCCATAGTCAAGCTAGATAATTCATGTTTAAAGACTTAGGTTTCAAGTCTTCAAACATGAGGGTTAAGTCTCATTGACCTAGTTATGGCCCCATCTTTAGAACTAACATTTGTGTATGTGCAGATTTTCTTGACCGCCTGATCTCATGGGTTGAATCTTTACCGTTCCCCATGCACCCCGCGAGGAATGTTGGTGACATCACGAAGAAGTTGTAGGATCAGTGGGCATTGGAAACGTGTCCCTTTTGCATGGTGGGGCCCAGACTCCACTATCATTCCAATGGGATGAAGCTTTAGATTGAATGCCAAGATGTGATGGTGAGATCAAATCTTAGTTCTTCCCCGCGCATCCCGTAGAATAAAATATTGCTTTAATAAAAGATGTTGGGTCAGTAGGCTTGTCACATGTGTATATTTCCTTGGGCTCGGATGACGAAGGTGGATCCCATGTGTGGATGATTTGGAATCTTACTGGAAATATTCTCATTGGTTGAAGGATTATTCAATGATCATCGATGAAATTCAAAACTTGTTGACGCAATTTGGGTCGTTCGACATGTCATCTCAGAAGGAGATCAACAATTGACATTCAAAACCTGAAATATGAACACAATATTCATTTTTGCTTCACGTGAGAAAAAATTAAAGACTAAGGCCACAACATGTAGGATTACTTAATTTTATCTTGATATGTGTGAATGATTACTCTCCTACAATCATCAGGGTTGATAAACAAGCTTCATGACATCCTATAGATCAATGGTCAAGATTTGGAACTAGGAGAATGGTTGTCAGCTCGCATATGGGAACTCCTTTGGAACATTAATGTATACATGCTCCAGTTGATCTATTTAATGAGTATTTCTTCCTTGTTATTTTCACCATTTTCTATCTACGAGAATTAAAAGTCTAGACTGAGCATGTGAAGTGTTCTTGGTAATTGTAGAGTTTATACTAGCTTCTTACGTCAAGGGTGGTGTCTTTGTCAAGAATGGGTAAGGTGAGTGTGTTTGTCAGCTCAACTCATAGGTCAAAGAGACTCAATCTCCTTGACTCTCAGAGTGTTGTGCCCATGGATGAGAAAGATGTGCCCAAGGTTCTTGTAACACCAAAGAAGAAGGAAAGAGCTGATGGGAAATTTGCATAGGGTGTTCTCAAGCGTGCATATCATCTAAGGAGTTGAATTGTCTTAGAGGAATTGGTTAAGGGTAAGGAAATGAATTTTGGTAGGCCTGAGAGAGAAGCTACAAGAAATAACAAGTATCACTAAGCTTTAATGGGACGTCATCAGTCTCCCATTGAAGTCTCAGATGATCCCCCTGATAGTGGAGATGAAGTTGACTCTGGCTACCACCAATATATCATGGTCATGAGTAATTCGGTTTATTTCGAGGATGAGGTGGTAATGGCTACTCCAATTTCAATAAGGACATTAAGCAGGAATTCTTATTCTACCATTGACAAGGTAGAATAGCACCCCACTCCCTTTCTGAGCTGATGCTTAGTTTTTTGTCCTTTTTGCTAACTAGTTTCCTTTGGGCTGGTGTGTTGTGATATGGGTTCTTGTTTTTCCCTACTTTAGTGTTGATGATGGCTTCTTTTGGATCGATATGAACATGAAAATTTTGATGATGTGATAGTGCTGCCTTTTGGAAGGCCAGTTGATCTTCTTTGACGAATGGTTTTTGATATTTTTCTCTCCTTATGTTGCAAATGATTACTTATAACTACCTGGGGAATATTTTGAAGTTTGGTGAAATTAAGAATGAAATGAAGTTAAATGTAACTATAATACAACTCAGTGCTTGTTGCTCCCTTGTTCTATAAAAGGGATTTCAAGGCTAATTACAGGGGGTTGGATTTTTGAGTCTTATAATGGTTTAGGTGAGGTGCTAGGTTCAAGAAGGAGCATACTATATAAATGTTGATATATAGAACAATAAGATGTCTAGGGTATAAGTAAAGTACGTAATAATCTTAAAATATTTTTATGCAAGCCATAGAAATGAAGGAAGATATTAAGTTTGTATACATATAATCTCTTATGTAATTTCTCCTTCAAGTAATGAATGAAAGGGTTAATAATCTTCTAGTGGTTTTTTTTGGCTTCAATTCAATGAGTTGGTTAAATGCTAAGATAAGGTCACAAATCTATAGGGAGGAGCATAAGATTTGGTAAGAAGTTCTGTGTTGAACAAAGTGAGTTGAACACTACAATGTGGTGTGATAGTAGTCTAATAATCTTTGAATAAATGGCTTATGTATTACTGGAACTTTATTACATGATTTGAATTTATTGTCCAATAGATAAGCATTGGTCTATTCATTAGCATGTTTTTATAAACCAGCTAGCAATGCACCTAACTAGATATTTAGAATGAGAACAAAAAATCATTTAAAATACTTTCAATTATAGTGTGTAACTTTGAAATTCCTCCCAATTCCTAGAACTAAATAGTAATTTGTTCAAATATTAGCCAAATCTTTGGTGAAGGATGCCTAGTTGTATTCAATAGGAATTTATCTAGGTATAAAATTACTCTTAGGGACTAAATATCTCTTAAATGTAATAAGGAGTACCCTCCTATGTTTCACAAAGCCCGAAGAGTAGGAGTGAGGACCTGAGAATCCCTACTCGTTAGTTGGCCGCTAAATTTGAAAATTCTTGAGAATAAGGGTTGGCTACCCTTTAGAGGATTTCAAGTTTTAGCTAGAAAAAATAACCAACAAGAATTGTGACTCCATTGGGGAGAACTTTGAGAAATATCTAATAGAAGATCAGCTAGCCTTAAGAGTCATTGAAGTTTCAAAATAGTTTATAACAAGAGATTTGAGAATTGTGGAATCATATCTGCCCATCTGAGTCACCAACATGAATGGTGACTCTACTAGGGAGAAATTTGAATCTCTAGTTGTATACTATTATATTATAGAGTCAATAAGTTGGTGAATCTGAACATTTGGTTCAGATATTGTGAAGTTTTCAAACTTGGAAGTGGTTGGGTTGTAGCAGATTTAAAATAATTTGTGTGACTCTGTTGTTGGAGGAGACCCAAAAGGAAATCTATCATCAAAGGAGCTTCATAATATTTGAAGTGTAATCCTCTATGAAGAGATGTGGCGACTTTGTCTAAAGAACCTACTAAAAGATGTGAAGGGAGCTTCATACCTAAAAGGATTTTTAGTCAAGAAGAAAGGTTACTAGCTTCCATAAGTCTTGAGGTATTCTCATAATCTAGATAAAGTATTATCATGTGTGAAAGGAAATTTTATGAGAAGTATTCAAGATTTGAAGATAATAAATGGTTCCCTATTAAATGAAATTGCATTAAGAAATGAAATATTAGTGGTCCTTTTCATACTTCTAAAGTGTAATGTGTAAAATCTGTAATGATTTGAGAAGTATGCTTATTTCTAAATTATGCCTCTAAGAAAGCTTTAAGACACGAAGATTTGATCTATATTTTAGAATTATAGTTAAATTAGTGAATAAGGTAACCATATTTGAAATTGATAGTGATTGGATATGAACATAAGAGGGCTTCCTTGTGATATAGCAAGTAAAAGTATGCAAAGAAAATAGTTTTTACCATACCCTCAAATGGATTTTTTTATTGAAAGGTATATGTCATTGGTATTTAATGGTATTAAATTTTTCCCAAACCTTATTCCTAAAAATGTCAAGAAACATTTGCTCAAATTCATAGGGAATATCTCAGAATCAACCTCAAATAATTTACAAACATTCATGGATGTGATGGGGGATTATGACGTAAATCATGAGGATGTTGTCATGAAGCTTTTTGTTCAGTCTTTGAAGGATGATGCTAGAAACTGGTTCTCATATTTACCGGCTTGTTCTATAGCTTCATGGAATTAGTTTATGATAGCCTTTGTAGAATAGTTTGGTGAAAGGGTAAATCCAAATGTGGCAAGAAAAAACTTTATGGAAATCCATAGAAATAAAGATGAGTTGGTTCCTTCTTTCAACCTTAGATTTTTAAAGGAAATACGGGACATTCAAAAAAGTGTAAGACCAAATGATGCTAAGTGCTTGGTGGTGTATCTTAGGGCATTTGCTAGTAAGATGAGCTATTGACTAAGAGACAAAGAACCCATAACATTACACCAGGCATATCAAATTGCTATGGATATTGAAAATAACTTAAAATATTCAATGATGAAAGGATATAAGGCAAGCATTGATTATCCTAGCACACTTCTTGCAAATGGACTTCAGGGATCAGATAATAGTGCTTCTAATGTTCTGATATCCCCATGACCACAATATGCAAATCATAGTAAGCTTCAAGATGAATATCAATAGACTTTGAGTAAAGTTGATCAGATGTATTTTATTAAGAATTTGTATGAAATGAAAAGGCACAAAGAAGAGTCACCCTATGATTTGTTCTCAAGATTATTCGATGCTTTCCTGGAGGTTCCTAAGAATCTCAGACCTGAGGATTCAATATGTATTGATTTGTTATGTGAAATTTATGATTATGAATTGAGTAAATTGCCAAAGGAATTGAAGCCTTAGAATTTTGATCAAGTATTTGAGTGGATAAAGATGGTAGAAGGCGTCAAGTGTGATCATGTACAAGAGGTGATGTCTTAGAATATTGGTAATGGTTGTCTTATTGAGAAAAACCAGAAAATAATGCAAACAAATGGAGAAGGTATAGCAGAACATAAAAATCCATCTTGTTATATGGGTGAATGTAATGATTATGATCACTTCACAAGTAACATATATGTTGATCAATACAATGGTGATGAAAATGAAGATGCATGGTTTAAAGACAAAAGAGAGAGGCATGAACTGCATCCTTGGGATATGCAAGTGTAATTAAATATTAATTACACTAACATCATCGACTTTATTTTCTCCAAGGTCATAAGTCAAATTCATAAAACCTAAGTTTGGCATATATGCAAATGTGAACACATTATAGTGAAGGCTTGATTTAAATCAATGTGATAAAAATACCTAAGCTCGAATTAGGGCAAGAGTGAAACCCTAAACACAACAAATTGAACTCCATATCTTTCAACATCATTTTTCATTTCACATTTTGGGAAAACATGCTCTGTATGTCACCGCCATGAGGGTTTGGTTTGAGCTCAAATCTTCACCATTTTGACAACTTCTGGGAGATTTTCCATGAATCTGAGTAGAACACTCGGTAAGTTTCTTTGGTCACAATTTGAATGCCAACCTCCATTCTTTTAAGTATTTTGTCCCTCAACCATAACTATCATTGTATTTTTCTAATGTATTCTCTTTTATGTTTGTTTCCTGTTGATATTCTCTCCATTTTGAATTCATTTTTGGCTACCACTTGAAGAGTCTTTGGAGCTTGGCTTGAAATTTTCTAAGGAAAACTATGGGATTTTGAATGTATCCTTCTTCAGAAATCAATGGGTAGGCTTCCATTCCTTGAGTCTCATTAATTTTCTGTAGAACAAGCTCAATTCGAGCTCCCCAGTTGCACAATGAATGTATATTTTATTCTCTCCATGCATTTTTTTTTCTAAAAAACTCCTATGGTCATGGCTTCAAGAGGGTAAATCTGGGTCTTTTTTCATTTTGAATGGTTTAAGGGTTTCTTATTTTCTACAAAATAAGCCTCTTGGTTCTCCATGGCCATGGCCATGAGAATATCACTGGGTTTCACCCATTTTTCTGAAAATGACGAAAAAGGTGAATGCTATTTATTTTCTTTATTGAAGGCTGCAACCTCTCTTTGCACTTCCCCTTATTTTGTGTAAAATGAGCTTGATTAGAGCCTGAACCAGAATAAGAAACAATGAAAATCTTGTAAAAAGAGGAGTTTCTTACACTTTGGTTTACCATTTTGTAGGTTTTGATGCCCTTTGGTATTTTTTAATGGATGTGGGCTATATGGAATTCTCGATATTTCTTATTGTTTTGTACAAGTCTAAAGGCTCACTTATTTCTTGTATCTTGCATTTCCATTTGAATTTTAGAAAAAAGGGCTTGAAACCCTAACTTGTAGCTTCATTATGACACTTGGTTTATTTCCCTAGGTATGTGTAGGATCATGATGGGCTAAAAATTGGTGATATGTAAGTGATATGATGGCCCTTGTGGCTAATGACTTTTTTTTACCCAAAATTGATGAAACGAAAAGGGTTTTCAAAGGAGATTCGTAGCTTTCCACCAATATAAATTATGCTTTACTTTTAATTTAATAAATAATTATATTCATTTTCTATTTGAACTAAAACTAAATTCCTGTTTGATGGGATGATTGAAAAACATATATAGCTTTCAAAAAATATCACATTTTTTGAATCTGAAACATGTGTCACATTCTATGCTTCACATACTATAGGATTTAAAAAATAAAAAATAAATTTCATGAAGTTTTGACCAAGTTAAGGTGGTCAAACATATGAGTTTTTATATTTTTAAAAATTTGTAATAAAATTTGGGACATGAGTCATCTACTTATATATAAAATCTTATAAAAAAATACTATCATTTTACTATGGTTTGGGTGGTTAGATAGATGCCTACTTATTATTTTTTCCCTGAAATTGAAGTACTATTGCATTGAAATTTCAAATATTCACCAAATAGATTTTTTTTATAAAATAAACATAGTAGTTTAGAAACTACATTTAATTTTCTACAGATTCTATTCTTACATATTTTTGAAATAGTATTGATAACTTATTCAAATTTTTACGTCAATTTTCCTAACTCTGATTTTCTAAATTTTTATCACCACTTAAGGGCCTATTTTTTCCATGATGATCCTGCACATACCCCCCTTATAAATGCAACCTTCGTTCTATTTTGAGTTTACACTTTGAGCACATACTAGGTATTTTCCCACCTACATTTGACCTCCAAAGCCTCACATGGCTACCACTATACTTACATTTTCAGTTCATGAAGTCACAAATGCAGTTTTTGTTTCTTTGTTTCCAAGCCAAATATTTAAAGATTGCTAAGTAAAATTGAAACAAGACTTCTTGGACCATACTTTCTTGCTTTCATATTCTCCAGTTGGCATTGTAATTCTTCCTTTTTGAAGAAGGAAAAAAAATCCTTTTTGGCATGATGTTCCTATCATAGCTTCTTCAATGTGGACACACACAACCCACCTTTCATTTGCTTGTTGGCAAAGTCCTTCACTTGTTCACAATACAAATATTCACATAGATGAATGCAATAAGAGCATTATGTTAACAATTCCTCCATTGCATTGAAAAATTATTTTAGAATGCCTTATTCATGGTGATGTCCATACATTCCAAAAAGGATTATTCATGTAACTACCGGTTTCTTTGATTCACAATGCATAGGAGATTTTGAAATATGTAATAATTTCATAGTGGTGTCTTGATTTTTCTCCAACTATTTTAATTGCTATCCCATTATTGTGAGGTTTTCTTATGTGTGCCTATTCACTATCACACCCCATGACAATGCACTCTTTCCTACCCATGACATTCTTTGAAATCTTGTACAATTTTGTATATATCTCTTTTATAAAATGTATGCAACATTGTGAAATGAATAAATCATTATAGAATTGAATGAAAGTAATATATTATAATTCATGTATTCTTCTTTATGTTTCAAAGCATTGAATGAAAACTGAATTCTTTCTTTTTTTGAAACACATTGTACAATAATAGTTGAAATTTTCTTTTAAACTCCAATATATGCAATGGTTAAGCAAAGTAGAAATAAGTTGAAATATTTTCACCTTTAATATAATGAAACTACTCCTACTCTTCCAATTTGAGCTGTAGGTGAAAATTTGACAACAGTAATCATGTGACAAGTGTCACATGAGATACAAGGTCTAGGCTTAGGATGTACATTAGGGCAACATCCTTAGGTGAATGGCTAAGATTAAGATATGAGATATGAAATGAATGGATGAGATGGAAATCTAGTTTGAATTTTTTCAAGAGCCTATGTTCAATGAATCTAGAAAAAGAGTTAGCTAGGCATACAAAATGGACACTTGTTACATGATAAGTTTAGATTGTGATCCATATGGATGGAATCAATGGTTAAGATTAAGTGGACAAGGATTGAGGAATACATGATAATTAATTAATGGAGAAAAAGGTAATGGGGATTAACTAGCTTAAATCAATTAATTAATTAATTTAGTTGGAAGATTGATGGATGAGGCTACACTTAACTAAATAAATATAAAATTTATTTAACTAAAGGTGATAGATAAGGGTAATGGAAAAATAAATTAAATAAATAAATATTATTTAAATAATTAATGGCTTAGAATAAGCTATAATTAGGCGTGGTTGGGTAAGGTCATTTTCTAGGTGTCTACATTTTTCTCCTCTTTGAGATGAAGTTGTGACTAAGAGAATTAACATCATTTCAATGAATAATAAAACATTGTGGGTAGACAAGGGATAAGTACTAGTGGCATGATGCCCCAATCACTAGTGAGAATGAGGAAGGATGATGCAAAGGTAGTCATATGTCTTCTCGAGATGACATGCAGGTTCAAAGAATACATGTGTGCTCTCAAAATGGATGGGAGGGCTCAAGGATAAAGGATAAGAGGATAGAGGAAAATAGGTAAGAATGATGAAGATATTAATGGAGAGGGAGAATGAATGATTGTCATGTTGCAATGGTATAAGAAACCTATATTTAATATTATACTTATAATTATACACCAAGGTATAGGGAACTAGGATGATAATATGTGAAGTACATGATCAAAAGATCAATTGTAAACATATACCTTATAACACCATGATAAATAAAAAAAAGATAATACACATACAAGTAACAAGCAAGCATGCACAACAAGAAAAAAAAAAAAACTAGGATAATGCTCCTATTCAATCTGAAAATTGATTGATTTGATTGATTCATTGATGATAAGGATAACAAAATTAATGATAAGAACAATGTGTACCCCAAGGATTATGTTTTCAATGATAATAACAACATGTGAATTGGGAAGGATACATCCAAGTTATGATGATTATTTGATAATGGGTCAATAGATTTTAGCTAATTTGGATTAAGTTAAATGGATTACTTATGGATGATGGGCTAGATTTCTAGATTGGATTGCATGGATTAGGATTGATTGCATTGGATGGATTGTATTGGAATGGTTGTAATATAAGGATAGATAGAACATAAATTATTTGGATAAAATAATATTGGATAGAGGAATAGATGAGAACCAATGATAAGGGGGAACCAAGACATAGGAAAAAAATGGGAGGATAGAGGGATTATTTGGATAGGAGATAGGGGGATTGCTTTGATGGAGCTCCAAGGGCTATGTTGCAAAGGAACAAGATTCCCCACAGTAAAGTGTTTACAATAATAGATGGAAGATGATAAGTGATGCATGATATTGAAGGATAGTACATAAAGGATAAACATGGTGGAGGAAGTATCACTTGCATGTCAAAAGAATGCAAGGATATGTTGTGCCTAGTTTTGATCAAATTCAAAGGAGGGAAGTGAGGATTCATTTGAATAGGATGGAAGGAGATAGGATAAAGAATATGTGATGAATGATATAGATAGGATATGGTGTGGAAGGATAAAATGGAGGCTCCTTATCATGATCAAAGATGTGAAGGGAGGATAGAGTTGGATAGGATGGGTGATATGGTATGAATGATGTGGATAGAATTAGGTGAGTAGGATATGTGATACTCATGTAGATCCTTAGCCTTGTCAAGATCAAAGGTGGAAATAGAGGGTGGACTTAGATAGGATACATTTGGATAATGAGATGAGGGATAGCAAAGGATATGGATAAGATATGGTATGGATGAATCTTGCCCACAAGTGTAGAGTCCAAGGGAATGGGGAGATTACACATGACACTTATTTTCAAAGCTTTCACCAATGTAATTTACCAAGGCACCATAAAAACTGGTTTTTACCATTGGATGAATGATTTCTCTTTACTTTAAAAAAAATAAAAATTAATTAATAGAAAGGATGGAAAAGGATGAGGATAGTGATGAGTGTTTAGATAGTTGGATTTGGAAGACAATGGATAGATGATAAGGAGATGGAAAAATAACTTAAGCATCTAGCTCCATGGATGGTATCCCTTGATAATGTGCTAAACTTGATAATGGTCATTGGAGATATACTCATAGACATTGGTAGGATGATGGCAAGGTAGATGAAATAGATAAGAATATGGAGAGGGATATGAATATTTTATGGATGGATGAAGGTATGTAGGAATTTGGAAGGCTTTCAAGGATGTGTTCATTTTTTGGTCTTTATTTATGATTTGAGGTGATAGCTACATAAAATAAATGGATTTTATAATAGGAGTGATGGGTGGTGGAATGTAAGGGCCAAAAGGTTGAAAACACTGTAGTGCTAAGACGGATGGGTAGAGTCAACATATAGTCAAAATTAACCATTCCCATTTGTAGATTAAACATCACATCTTATTAAATATAAGAAGATAACAAATGAAAAATTGTACCACATAAGGAAACCAAGATTTTTATGTGGAAAACCCAATCAAGGAAAACAACATAGTGAGAGTTAACTTACATGATATGAAACTCACTGCTTACAAAGATTATAGTGTAGTTTAAGGTTCAATGCCTATGGAATTGTAGACTAAGGTGTATAACCTTATGTAAAGATACAAGGACTTGATGGCACACACTATCTCAGAGCAAGATAACTAAAAATTATAATGATAAATATGAATATGAACTGCTATGAAGAAGCATCCAAAATATGTTGATGTTGTAGTTCCTTTTTTGCATAATTAGTCCTTCATAGTGAATTTGTACACTTCATCTTCAACATACTGCACAATCTCAATTCATCATCCTCAATCACCATCAAAAATGATTTTTATATTCTATAAATATACTACAGAACAACTCAAAACCTTAATTAGGTCAGCTCCAAGATGACCTTTAGATGAAATAAATGTTATCACATACGTTAGCTCAAAAAACATAAAATATGAAAAGAAAAATATTGGTTGATCAACATATGAAATATTAGAATGAAAAACCATCTCAATTTATCCTTCAAGGTAAAATTAATTAGTCAAGGTCAATTACAGATGAAGGAAACAAGTCTATTGGTCCAAAGAACATCGAAAGCACCAAAACTACAAATAGTTCATCTTGACACCATCAATTAAAGATCAAAAATATCATGTGGACCCAGATGTGAGTAATGTAGTCCATGCACAATATCTCTTCAACCTTCTCATAAAGAAACTAATCATCATATGTTGGCACAAGAGGAGAAATATATCAAACTAATGAAACAAAGGATTCAAGAACCAATTGTACATCTTCGTCATATGAGAATTTATCTTGTGGACAAAAAAAACACCTGAGGTTTATAAGGAAGAATCCATAAACTTTGTGAGAATATCCCCAAGTTTGCATAGTCATATCTATCTCACCAAAGGAATGCAGAGCATTCCAATAGTGTGTTATAAACACTTTATACTACCATAACACATACTAGATCACTATTATTTATAACTTTCACTATAGAAGGTTTGATAGCATGAACTCTTGGATATAAAACCTTCACATCATCCATCTTAAATTATAAATCATAAGAAAAAATATTTCTCTATAGAGGGATGCAGACCAAAATACGATGACCTTGCCTTAGAGTATGGACTATAACTATCTTGAAAAAGATTCTATAACATATATCCATGTGTAGTTCACCAAAAAAGGATGATATCAAAATAGGCATATTGTGAGCATATTATAACCTATATACCTACCTCCACAACATACTTAAAAACTTGACTAAATACCATTTCAACCCTATATAGCACTGATGGCATAAAATTTACATACCAAAAATTTATGGAGTATGTACATCCTTCAGTATATAGTTTTTGCATAAATGATAACACATCATAAGTTGACATAAATGACAATGCATATTTCCAATAATCTCCCCCTTTTTCATTAATTGCAATAGTCATTTATCTACAAGTCTTCTTCACCCCTTTGACATCAAGGGAAAAGTACATAATATAAACTCCCCCTTATTGTATGATTTCTACAAATAATACTCCCTTGAGATGGAGATGCCCAAAAATAGATGTTGTGTACAAAATGAAACCCAAAAAGATACTACAATCCTCCATAAAACTACACAAAGATAAAATTGTCTCATCTACACCTTTGCACTTTCCTTCGATGGTAGAATGTTCTTATGAATTACCTTAAGTTGCTCTAGAGTTACAATCCAATATTTTTTTTTGAGGTGATGAAATGAATTTGATATTCAAATTCCATTCCTCAACCTCATCCATGTTTCTAGGAGCCTTCATTTTCTGATCCACTTGCTTTGTTTTGTCCAACAACTCAAAGAATGATGCAAGCCATACATTGACTACTTCTCTTAACAAGATGAATTGTTTCTTTAACTACTCTCTTTGGTCTAGAATAAATTTTAACTAGAAGTGAATATTTTAAACTAGTGCTCTAATTGATCCATCCATATCTTTTGATAAATCATGTCTGTGCCAATTATGTCATCTGTGACTCAATAGAGTCAATTTGACTCTTGATTTTTTTTGGTGGAGCTTGGCCATTTTAGACAAAACTGATAGAGAGTAGTAACTTAATCCACACAATTCTTAAACATCTCTATATTTTTTTACAAGTTATTATGTACCCTAGCACACCTGCTAGAGGCTTAACCCTTTCTCTTATCAATTATCTTAAGGCTTCTTGCTCTGCCTTCTACTCATTGTGTGAATAATGATCCTTAAAATAATCCATTAGAAGTTTTAATTTATATTCTAGAGGTAAGGAGGAATCAATGTTTACTTTGAGTAAAACTTCATAAATGATCTTCACAGCATCATCAATCAATTCACTTTTCTTCACATGTTCTTGTAAAATTTCCTTCCTTGTGGAGGCATGAAGAATATCTCCAAGATATAGTATACGAAGAGGATGTTGAATTGCACAAGACAACTGAGAGGGGGGATGAATCAGTTGTATCTAATCACATTCACCTTAATCTATTATTAAGTATAAAAATGAAATGTAAATAACAGAAAGAAAATACCAAAGACAATAGATTTACATGGAAAACCCTATAAGGGAAAAACCATAGTGAGGATTAACTCACAATATAATAGTAATTACAAAACCGGATACAAAGGCTAACTCCTAAAGGGATCACTATCCAAAATAGGAATCACTATCTAGATAGGACTCACTATTTAGAAGGAGGCTCAGTGCCTAGAGATATATAAACATGTAAAGAAGAATGTTACACAGAGAACATTATCTCAATGCAACAGTGTAAGAGAGGGGGACCAATCACTACAAGGCCCTAGGTCACGAAAGGCCAAGAGCGGAAAGGCTGCCATAACTTACCTCAATTTAAAGGATGGTTAGGATAGAAGGGATGAGAATGATGAGGATTATGTGTTCTTTGATCATTCTGCAATCCTGAGAATAGAAGGAAGACTAGGTGAGCCACCTTTTAAGGTCAACTTTGCATCTCAGGTAGCTCTTTGTACGAGGACATAAGCATGGTTTGGGGATGACAGTGTGGCATGCTAGCATCTCATAGCTGCATTGGCATCCAAACAACTAGGAAACTAGAGAGACAAAGCTAGATCCTCAAGAAAGGACTGCTAGCCTAGTTTAGAGGTTTCTAAAATAGTAGGATGAGATTAAGAGGAATGAAACATAAATACAAATATGATAAAAGAAATATATTACCACAAGGGTGACAAAGATGATTTCGCACAACAGTCTTCTCGCTAGCTTGATCCAAGCTCTCTCCACCTATACATAGGAAATGTGAAATGTTGGGGCTGTTTAGGGGCCTGCCTCAGTTAGATCCCCATTTTGGTATTTCCACCTCCATGGAAAACCAAGTTTGCAATGATGGGAATAAAGATAAAGAAGGGAAATACAAGATACACAAACAAAAGACACTACAATACAATATGTGCTTACTCAACCAAAGATGATAGAGCAGATTAGAGGAGCTTGCCACCTCCATCCAAAGTGCTCAAGGCTTGTGGAGGAGAGAAATGAGAGGAACTCAAGCCTCTGTTGCAATGGTGTTGTCCTATGCTCATACTATCAGAGTGATGGAGTAGTGGATTTCTACAATGGAGTGTAAGTGTTGTTACAAATCTTGTGAATGAACGAATGAAATGGAGAGAGTGCTCAAATCGATCTTGCAAAATTTGAGAATGGATGGAATGGTCAAGAATATGAATGAAAGGCCGAAAAATGGCCATATTCGGGTTGGCTAGATGAAGGGAGGTGCTACACTTCAACTTCCAATTGAAAATGTAACATCTCTACACACTCCAATTGTAGAAATCTTCTAGGGACGTAAGTGTGTTGTGTGGATGTCTACGCACTGCGTGGGCGACCCTGACAAAAATGCTTCCACCGACACACAAACAGATCACCAAGTGTGATGTGAGTAGTGGCCTTAAGTGGAATTAAGCCTCTACCTTACGTTTTATAAAGTGTAAGGGAGTAAAAGGGAATTTGTGTTAGGGGTGAAAATTCACACTTATACTAATAGAAAATCCACCACAATAGCTTCCACACATTCATAGCCCTAATCAAGGAATTGCACACACCATCAGCTCACTACTTTTAGGAGTCAAACACATTAAATTACTGGTGCCTTAATTCACTTTCACACACTCTTGCTTCTCACACTTTTCGCTTATAATTCACATCTTGACTTGTATTTATACTAGCTTCGATCTTAGAAACTTTCTCCAAGGTCAGCTACATGTTCTTCATTTTACAAATTCAAATTAGGTCGGTGACTCAACATTCCCACAGTGGATAAGAATGAGAGTGGTCCAAATAAATACTTAACCAGGATACAAAACAACATCTTGGATCAATCACATGCTTCTTTAATTGATAATTATCCTTTGTGTAATGTCTAGACACCAGGTCGGCCAAACCTAATGAAAACACTAATGATTTTTGAAGTACACACATGTGCAAAAATATGATAACGTGTGGACCACAAAACATGCTTCAGAATAAACCTGGAAACCTCTTAGAAGTCTTTGGATTCATCTGTAGCAATTGCAACAAATTACATATACATAACACTTTCCATCAATCCAACCGAACTATACAAACACTCATAGTAACTCTAGAACAAGCGTTCCAAAGCACCAAGCTACAAAAAAAACTTCTAGAACATAGATAACACCATCACAAGCCTTCTTCCATATCTACAAGATCTTAGAAAAACAATCAGAGGACTGCAAAGTAGAAATATTTCTCCCTGTCCACAAACAAACAACTCTGCCAGACCAGTTCACAAACTAATGAATACAACTTTCAATCTTCATCAACCCAAAAGCTATAACTCAAGATATATCACCAAAGGATTCCCATAAACAACACTACAGATCCACACAAGCATAGGATCAACACATAAGAAATGTAGAGCACATTATCGAAGCACATTCAGAACACACACCCAATTATGTCTTCACTTGTTATGAATTTTCTCAAAAGTGCTTCATAAATCATCATATCAGCACACCTGAAACACCATAAAGATAGCTCCATGTATTCACAACATCTCTATAGTATCTCAACCATACATGTAAAACCTGCAATCACTTGATTCCTTTGAATGCAACACCCTGAACTATGTTGACATCAATGATAACATTAATGACAACACCACCATATGCATTCATACTTACAACAATCCCCCCCTTTGTCATTGATGGAAACACATGATGTGAAAAACCATCAAATACAGCATACACACTCTCTCACTTCTTCTTCTTTTTTTTTTTCAGATTAGACAACCTGTTGGCAACACAAGGGCATACAACTAAGAGGGGGGGTGAATCAGTTGTCACAAAATTTCAAACTTATTAAACTTATTAACCTTTAATCTTAGATCTAATTATTAACAGTGAAAGCATGAATCAAAAACACATCAGAGACACACATAACACCAATATTTTTTGAATGGAAACCTTGTTAGGGGAAAAACCACAATGGAGGTTAATCCACAAGTTGTACCTTGTTAAAAATATAAGAAGAAATAAATAAGAAATGCACATGCATTCAAGCACATTGCCTAGAGCTCACTGCTCAAAGGAAGACTCACTGTCTTATAGAAAAAAAAATTAGATTAAATCCATCTAAAGAACTTGAAATGAGAAAGTAGCATCTACTAATGCTTGAGTATAGTTTCGATTAAGCACATGAACACTTCTTCACTCTTCTTCGCACTGCTCTACTTTCGAATGATCTGAAACTTATTCACACATAGCACACACACAAATTTCACTCACCATTCCTCTCAAATGAGAAAATAATCACTTATATATATCCGCAACAAGAAATTACATCGCTTCATGTTGGCTTCAACAAAATAATAGAATAAATGCAACTACCAGCCCAAAACAATAATTATTATCAATGTGCATTAGCCAAGGTCAGCGACAACATATTAGAGACCTAAAGCAATGTCTTCAAACAAAAAACACCTTCAAATATTCTTCCTCGGAGATTCACAATATGCTTCAACACCTTGTCGGCCAAGAACATGAGAAAACATGAACATGCAAGAGAAAATCTTGGATCACGAGCACAATGATCAATGCAGATGTGCAACATAGATAGAAAACAAACTAGAAGCATCAAAAAGCACTTTAGGAACATACGCAACACTTCATCTTACCCAAATCACATTCTCTTCTTCCAGAAACACTAGCTATAGTAACAGAATAACTATAGGAACAGAAAACCTCATAATTTTCTCAAATCTTCATGCGCACCTCTGAAACTTATGGAGTAAAAAATAGATAGGCTTGATAAAAAGCCCTTTAATATGCAACTCCACACCATCAAAATATTGAACTTTCCAACTTATTGATCTTCACTACTTCACAGAGAACCTACAACATATGTTATTACAATTTTCTCAATATCCTCGACATATATAGTCTTAAATATATTAATGCTAATAGTTTTGATATCAATAAAAATGACATATTAGCAATAGAACCACAACATCCAATAGTATCCCCCTTTGGCATTGATGGCAACACATGATGTGAAAAATACCATCAACACAACTAACTCTTCTCCATCAATCTCCCCTTTAGATATTGCACTTCCATATTTTTTCACATTACTCTTCTCCCCCTTTGACATCAATGGAAAAGGTAAACAAGATTTGAACCACATATTTGAAACATCTAGCTACTCCCCCTAAGTAACAACCAAAACAACATCAATCTGGATCAAGATATGACTATGAATGCATGGACTGATGCAAATATTTTGCATCTTGGTTCTGATTAGGATTAATCACCCCTAACTTCTCTCTGAGATACTCAAAAGTATCTTTAGGCAAAGGCTTAGTAAAGATGTTTGCAATTTGTACCTTAGTAGGCACATACTCCAGTCTAACTTCCTTATCACTCACCTTGTCTCTCAAAAAGTGGTATTTGATAGATATATGCTTGGTCTTTGAATGCAACACCAAATTCTTAGAAATGTTTATAGCACTTGAATTATCACAGAATATGGCAATATTTTCATCATACACAACTCTGATATCTTTCAGCATCTGCTTCATCCATATTACTTGAGTACAACTTTTTGTAGTAGCAATGTATTATGCCTCTGTAGTAGACAATAAATGACATTCTTCTTTTTACTTAACCATGAAATCAACTTCTTTCCCAAGAAAAATGTGCCACCACTAGTACTTTTTCTATCAGTCACATCTCCTACCCAATCATCATCAGTAAAGGCACTTAATACAAGATCATCATCTTTAGGATACCATAGGCCAAAATCAATTGTTCCCTTCAAGTATCTAAAAATTCTCTTCACATGAGTCACATGAGATTCCTTAGGATTAGCTTGAAATCTAGCAACAATGCACACAACATTCATAATATATGGTCTAGTTTGATTGAAATAAATAAATCCACCAATCATTGATCTGTATCTAGTCTGATTTTCCTTAGCAGAATCATCATCTTGTGTCAACTTACATCTGGTCACCATGGGTGTACTAACTAGCTTTGAATCTTCCATACCAAACTTCTTTAGCAGTTTCTCACATACTTCGATTGAGATATAAAGATCCTTTATCTAATTAAGTAATTTGCAATCCCACAAATAATTTTAGGTCTCCAATCATTGACATCTCAAACTCATTTTGTATCTCAATAGATAACTTCATGAACAAACCATCATATCCTCCAAAAATGATATCATCAACAAGGACTTCCAAAAACAAATCTTTATCATAATCAATCTTGAAATACAAATTACTATCAGTAGTACCTTTGTTAAATCCAAGGTTCAACAAATACTTATCCAATCAGGCATACCAAGCTCTAGGGGATTGCTTGAGTCCATACAATGCTTTCTTCAACTGATAAACCATATCTCCCTAATCAGTCAATTGAAATCCATTAGGTTGGTCAATATACACCTCTTCTTCTAATTCACCATTTAGAAATGCTGAATTGACATCCATCTGATAAACTTTGTAGTTTTTGTAAGCAACATAAGCAAGAAACGGTCTTACAACTTCAATTCTAGCAACAAGAGTAAAAGTTTCTTCAAAGTCAATTACTTCCATCTGAGAGTATCCTTTACATGCTAGTCTTGCTTTGTTTTTGATAACTTCACCGTGTTCATTCAATTTGTTTGTAAGAACCTATTTGGTTCCAATTACATTTTTGTCTTTAGGTCTAGGAACAAGAATCCATGTATTATTCTTCTCAATTTTTTGTATTTCTTCCTTCATTTCTTCAATCCAATGTTCATCTTTACATGCTTCATTTACATTACTTGGCCCAGTCTTTGATATTAAACAATATTGTTCTACAATTCTTCTCCTAGTCTAGCCACCTTTATTTTTATCTCCTATAATCTGATTTTCTAAATAATTTAATCTCACATACCTTGGAGTCTTAGAGTGTTCTTGAATTTCAGGCTCTTGCGATCTCTCTTTTGTGCTTTCACCAATATCTCCTTCTTGTTCTTCTTGATTCACCGAAATGATTTGAACTTGATTTGAACTTTGACTCTTTTTTTCATTGTCATTCTAATCATTAGACTCATATCCATAGGTTTTGGAGGATCTATCAGCGTCTTCATCAACATTAACATTTGCACTGTCAACCATTTTCTTCAATCTCTTGTTATAGCACCGATAGACCTTACTCTTAGTACAATAGCCAAGAAAGATTCTTGTATCACTTCTAGCATCAAACTTTCTTATATCTTCATCTCTTCTAATATAGCATCTACTCCTAAAGATTTTGAAGTATCTAACAGTAGGATTATGACCAAAACCATAGCTCAAAAGGAGTCTTACCAATATTACCTTTGATTTGTACTTGATTAAGGATATAAATAGCGGTACTCACAACTTCTCTCCAATGGACATGAGGGAAATTTCCTTCAAGCATCACAGTTCTAGCAACATCTTGAACTATCCTATTCTTCCTTTCCACCACTCCATTTTGTTGAGGGGTCCACAGTGCAGATAGTCGTCTCTTTATCCATGTTCTTCACAAAAAGAATCAAAATCACCGAAAGAAAATTCACCACCTCTATCTGATCTTAGACATTTAATATTCAAACTTGTCACTATCTCAACCATAGCCTTAAAGATCTTGAACTTCTCTAGAGCTTTAGATTTCTCCCTTAAGAAAGAAACCCACATCATCCTAGAATAATCAACAATAAGCAACATGAATTACCTATAACCTTGTAGACTTCTAATTCTAGTAGGACCACACAAGTCAATATGCATAAGTTCCAATGATTTCATTTGAACAATGATGTTTTCTATGAAATGAAATTCCTCTTTGCTTTCCTAACTGACATTCCTTGCATATGACATTAGTAGGCTTCACCAACTTAGGTAGATCTCTCATAACCTGTGAGGAACTTATCTTGATAATATTGTTAGAATTTACATGACACATTCTTCTATGCCACAACCATCTTTCATCAACTTGAGAAATCAAAAAACTTTTACTAGCAGCATTCAGATGAAAGATGTTACCTTTTTTTTTGTACCAAAAGCAAACACATTTCCAAAAATTCCCAGTATGCTACACTTTCCATCTTTGAATTGTACATTGTATCCCTTATCAACCATCTATCCAACACTGAGAAGATTATGGTTCAAACCTTCAACATAAAGAACATCACCAATATTATGCTTACCATTAAAAGAAATACATCCTCTACCATAGATTATACCACCATTGTTATCACCAAATCTTACAACACCACCATCATACTTCTCCAGGCTTTCAAATTTTATTTTATCACCTATCATATGATGTGAACATCTACTAACAATTACCCATCCACTAACAATTACCCATTCATCTTTTTCTTCAACTGAAGCAACTAGGGCTTTCTCCACTTTTGTACAACTAGTAGATTCAGTAGATGCAAGATTATTTTCCTTGATAGCAATAAACACAAACTCACTTGTATTCCCTTTGTGAAATTAATCATTTATTACACCTTCATCAAAAACATAACAACACTTCTTTTGAAATTTAGGCTTGTAAGGTCTTGGCTTAGGAACTCTTTCTGGACATCTTGATGCAAAATGACCTATCTTATTGAAAGAAAAAAAATATAGGCAACTTTCCTTTATACTTACCTTCTCCTTTGGCCTCCCTTTTGACAATAAGTGCTTCAAGCTCATTCAATTCTCTTTCTTCTTCTTCAATCTATCTCATTTCTTCCTCATACCTGAATACCTTTCTAGAAGAGCTTTCACCTGGATCATATCTCTACTTATCTCTCTCAAAAGTAATAGCTTTAAATGCATATTCTATCTTAGGAAGGGCATCACCAAATTCACTCAACTCAAAAGAAGTAAGTTTCCCAACCAACATATCTCTAGTTACATTTATCATAGTTTGGAGCTCTTCAATAGTTGTAGCTTTAACTTTGTATGCAGTAGGCAAGGGTCTAAGCACTTTAGCAACAATCTTCGATTCATCTAATTGTCCACTAGGACATCTGATGCCACACAAAATTTCATTCACTCTTTGCATGTAGGTGGCAATATTTTCATCATCACTCATTTTTAACAATTCATATTTCCCTTTCAAACTTTGTAGTTTAGCAATCTTTACATTTGCATCTCCTTCATACAAGGTTTCCAAATTTTTCTAGATCTCATAAATAGTCTTCAACTCCATAACATTTGTCATCTTAGAATCATTCAAAGCACTCAACAATGCTTCCTTAGCTTTGATATTATATTCAACATCCCTAATCTCAGCAGTAGTAGTAGGACCATTCTAAGGAATAACATACCTATTACTTGTAATGTTCTAGTAGGATTCACCAATGCATTTCAAATGACACTCCATTCTAGCCTTCCACAGAGGGTAGTTTGTTCCATCAAATCTCAGACTATCCTACTTGTATGTCACCATCCTGGATCACCTCAAGCTATTAAACTTCTTCCAAGGAACCTTCTCTAATACCAATTGTTGGCAACACAAGGGTAGACAACTGAGAGGGGGGTGAATCAGTTGTCACAGAATTTCAAACTTATTAAACTTATTAACCTTTAATCTTAGATCTGATTATTAACAGTGAAAGCATGAATCAACAACATGTCAGAGACACACATAACACCAATATTTTTTGCATGGAAACCCCGTTAGGGGAAAAACCATGGTGCAGGTTAATCCACAAGTTATACCCTGTTAAAAATATAAGAAATAAATGAAGAATGCGCATGCATTCAGGCACACTGCCTAGAGCTCACTGCTCAAAGGAAGACTCACCATCTTACAAAAAAATATTTAGATTAAATCCATCTGAAGAATTTGAACTGAGAAAGTAGCATCTGCTAATGGCTAAGTACAGTTCCAGTTAAGCACATGAATACTTCTTCACTCTTCTTCACACTCTGCTCTATTTTCAAATGATCTAAACCTTATTCACACATAGCACACACACACTTCACTCACCATTCCTCTCAAATGAGAAAACAATCACTTATATATATCCACAACAAGAAATTACATCGCTTCATATCGGATTCAAAAAAATAATAGAGTGAATGCAACTGTCAGCCCAAAAAAATAAAGATTATCAATGCGCATTAGCCAAGGTTGGCCACAACATAGTAGAGACCTAACAAAATGTCCTTGAACACAAAACACCTTCAAAGATTCTTCCTCGGAGATCCACAACACGCTTCAACACCTTGTCAGCCAAGAACATGAAAAAACATGAAAACACAAGAGAAAATCTCATATCGTGAGGACAATGATCAATGCGGACATGCAACAGAGATAGAACACAAACTAGAAGCATCAAAAAACACTTTAGATTACCAGAATCACATTCTCTTCTTCCAAAAACACCAGCTATGGTAACAAAATAATTGTAGGAACACAAAACCTCATAACTTTCTCAAATATTCATATGCACCTCTGAAACTTATGTAGTATAAACTAGATAGGATTGAGAAAAAACCCTTTAATATGAAACTCCTCACCATAAACATACTGAACTTTCCAACTTACCGATCTTCACTGCTTCACAAATAACCTAAAACTTATTTTATTACAATTTTCTCAATATCCTCAACATATACAGTCTTAAAGACATTAATGCTATTAGTGTTGACATTAATGACAACCACATATCAGCAATACAACCAAAAAATCCACCATAGACTACACAACTTTACTACACTCTCTTCTCCTTGGAAGATTCTTTCTCCCTTTCAACTTTTTGAGATATAGATAGGCTTTTTCACATGATTCTCTCTCCCCCTTTAACATAAATGGAAAAGAAGAGCTTCTACATGATTCTTCAGCCATAAAGTTATGATCACTCCCCCTTCGGAGTGCACCCATGAAAACACATACATCATACAAAAAAAATGATGCTCTCTACTCCCCCTGAGGAGTAGATCCCAATCATCAAGTCTAGACAGACGATGAATCTATAGATCCACTAGACTGATGCACCTCTATGTGCACCTATTTCAAAGAAGGAGGGGCAGTAACCCCTGAATTCTCTCGAAGATACTCAAAAGTATCCTTAGGAAGAGCCTTAGTAAATATATCTACAATTTGATCCTTTGTAGGCACATATTCAAGCCTGACTTCATTCTCCAACACCTTATCCCTTAAGAAATGATATTTGATAGATATATGTTTTGTCCTTGAATGCATTATTCGATTCTTTGAAATATTTATTATACTTGTATTATCATAGAAGATAGGGATAGGTTCATCACACATCACACCTATATCCTTCAATTTTTGCTTCATCCATAGTAATTGTGTATAGAAAGATGTTGCTACAATATATACAACCTCTGTAGTGGATAAAGAAACTAAATCATGTTTCTTACTTAGCCATGAAACCAACATGCATCCAAGAAAGAATGCACCACCACTTGTAATATTCTGGTCATCTACACAACCATCCCAATCTACATCAATGTAAGAATTTAAAGTAAAATCAGTATCCTTAGGATACCACAAGCCATAATTTGGAGTCCCTTTCAGATATCTGAATATCCTTTTCATAGTTGTAACATGTGTTTCTTTAGGTTCTTCTTGAAATCTGACAACCAAACATACTGCATGCATGATATCTGGTCTAGTAGTAGTAAGATATAATAGTCCACCAATCATATATCTATACATGCTTTTATCAACTTTAGGAGATCATCATCCTTACTCAGTTTGCATCCAGTCACCATGGGGGTACAGACTGGTTTGGAATAACCCATTCCAAAATTCTTTAGAAATTCTTTAACATAATTTGATTGTGAAATGAATATGCCCTTACTATTTTGATTCACTTGAATTCCAAGAAATAAATTCAACTCACCAATCATGGACATTTCAAACTCCTTTTGCATCTGCTCTACAAATTTCTTGCACATACCCTCATTTCCTTCAAAGATAATATCATCAACATACACAACCACTATCAAAATTTTGTTTTCTTCAACTTTGAAATAGAGAGTACTATCTAGGGAGCCTTTGTTGAAACTTTTCTATGTCAAATATATGTCCAACCTTGCATACCATGCTTTGGGAGCTTGTTTAAGTTCATATAGTGCCTTTTCAACTTGCAAACTATGTCTAGTTTGTTTGATAACTAAAATCCCTTCGGTTGATCCATGTGCACCTCTTCTTCCAATTCTCCATTTAGGAATGTAGAATTAACATCCATCTGGTATACGTTGAAATCTTTGTGAGCAAAAACTTCCAAGAACATATGAATGGCCTCCATTATTGCCACCAGAGAAAATGTCTCCTCAAAGTCTATTCCTTTAGCCTATGAATAACCTTTGCACACAAGCCTTGCTTTTTTTCTTACTACTTCACCATCTTCATTCAACTTATTCTTGAATACCCATTTTGTACCAATTACATTCTTGTTTACTGGTCTAGGAACCAATTACCATGTCTGATTTTTCTCTATCTATTGTAATTCTTCTTTCATGGATCTAACCCAATTTTCATCTTTGCATGATTCACACAAATTCACTTCAGCTACTACCACATTGCTTCTTGTTGTTACACCTTTCCCTTTGTCTCCAATTATCTATTCTTCCAAATGAATTTTTTGTACATAGGAATCTGAGGAGTAGGTTCCAGAGTTCTTCTTCTTCTTCAATCTATTCTCTTCTTCCTTATTCTATTCTTGTATTTTTCTGTAGATAGGTTCATATGGTTTAACTTCACTTATTTCAATTGGTCTATGCATATCTTCATCAACTTTTACATTTTTACTTTCAACTATCTTTCTCAATATTTTATTGTAGCATCTATATGCTTTTTTATTAGTTGAATATCCAACGAAAATACCTTGATCACATCTTGCATCAAACTTCCCAAGGTTCTCATCATCTCTTTTAATATAACATATGATTCCATACATTTTAAAGTACTTAACAGTAGGAATCTTTGTGTTGTTACATTTGATCTAAACTCTGTTAAGAATATAAACAACAATGTGGATTGCTTCTCTCCAATATACATCAAGTACATTTGCCTCTTTCATCATATTCCTTGCAGCCTCTTGAACAATCTAATTCTTCCATTCTATTGAGGAGTTCTAGGAGCAAAAAAATGTCTATTTATACCATTCTCTTCATAAAATGTATAAAACTCACTGGAAGTGAATTATCCACCTTTCTGATACCTTAGACATTTGATTCTCAGGTTCACTTCATTCTCTACCCTAGAATTGAACACTTTGAATCTATCTAGAGCTTGAGCTTTCTCCCTAAGAAAAGCAACCCATGTCATTCTAGAATAATCATCAATCAAAAGCATAAAATACCTATCACCATTAATAATTCCTATTCTTGTGGGACCATAGAGGTTTGTATGAATCAATTCCAATAATTTGGTAGTTGATTGGTCTTTTCCTTTAAAACTACATCTTGTTTGTTTTCCCAATTGACAACTTTTGCAAACAGTATTTGTGGGCTTTATGATTTTAGGAAGATCCCTAACAACTTCTCTTGAACTAATCCTAATCATATTATCAAATCTTACATGTCCCATTCTCTAGTGCCATAGCCAACTTTCATTGACTTAAGACACAAAACACTAACCATCAACACTATTAAGCTAATAAATGTTTCCATATGTTCTTCTTCCTATAGCTACAACAGTTCCAAACCCTTTTCTGATCTCATGGGTATTATCCAAGAACACAAGTTAAAATCCTTTGCTACACATTTATCCAACACTCAAAATATTATGCCTTAAGCCCTTAACATAACATACATCATCAGTATTGTGTTTTCCATCAAAATTGATTGTTCATTTTCCAAAAATATTTGCACTAGAATCATCTCCAAACATGAGTAATACTCCATCATAATTTTCAAGTTTAGTGAACTTAATTTTTTCTCTTGTCATATAATTTGAATAGCCACTATCAATTACCCAATAATCTTTGTCTTGTTTAGCATGAAAGGCAATAACTAGAGTAGCTTCCATCTAATCCTTCTTTTTTTCTGAACCACATTCCCTTGCACATCTTCCATGATTAACTTAGACATAGATTTATTCTCCAAGGCTAGAAACAAGCATTCATTTTTATCATCCTTAAAATTAGATTCATCATCAAAAATTCCAGCATCTTCTCTAACATAATATAATTTCTTGAACTTTTTATCCCTTATGTCTTTATTATCTCTATTCTTTTTGTGTATGGCTCTATTTGGACATCTTGAAGCATAGTGACCAATATTTCCACAACTAAAACATTTAAAGGGTAACATACCTTTGTACTTACCGAAACTTTTCTTCAAATTCCTTGTGAAATTTGCTTCCAACTCCTCTGAACTTTTACTATCTAGATCATCTTCTGTCTTAGTGGCTTTGAAGGATATTTCTATTTTCTCCTGTTCTTTCCCAAATTTCCTCATTTCAAATGTGGCCAAGGTTCCAAATAGATGTTCTTTAGTGAATTTCTTTGGATCATACACTTCCTCAATAGCTGAGACCTTGTCACTATAACTCTCTGGTATGGTCATCAAAATATTCTCTATTACATCTTCATCTGTCAGAGTACCACCTTGATTCTTGACTTCATTTTCTACAATATCAACCCTCTAAAAGTAGCTTGCAATGTCTTCACCTTCTTCCATTTTCAAGTTCTCATATTTGTGCTTTGTTGTTAGCTTCTTCGATAATTTGACTCTATCATTTCCTTCATAGACATCTTTCAAATTTTCCCACACTTCATAAGTAGTTCCTAATGAAATAACTTTTCTCCGCTCAATTATAGATAAAGCACTATTGATTGCATGCCTTTATTTTTCATTTTCCTCATAGGCAGGAATCTCATCTACAAAAGGACAACTTTCCAACTCAACATATTTTGTCTCAATAGCTTTCCAAGTCTTGAAGCCAAGAGAGATCAGGTAATCCCCCATCTACACTTTCCAATCACTATAGTCAGATCTATCAAACACAAGGACTGACAATTTATTTGCCATCGGATCTACCTCAAGTGGTTAAGCTCTTCTCTGATGAACCAAATCTCTTATACCAATTGTTGAATTGTACAAGACAACTAAGAGGGGTTGAACCGGTTGTATCTAATCACATTCACATGAATCTATTATTAAGTATAAACATGAAATGCAAATAATAGAAAGAAAATACAAGAAACACTAGATTTATGTGGAAAACCCTATAAGGGAAAAACCACAGTGATGATTAATTATAGTATAATAGTAATTTCAAAACTAGATACAAAGGCTCACTACCAAAGGGCTCACTACCCAAAATAGGACTCACTGTCCATAAGGAGGCTCACTTCCTACAAATACAAAAACATGTAAATAAAAATGTTACACAGAGAACATTATCTCAATGCAAAAGAAAATCCACCACAACAACTTCCACACATTCATAGCTTTAATCAAGGAATTTTAGACACCATCAGATCACTGCTTTCAAGAGTCAAACACATTAACTTAATGCTACCTTAATTCACTTTCACACACTTGTTGCTTATAATTCACAACATCTTGACTTGTATTTCTACTAGCTTTTATCTTAGAAACTTTCTCCAAGGTCGGCTACACATTCTTCATTTTACAAATTAAAATTAGGTCAATGACTCAACATTCTCACAATGGAAAGGAATGAGAGTGAACCAAATAAATACTTAACCAGGACCCAAAAAAACATCTTGGATCAATCACATGCTTCCTCAATTGATACTTATCCTTTGTGTAACGTGTAGACACTAGGTCGACCATACCTAATGAAAACACCAATGAACCTTGGAGTACATGCATTCACAAAAAGATGATAATATGTGGACCACTTAATAAACTTCACCATACATTAGACCTCTTAGAAGCCTTCAGATTCATCCGCAATAAATACAAAAACTTTCATACACAACACTTTCCATCAGTCCAATTAGATTGTACAAACACTCATAGTAACTCTAGAACAAGCTGGTAGGGAGGTTGGATGAACCAATCACTGATTCATGCTCTAGGTCTTCTTTGGAAGATGTCTATGGTGTCTCACTCCACAAATTCAACCAATAGGACCTTTCTCTTGTTTAGGATCCCCTGGTTCTCCTTGCCAACCCAACTACAATCATAGCTATACCTACCAAGTCAACCTTGGTGCAATTTTGCAAATCTCACTTTAGCCTTAATCCCCCCTAAAGGCTATCATTCTCCAAAATCTTGAACTTAGCTTTGTAAGGGTGTGGAGGTGTTTCCAAGGACTTAAATCCATCCTACTAAGGTTCTTGAGGATCCACCTGACTCCATTTCCTAGTCACTTCCACGAAACCCTCATTTAGGTCTAAAAAGGCTACTAGCCCTAGGAGCCCCAATTAGGCCTCCTTCTCCGAGAAATCAGGTTTTTTTTCCTAGGTTATTCCAAGTAACCCCCAAAATTTCCTTGGGGTTCCTGGTTCTTATGTCCGCCACTCAAATATTTTAGGGGTCTTAAACCTTCACTATCCATACAAAGGCTTAACCCTCAATTTGGCAAAATTAGGCCTTTTCAAACCCCTCCCTAACTTTCTTGCAAACTGTTAAATGTTCCTCTCACCAGATGGATTGGTGGAGCTTCCTCCTCCATTCTATGTCTTGGAAAGACTCATACCTACCTTCTCCACACCATGATTTGTCAAGAAATGGACAACCCTAGAAATCAAGTGCTCTGCACTTCTTGTCTTCCCTAGCCGGACACTTCCTGGCTCGCCTAGAAGAAGACTCCCATAGTGACTCTGGTACTATCAAAGACTCCTAACCCTACTGTATATACAACCATGGAGTCTAGTCACAATTACCAAAGGGTCGTACAATGTGTACGGTGGGAATGTGAACTAACACTCCATTCTTCTAAAACTGTTTGGTTCAGACCAACAATTGTGTAAGAACCAAACCAATGGCAAACAAAGCTTGAAACTGAACTAAGAAGCTAACCACTACCAAAGAATGCTTGAATAACACTTACCCTACATCCTACACAAGCTACAATGTCACATTCAATCCATTAAAGCACTACTTCAAAGCAAAACCCAAAAATTCACACAAAATCACAACTGTTCTTTCTTGAATTTAAAAATTCCAAAGAATTCAAATGCTTCCAACCTCACTCCCATGTCGAGATCACCCTTAAATAGGGTCTCTAAGTCAGTTATTCTCTTCTTTGAGCTCTCCTTGGCCACTTGTGTCTTGAACTATGCAACAATCTCAAAAATTTGAAAAACAAACTCCTAAGGTCTAAACCTCCTTTGAAGCCAAAACCCAAAGACACTTATTCAATGGTCAACATGACCTTCATCTGACCAATACTCAACCAACAAAAATTCCACTTAGGCTTACACATAAATTAACATACTTAGATTGATTAGGTGGCCAAAACAAAGTTGTCCAAAACATGACCTTCTAAATAACCTAAAGCAAACTATGGGTGTTCCTACACCATTCTCCCCCCCTCAACATAAACACTAAGGAATGTGGGGAGAGATCAGAGATAAGTCAATTCCATGTTTCTTGAACTGAGATTCTTCCACCCATGTAGGCTCAGAGTCTGGTTTTCCTTTCCACTTGATGAGATGTTCCATGTACACCTTGTGCCTAGTAGACTTATGCACCCTTGATTCCAAGATCCTCTCTACTTGCAGCTTGGCCTGAGTTGGTAAGACTACATTACTCACATCCTCCAAGACATCCCTACTAATCTAATTCATATCAGTCACTAGTCCTTTGTACATGATCAGGTTAGCTACATTAAACACAAGTGAAATACCTAAGTCTGCAAGTAGCTCCACCTTCTAAGCATTCTTGCCATATTTAGCTAACACCTTACATGGTCCCACTATCTTCATCTACAACTTGGTTGATGTTCCTTTCTACAACCTATATTTGCTGAGATGGACCATGACATAGTCCCCTACTGCAAATTGTAGATCTTTTCTAGACAGATCCACCTTAGCTTTTAGTTTGTGAGTAGCCTCTGTAATTTTCTTTTTCACTTGCTCTTGAATCTCCTGCATTGTCTGAGAGAAATCCTTAGCATGGCCACGCCTATGCTCCATAGCTCCTAGATCTTTGAGCTCACACACACCTCTTGGGTGCATTCCATACACTATTTCAAAAGGACTTTTGCCCGTGGTCCGGTTCACACTGTCATTGTAGGCATATTCAGCTTGTGATATAACCATATCCCATGTCTATCCATACTCCTTGGTTAGGCATCTGAGAAGGTTACCTAACACCCTATTGATCACCTCAATTTTCCCATCAGTCTAAGGATGGTAAGCTGATCCAAAAGACAAGTTAGAACCTAATCTGCTCCATAATGTCTTCCAAAAATGACTCATGAACTTCACATCCCTGTCTGAGACAATGCTCAATGGAAATCCATGGATCCTCAAAATCTCTTTGAAGCAAAGGTGAGAAATATAGCTAGCATCATGGGTGGTCTTGCAAGGAACAAAGTGACTCATCTTACTAAACCTATCTACCACCACATAGACACTATCATACCCTATCTTAGTCTTAGGGAGTCCTACCACAAAGTCCATGCTGATAAATTCCCAAGGTAGGTTAGGAATAGGTAGAGGTTGATACAAACCTGCATTACTAGCTCCCCCCTTGGCTTTCATACAAACTACACACTGCTCCACATACCTTTTGACATCCCTTGGCAACTTGGGCCAGTAATAGAACCTTTGCACTAGTTTCATTGTCTTGTTGATACCAAAGTGACCACTAAGACTACCATTGTGCTTCTCCTAGATGAGGTTCTCTCTCATTGAACCTTTTGGACCACATAACTTATTCCCTTTGAACAAAAGTCCACTCTCCAATGTATACTCTGAGAATTGACTATGAAAGTGATTCTCAAAATCAGAACATACCTTGTATGCCTCTGAGAAGTCTCCATCTTCCCCATAGAGATCCTTGAAACTCTCTATTTCAATGCTCTTTATTTGTATTGCTTGCACTGTCAACAATCTACTAGTTAGTGCATTTGCCACCTTCTTCAACTGTCCCTTCTTATGCTTGATGGTAAAGGTGAAGGCTTGGATGTATTCCATCCATTTCAAATGTCTATTGCTCAACTTCTCTTGTGTGTTGATGTAGTTAAGTGCCTGGTTATCAGTAAACACTACAAACTCTTTAGGTAGGATATAATGCCTCCACTTCCTAAGTGACTTTACTAGAGCATATAGTTCTAGGTTATAGGTAGAATACTTCTTCTTAGCTTCATTGAGCTTTTCACTAAAGAAATCTACAGGCCTACCTTCTTGGCTTAGTACTCCTCCTACTCCAATTCCATTGGCATCACATTCCATAGTGAATAACTTATCAAAGCTAGGTAACAAAAGGATGGGTTGAGTTGCCACTTCTTGTTTCAGTTTCTCAAAACCCTTCTCAGCTTCTAGAGTCCATTTGAACTTAGTCTTTATGCCACCTTTGATTGTGTCAAGGACTGGTGTACATATACCACTAAAGTTCCTTATAAACTTCCTATAAAACTGAGCTAATCCATGAAAACTTCTTACCTCTGTTCTAGTGGTTGGTGTAGGCGAATTTAGGATAGATTCTAACTTGCTTGGGTCCATTTTCAATGATCCTTGGGATACTAAAAACCCCAAATACACAAGCTCTTGTTTGAAGAACTCACACTTCTCTAGGTTGATGGCTATCCTCTCTTCCTGCAATCTTTTAAGAACCAACTCCACATGCCTTAAATGTTCTTCTACTATCTCGCTAAAGATGAGTATATCATCTAGATATACCACCACAAATATCCCTATGAATTCCTTAATCACTTCATTCATGAGCCTCATGAATGTGCTAGGGGCATTTGAGAGGCCAAATGGCATAACTCTCCACTCATACAACCCATCAGTTGTCTTAAAGGCTATCTTCCACTCATCCCCATCTTTAATTCTGATCTGATGGTATCCACTCTTGAGATCCAACTTGGTGAAATACTGAGCTCCTCCAAGACAATCCATCAAATCCTCAATCCTAGGAATAGGGAACCTATATCTATTTGTAATTCTATTTATAGCCCTAGAATTAGTGCATAGTCTCCACTTACCACCTTTCTTGATTGCTAAGACCACTAGTACTGCACACAGACTGATGCTCTTTCTAATTAGTCCCTTGTCTAACAACTCCTGCACTTGCCTAGCTACTTCTAGGTTCTAATCTGGTGTGAGCTTGTAAGCTACTTTGTTTCACAATGAAGCCCCTGGTATGAAGTCAATCTAATGGCTGATGGCTCTCTTTGGAGGTAAGTTTGTTGGTGTTCCATCACTAACTATGTCCTTGAACTGTTCAAGCAACTTTTGGATTGCTCCTCGTATGACTATCTTCTTGGTCTTATCTTCTTCCTTGGGTTGCACCATGACCACATATCCTTCCCCTCCTTGTTGTAGAGTGTTGATAAACTCCTTGCCACTAGTTAACAAGACACTAGGGGTCTCTGACTATCCTTCTTCCTCATCTGATAGTGATTGCAATTTGAATGTCTTTCCATCTTTCTTGAATGAGATATTTTTCTCCTTTCGATCATAGATGGATCCTCTGTCATACTGCCATGATCTATCCAATAGAAGATGGCATGCATCCATGGGCAACACATCACAAATCAACTTGTCTTTGTATCCTACAATGGAGAACTCCACCGTTTTCTGCTCATTTACAAGAACACTCTGCCCTTTATTCAACCATGTCACCTTGTAAGGGTTAGTGTGGGGTACTTTCTCCAATTTCAACTTCCTCACTACCTCCTCTGAGATGATGTTATCAGTAGACCCTAAATCCACTATAACCTTGCACACCTTCCCAAGTATTTTGCATCTTACCCTGAATAAGGCTCTCCTTTGCTTTGGATCCTCTTTGGCTAGTTGTCTAATTAGAAATCTCCTAAACATCACGTTCTCCCCCATTTCTAATTCAATGTGACTAACCTCTGGTGATTTGATACTCATGGTGTCCTCTTGAGCATATGCTACTCTCTTTTATGTATTTGATGAAGATGCTTTCTTTGGGCACCTATAAGCTAGATGTCCTACTTGACCACAGTTATAACACTTCATACTAGCAAAGTATGAGTTACTCCTGCCTGCTCCTCTTCCTCTATTTGAACCTCCTTGAGGTCCTCTACCTATTTTGTAGCCTCCTCTAGAAGTTGTTGCACTTTCATGCTCTGTGAGTTTAGACTCTCCCTGACTTCTTTGTTCAGTCCCTCTACCCTGGTATCCACCTCTATGTCCTCTTCGATCTCTGCATTTTCCTCTGCTCTTAGAAGCCTGGTCTTGCTTCGTCTTGCTTCTTTCTTCAATATTTATAGCCAATTGATAACATTGGTGTACTTTCTTGGGACTTATAAGAGTCATTTCCTCTGGAATGTTCCACTTCAAGCCATTAAGGTATCTAGCTACCTTAAGAATTTCATCCTTTGAAACATTAGACCTCATACAAAGTTTTTGAAACTCCTCAGTATAAGAGTTCACATCTTGGTCTCTTTGTCTCAAATTTTTTCTCTTCTTATGCAACTGAACCTCATAATCATCTGACATGTATGCTTCTCTTACTTTGGCAACCATTCCCTTCCAAGTAGAAATTGGCTTCTTTCCTTCCTTTTCCCTCTCTATCTGAATGAACTTCCACCATGTCAAGGAAAAACCTTTTAATCTTGACTTTTCCACCTTCACCTTATGTGCTTCAGTGACTCCATCACACTCAAAATGGTTTTCCATTCCCTCTATCCAATCCATGACTAGATCAGCTTCCAATTTCCCACTAAACAATGGTATGCCTTCAAGTGCTTTTCCACTCATAGCTTTCAATGCCTTCAAGAAAGGATCCTCTTGCAAAACAGGGTCAGGTTTAGGGATCTTGTCTTCCTTTGCAACCTCTTCACTCTTGGGTACCTTGCCTTCAACCTAATCGGTTTTGGTCTGCACATTATTCATTGCTTTCTCGAGTTGAGCTATTCTTTCCCTCAATCTTCTATTGTCTTCCTCTTGATCTTCGACCTTCTTGGCCAACTCTATATTTGTCACCATGGTTGTAGAACCACTAGACTCAAGCTCTGACATACAACAATCAATCCCAAATCTTCTGTTGCTCTAATACCAATATGATAGGGAGGTTGGATGAATCAATCGCTAATTCATGCTCTAGGTCTTGTTTTGGAAGACCTCTATGGTGTCTCACTCCACCACTTCAACCTATAGGACCTTTCTCTTGTTTAGGATCCCCTGGTTCTCCTTTCCAACCCAACTACCATCATAGCTCTACCTATCAAGTCAACCTTGGTGCAATTTTCCAAATCTCACTTTAGCCCTTAATCCCCACTAAAGGCTATCATTCTCCAAAATATTGAACTTAGCTTTGTAGGGGTGTGGAGGTGTTTCCAAGGACTTCAATCCATCCTACTAAGGTTATTGAGGATCCACCTAACTCCATTTCCTAGTCACTTCCACTATACCCTCATTTAGGTCTAAAAAGGCTACTAGCCCTAGGAGCCCCAATTAGGCCTCCTCCGAGAAATCAGGTTTTTTTTCCTAGGTTCTTCCAAGTAACCCCCAAAAATTTTCTTGGGGTTCCTAGTTCTTATTTCCACCACTCAAAGATTTTAGGGGTCTTAACCCTCCACTGTCTGTACAAAGCCTTAACCTTCAATTTGGAAAAATTAGGCCTTTTTAAACCCTTCCCTGACTTTCTTGCAAACTATTAAATGTCCTCTCACCAGATGGATTGATGGAGCTTCCTCCTCCATTGTATTTCTTGGAAAGACTCATACCTGCCCTCTCCACACCGTGATTTGTTAGGAAATGGATGCCCCTATAAATCAAGTGCTCTGCACTTCTTGTCTTCCCTAGCCGGACACTTCCTAGCTCACCTAGAAGAAGACTTCCATAGTGACTCCGATACTGTCAAAGACTCCTAACCCTACTGTATATACAACCATGGAGTCTAGTCACAATTCCCAAAGGGCCGTACAATGTGTACGGTGGGAATGTGAACTAACAGTCCATTCTTCTAAAACTGTCTGGTTCAGACCAACAATTGTGTAAGAACCAAACCAATGGAAAACAAAGCTTGAAACTGAACTAAGAAGCTAACCACTACCACACAATGCTTGAATAACACTTACCCTACATCCTACACAAGCTACAGTGTCACATTCAATCCATTAAAGCACTAATTCAAAGAAAAAACCAGAAATTCACACAAAATCACAATTGTTCTTTCTTGAATTTAAAAATTCCAAAGAATTCAAATGCTTCCAACCTCACTCCCATGTCAAGGTCACCCTTAAATAGGGTCTATAAGTTATTTATTCTCTTCTTTGAGCTCTCCTTGGCCGCTTGTGTCTTCAACTGTGCAACAATCTCAAAAATTTGAAAAACGAACTCCTCGGGTCTAAACCTCCTTTGAAGCCAAAAACCAAAGACACTTATTCAATGGTCAACATGACCTTCATCTGACCAATACTCAACCAAACAAAAATTCCACTTAGGCTTACACACAAATGAACATACTTAGATTGATTAGTTGGCCAAAACAAAGTTGTCCAAAACATGACCTAAACAACCTAATGCAAACTATGGGTGCTCCTATACCACAAGCCTTCCGGAGCACCAAGCTATGAACACTTTTACCAAAACACAGATAAAACAATTACAAGCCTTCTTCTAGATCTGCAAGATTTGAGACAAACCATCAAAGGACTACAAAGAAAAAACATTTCTCCTAGTCCACAAACAAAAAACTCTACTAGACCAATTCACAAACCAGTGAACACAACTTTCACTCTTCATCAATCCAAAAGCTATACTCAGGATATATCACCTAATGATGCCCATAACAAAATTTGCATATCCACACAAGTATAGGATCAACACAAAATAGATGCAGAGCACATTACGAGAGCACATTCAGAACACACATAATTTTGTCTTCATTGTTTATTACTTTTCTCAAAATCACTTGATAACTCATCATATCAGCACACCTACAACACCATAAATATATATCCATGTACTCAAACATCTCTAGAGTGTCTCAACCATACATGTACCACCTATAATCACTTGATTCCTTTTATTGTAACACCTTGAATTGTGTTGACATCAATGACAACATTAATGACAACACCACCATACTCATTCATACTTGCAATAGAAGAGAAATACTTGAAAAGACAACTTTCCCCTCATGAGTGGAAATTTGCAGAACTAGGGTGTTACCATATGTTGAAACTACATCTATGTCCATATTAGGTCCTTGAAATAATAAAAAGATGAATACCCTCAACCAATATCCACAGAAGCATCTTGTGTCTCAACTATCTTTTCCTCTACATCCTAAATTTTTTTAGGATTGTCCCCTTTCTTTTGTTCATCATTTCTTGAACTCTCTAGAGGTGGAAAGTTATGTTCTTCATGAGATACAATTTTCCCTAGAGTAGGGCCACTAAATTCACTTTGATCCCCTACACAATGTGTATCAATATTCACTAGAGCAACAATCTCCTCATTTTTCTTATCATTTCATCTGTTTGATCACCTTCAACCATATTTCCCTCAAGAATTGATCAATCTATGGAATGAGTAGGTACATCTAGCATATCTAAAGTATTTGAAGGATATTTATCTCTAATTATTTTAGCATTCTTCAATTCTTCCAATATTTTTGTTTTATTTGTTTCTGTTTCTTTCTCCATCCTCTTTATTTCTTCTTAATCTTTCCCCATTAGAATATTTATTCTTTGTTCAATTCTACATTCTTGTGCTTGATATTGAAATAATTTTACTCTTTCTTTATGAGAAATAGATACTCTAGCCTTCCCTAAATATTTGTCTTATCTTAGCTTCTTCTACAACAACTTCATTTCTTTTGTTACTTAGTACATCTACTAGGCTTGTATGAAGTTGATCAATTATTTCATTTAGTGTCATATTAAAACTATTAATATACATAACTATTCCCTATTTAATTGTGGATTTTTCAATAGGGGACATCCCATCATAGGGAGCAACAACCTCTTTTAGTCCATCATGTTGTACAATTTCAATGATAGTGGCCTCAAGCTATAGAGGCTTATATTTAGGTGTTTCTAGAGGAATCTCTTTTGTCTCCTTTTCCATTTCTTTTTCTATAGATGTTTCTTCTTCTTTTTCTTCTTCTTATCTTGTTCTATATTCTCTTCTCTTTAGTATGTAAGATTTCATTTCTTCTTCTTCATCCTCTTCATCACCATCCACATTCACGGGAGTAAAATTTTCTCTTGTTGCTTTCTACTTAGTTCTTGGCTTCTTTCTTTTTGCAGTCTTGGTTTGTGTTAGTACTTTAGTGGCAGATCTTTTTCTTCTCAAAGGAGTTTGATTAGGTTTGGGAGCTCCGATAGAGATAGAATAAGATCTACTTATCCTTCTCGGAGATGATGTAGCAAGAGTGGCTTGAGATGCTTCTGCATGACCCTTAGGAGAACCAAACATCTTCAATTCAAACATAATCTTCTCCATATTTGATTTCTTCTTCATCTTTTCTTCTACCTTCTTGATTTTTATTTCATCATATGTTCCAAACATTTCAACAAAAGGATCTATAGGTTTTCTAGAAAAATGTCAGCATATGCAATACAATCAGATCCAAAGACCTCATAGGACAATTTTGTTATCCATGAGGTTCTTGGTTCAATAACATCCATATAATAATTGTCTTTATCAACCATAAAGATGATGTCATTATTATATCTTTCCATAACTTGTGAGGGTATCTTGTCCATCTTTTGCATTTCACTTTGAAAAGTATTATAGAAACCCCAAAAAATTAGGTCACATTGTTTGGTAACTGAAAAGCTACACATGTGATCCTTAATTTCATGTGCAATAGGAATGTTCTTTCTCTAGACCACATTCTTCAAACCAAGAATATCCCTCAAGAAATAGAACACAAGCCAAATAATCAAAGTACCATACTAAAAATGGTAGCATGATTCCCTAGTTTTGTGTAGATTCTCCAACAACTACTATCACAAGAACCCACAAAGATCATAATATTTTCATTTCTTCACCATTTGATGAGTATTATAGATGGAAGTGGATCCTTCTTTGTTTTCATAGTAAATTTTGTATACAATAACCATCGTGGCATAAAAAACCCCTTGGTTAAAGATGTCATCCATAATTAGCGTTATTTTGTCAAATTTGGTTCCAATAAGCTTCATAACCTCTTCATTCATCATCACCTTTAGTGCTAGCATAGGTCAGATGGAGAAAAATCCATCATAACCTTGATAGTATCTTTTGTGATCAGATGGGGTTGATCAAGCCAAAAGATATCTTCATGAATTTGACTCAAGGAAATTCTGACCCATCCATCTTCAAAGAAAAATTGGGAAAACCGTTCCAGACATGTAATATTTTTTATTCCACATTTGCATATTCTAGTTTGAATTGAAAGTCATCACCCAAGAGATGATTGTACTTAAATTATTCCATCTTCAGATGATTGTACTCACTCAACTACGAATGAATGTAGATATGGACATCTTCAAAATGAATTACATTTATTGGAACATGAGAGAATGCACCATTTTTCTTGGTAAGTAGTCGATATGTATGGATTTTTTTTGAATTTTGTTCTTGGATTCTCAACAAAATTAATGAAAATTGGTGTGGCCATGAGAGCACTTTCAAAATACTAGAGTTTTATGAACAAAATAGAGAAATACCTATAAATTATATTGTTAGGGTTTGCGTGCAACTTGCAGAAAAATTATGTTTCTTCTTTAGCACTTGCATACACTTGATATCTTTCAAATGAGATTAATATTGGTCAAATAAAGAATAGATATGCTTCATACCAACCCTAGTAACTCCATAATCAATGCACGTGTTTGTTTGTAGCTTTTTACTATTCAAGATATCATAGACTTTCATGATCATTCAACAATCTTCCATAGAGGGTAAATTTTCTTTTGAACTTTGATGAGATAAAATCATGTCACTTTTAATCATTATGCTGAAGAATTCAACATCTCCAACTTTACAGGGGTTTGAAGAATTTTCAAATGTAACTCCCCTTGAGCCAATACTTTTCATTTCAATTACCAAATGACTCATCTACACCATGTTTAGGTACATATTAATTATTTACTTCACTTGATTCTTTCTTCTACCATACTTTGTTCATTTCTTGATTAGTGTCAATCTTCTTTTGTGGAGCATAAGGTCTTACATTCTTTCCTTTGCAGAACCTTGCAATGTGTTATGGATTATTGAAATTGTAGTAGGCGATACTAACTTGCATAGCATAATTACGTATTCTCACATTAGATCTACAATAAGAAGCCATATGACCAACCTTGTTTCATGTGTAGAAGTAACCATAGAAGGATTGCAAATTCATATAATTACTATTCCTCATCATTTTACTTTTGCATTCCTTAATCTTATGACCAAATTTATTGCAATCATAGCGCTGACCATGAAATGATTAAGAGTTCATAGAATTGTACCTTGGAAAGCTAAATAAATTCTAACTCATCTTACTTCTACACTCAACTGCATTATGACCAAACTTATTGTAAGCATAGTAGTTACCATTGAGCTTGATGAGAGCAGTTTGTTTAGGGATAGGATTTTTGAAGTTCCTTTTCTTGTTTTGGATAGGGATGAATCCTCCTCTCTTGTTTTCATGATTTGTATTTGCATATTTATAAAATATCTTCCCATGTTTTTAAAATCAAGCTTTCTCCTCCCTTGTTTCAAGCATTCCTTCTTCTTTGAATTTATCATACAGGTTTGCAGATGCATTCTTCATAGGAATTTCCCCTTTTCAAAAACCAAGTCTAGATTACTCTTTATATATATTTTAAGAGTTAATCAACTCACCAAGAATTATAGAACCTCTTCTCATTTTCAAACCATTTTCAATTTTTTTATTTTTTATTTTTTTCAAGTTCTTTTCTCAGAGAGACAATCTCTTCCTCAAGCTTTAAACACTCAATCATTTTATCATTGAGCTTGGTATCAAGCAATCCTCAATCCTCTTACCTTCATCAACTTTGACTTTTAAATTTGAGTTTAGTCTCGCATCCATTTCATCCTTCTATTTAAGCTTTTAGTTTGCCAATTTGTTCTCTTGATTCTTTATCTTCTTCCCTCAATTTTTCAATTGTTTCTTTACATTTTTCCAACATACACTCATATTTGATATTTTGAAATCTCATTTCATTGAGATCTTCAAGAGAAGACTGGATTTCTCCTTCAAAATCAACTTCACAATCATCTAGATTGATCTCTCGACCTTTAGGTTATATTGCTTCTAGCTCTTGTTTTTGAATGAACATATCACCGATCTTTTCTATAGACCCCATGCATTCAAGTGTAGGATCTACCTCAACTTTAAAATTCTCAAAGGTACTTGGCTTTAATGCCAATTTTTTAACACACTATTGTGTTGAGAGGGGGCTGAATAAGCATACATTAAAACCTAAGAATTCCCATTTGTAGATTAAGCGTCACATCACACAAACTAAAAGAAGAGAAATGGAAATATGTAAAACTAAAAGAAGAGAAAAAATGAAAATATGTACCACATAAGGAAACCAATATTTTACATCGATCACCCAATGAGGGAAAAACCACGGTGAGAGTTAACTCATAATATATGAAGATTAATGCGTACAAACATTACAATGTAGTTTAAGGTTCACTACCTATGGAATTTTAGACTAAGGCATACAACCTTAGGGAAAGATACAAAGACCTAATGAGGTCCACACTATCTCAGAGTAGGATACATGAAAATTATAATGAGAACTATGAATATGAACTGGTATGAAGAAGAATCATACATATGTTTATGTTGTGGTCTATTTTTTGCACAATTAACCTTTCACACCAAATTCACACACTTCATCTTCAACATATTGTACAATCCCAGTTCATCATCCTCAATCACCATCACAAATGATTTTTATCTTCTATAAATATACTACAAAACAACTCGAAACCTTAATTAGGTCAACTCCAAGATGACCTTTAGATGAAATAAATGTTATCACATAGGCTAGATCCAAACAAATATAGTATCAAAAGAAAAAGAGTGGTGGATCATAAAATAACATATCAAAAAAAAAAACCATCTCAACAAATCCTTCAAGGTAAAATTAATTAATCAAGATCAAGCGCATACGAAGGAAGAAATCATATCAGTCGAAGCAACATCAACACCACCAAAAGTACCAATTTTTCATCTTGACAGCATCGAGAAGAGACCAAAAACATCACGTAGACCAATATGTGAGTGATGTAGTCCATGCACAATATTTCTTCAACCTTCTCTTGAAGAAATTGATCATCATATGCCGGTGTAAGAGGAGAAATATATCGAATTGATGAAACAAAGAATTCCAGAATCAATTGTACAATTGTGTGATATGAAAATTGATCTTGAAAACTACCAAAATACATAAGGCTTAGAAGGAAGAATCCATATAACTCTGTGAACATACACCAAAGTCTGCATAGTCATATGCATCTCATCGGAGGAATCCAAAGCATTCCAATAGTTCCTTACCAACACTTTATACTACTAGAGCATAGACTAGAGAGTTGTTATTTATAATATTCATTATAGAATATTTTATAACATGAACTCTTGGATCTTCACATCTTTTCTATCTTAAGTTCTAAAGCACAAGACATAATCTTTCTCTATGAAAGGATGAAACCAAAATACCATGACTCTACCTTAGAGTATGGAGTGTGACTGCCCTAACAAAACTTCTACTTGGCATATCTCCATGTGTGATTCACCAAAAAAGGATGATATCAAAGTGGGCATATTGTAAGAATATCAAACTTGTGTACCTACATCCACAACATAATTATACACATAACTAAATACCATTTCAACCTTATACAATATTGTTGACATATAATCTACACACCAACAATCTCTGGTGTATGCCAATCCTTCAACATACACTTTTGGCATCAATTATAACACATCTTGAGGTTACATAAATGACAACAGATATTTCTAACACAAATATGAAGGGAAGGGATGAAGGACTTAGTTTTGGGATTTAGGGAAGCAAAATATATGGAAGGGATGAAGGATTGGGCTTTGGAATATAAGGACCCAAGATAGATTTGGAGGATGGAGGATATGAATTTTTCAAATTAAGTAGAGGGATGTGTGATTTGGGAGGGATAGAATATTTACCAACATCTTGATATTGATAACAAAGGCAATGATAGTTTGAGTTTTCTTAGATTTGTATGGGTTATAATATGCCTTTCTCATGGAGGCCTAACCCTTTTCCTTGATATTGCATTGTTTGACAAATCCTTTTGCCAATGTGATACATATTGGTTTGGAAGTAAGACATAATGTCATTTTGAGGAGGCTATGAAATAGAAGGAATGATAGGCCCATGGAGTAAACTAGCTTGGATGAAAGTGGGCAAACCTACTTGATAGGTATAGAGATCATGGCTATATTGGATAGTGGTGATTAAATTGTGTGGAGGATTAGTATTGTGAGATGGATATGGAAGGGCATTTTTATCTTGACTTGGGATAGGATCATGTGATGGAGGAGGATAATAAGATGTAGTGTAAGGGAGGGGATCATGAAAGGGGGATTAAGGGGCATTTTTCTACTGGAGTGCAAGGGTATCCTGTGTTGGTGTGGGGGGGATTCTTTTCTCTTGATATGGAAAGGGATCATTGGATTGGATGGAAGGTTTTATTTGATCTTGAAGTGGAGGAAAATCCATGTTAGCATGCTTTAGACTAAGGAATTGACATAGTTCATTTGGTGTGGATGGTGTGATGGGGGAGGAAGGTTGGATAGAATTCTCTTATTGTATAGATGGAGGGATAGAAGATTCATAAGATTTATAAGGGATTGGGGTTTATATTGATATGAAGGGTATCGAGGTGGATACATGACATATAGATCTAGGTTTTGGAGATACCTTTTTCTTATTTCAAGAAACTAATGAATTGTTTTCAAAGTTTTCTCATCTTCAAACTTAGATCTACTTCTTTCCCGAAGAAATATATTTATATATTTGGATTTTCCTAAGGATGTTTGACTTTATCTTGGGTTTATCATCTTCAAGTCATGTAAGAATCCATCTGTAAAATATTTGAGTAGATTTTTAATGATTTTAGCTTATTACGACCTTAGACACCCTTAAGGTTAGGAGCACACACATTTTTTCGATCAATCAATTGGATATTCATTGAGGTAGAATTACCAAAACAAGGTTTTCACCAAGGAAAAATCCTATATAGCTACCCCTTTCCCCCCTTTTCTATGATTTTCTAGGTTTATATCTCAAAACTAAAAATTGCAGAGAGGAACAATACAGTGTAGATCTATAGGTTTCAAACCATACAATTTTAGAGTGGTATCTTTATTTCTCAATCAAGGGTGCCAGTGCCCTTAACCTCCTAATTTAGTTCCAAATTTTTAGTACTAGTGTACAAAATTCTTCCCTTCTCAAATATTTCTTCAGTCTATGACTTCTCATTTTTGTCTATGTAGAAAATGTGTTTTCAGATTAGGTTACATAGTTAAATAGTTCAATTAATTCACACTAGATCAAATTAATTTTAAAGGAAACAAAAGAACTAGGTCTAGGGAAGATTAGCTCTCCTTCTAGGTTATCCAACCTTATCACCTTGTCGGCTCAGTGTCTAATGTTGTTGGGAAGAAAGATTGCTGTTATTACTTTATCTATTCACTAGGTCTAGGATCTCTTTTTCCATATCACATTTTGGTGAACCCGACATATCCTACATTAGATAAATCTTCTAATATATATTGCATATTCTTTAGATCTGAATCATTAAGAAGAATTTCAAAAATTAGATCTTCTTATGTTGGCAAAAAGTATGTCTACATTTGGAAAGAAGCATTATTTGTTCAATTTATTTTAATCATTAGAAATTTTGTTTTATTTGCATTTCAATAATATATCAGATCTATAGATATTTTTTATAATTTATTGAATCATTACATGAATTGGTTGAAAACAATATCATTTTTGGAAAATTTGGAAACCCTCATTCATTGTATTATGTCACATTTACCAAAATTGGGGAAAACTATACTATTTTTAGTTTTAGACTTGGACTACATTAATCTCAGATCTTTTTAACTATAATAGTTTTCACAAAATTAAAAAAAAATCAAAAACATGTACCTCTAGTCTAGGGTGCTAGTGTCATTAACCTACTTAGTTTTAGCTAAATTTTAGAGGCAGACTAATATTTGTACTCTATGCAAATTTTGAAACATGTTTTTGAAAACTATGTTAATAATATACCTAAAAGGTTGTGTTCAATTATAACTATTATTAACAGGCATAAACATAAATTTAATCTAGTAAATAATTTTATAATTAATCTCTTAGAGAAAAAAGAAATATGTTCATGTCAGATCTCTTTCTACAAGTTCATTATATATAATTTGAGCCTTTTAGTAGTGATGATTTTGGTATGTTAGATGAAGCCCTTGATAATTTTATCTCATCTAAATCGTCCACTATGACTCTTAAATATTTAAAATGTTAAAGATCAATAAACTCAATCACACCAAAACTAGTTATTTTTCCTCCAAAAAAACCTGCAATGAAAAATCAACATATGCTTATCATTGGACCAACATCAAACAAATAGAAACCTCCTAGAAATATTTTAAATTCTACAAGACAATTAACTTAACATAACCACATACAACAAAATATATTGCACCAAAAACATTACCATGTTGTTGCTCATACATATAACATAAGAAACAATAAACAAACAAAAAAAATGGCATTCATTCTATTGTCAATACCATTCCCACAACCTATTATCCCTCCTACACCTCATTTACCTCAACATAATGGTAAGGAATATGATCTTCTTGAGCAGATTTGTGCTACTCCAACTAATATCTCATTGTGGGAATTGATTCAAAAATCACCTATCTATCATGGCATGCTTCAAGAGGCTTTTCAAAATATTTTGTGCCACCTTATGCTAAAATAAATGATTTGGTAGCTTTGCTTGAGGATATAAATTCAACATACTAGAGGTCTAGGAATTAATATTTCATAATTTTATTCATAAAATTTTAGTTGATTATTTCAATTATATATTGGCTAAATCCATATCACATCAAGATCATGTCAAAATTATCCATCAAATATTTGAGTGAATTCATAAGTATAACATGCAATTAAATCCAAGAAAGTGTGTCTTAAATGTGGATGGTGGAAAACTATTAGGTTTTATTATGTCACTTCAAGGCATTGAGGTAAAAATGAAGAAAATTGATGCTATAATAAACATCCCACCTCTTAAAAAACTTTCTCAACTTCATAGCTTATAAGGAAAGATTTCAGATATTCACCATTTTGTTTCATCATTGGCAAATTAGACTATTCCCTTCATTGAATTTCTTAAGAAATATTGTCATTTTAAATGGAACAAGGATTGTCAAAATACCTTTGAAATTTCAAAACAATGTCTAGTTAATTCCCCTATTTTACAATCAGTTGTTTCAAGACATTCTTTTATTCTTTACATTTTTGCTTCATCTAATGCTCTTGTTGCACTATTAGTGCAATTTGATAAAATTTTTGAAGAATTTCCTATCTACTATATTAGTTGAATGTTGATTGATTATGAAACATGATATACAAATATAGAAAGAAATATTTGGCTCTTGTGTTTTCCACCAGAAAATTAAGACACTATTTGTTAAATGCTAAAGTACATGTTAACAAATTTTATCCATTAAAACATATTTTCTCTAAAATTAGTTTATTTGAATGCTTAGCCAAATGGGTAATGTTGTTAATGAAATTTGATGTTAAATTTGTTTCTCAAAAATTAATTAAGTTTCTATTTTTAAAAAAAATGTATCCTTGGACATTTTTATGCTCATTTCAACCTTTCTTATGGATTTTGTCTTGATTTTGCCTAGATTTAATGTTGTAATGTGGCCAACACATTCACATTAGGTCTTGAATGCTTGTAAATCAATAAAAACCTAATGATTTCTTACAAAGGTGTTGTGAAGTATTGCAGCACAATTTCACACTTTTCTAGTACCTTTCTAATGCAATTCACCTAAATAACCTCTTTTTATTACTTACCAAGCCTTATTTCCAAGTGTTGTAAGAAGTTGTAACAAACTCTCACACTTTCCTAGGCTTTTCATTAATAAATTGACCCTTTATTATGTTTAAATGTCCCCTTAATGTACTTGCAGGTCATACTTGAGTGTGTTTTGGAGAATAATCCTGTTAAACATAAATAAAAGCACTTTAATTCCTAACACCCAGTAAAATTTCCTTGGTGGGGCCGAGTCGCCACTTGGGGCAACTTAGTCCCATTTGGCTTAAAAATAGAAATTATTTTATTTTTCTAGTGGGATATTATTCTCTAGACCTTGAGGTCAGCCTATGATGAGGTAATTTTGGGAATTAGGGAAAATCATGTATAAATAAAGGGTTTTCCCCTCATTTTCAACTCTAACTCTCATTCTCATTCTCTCATGATAAAGTTATCTATCATCCTAATCAAGCATTCATTCAAATTTCTACTTGAAGGGTTTAGTGAGTTGAAACATTCTATGTTGTTCATTCATCATTCTCTTTCCATTTCATTTCATTTTCAAGGGTTTGATTACCAAAATGGGGTTTGACTAAGGCAAACCCCTATTCTCTAACCCTTAACTCTTTTCCCCTCTTTGCATGTGTGTTTTGTAGGTCTTGTATGTAGATTTGTCAAAGAGAAAGGTAGGAGGTTTCTTCCACAACTTGTCAAATTATGATATTGCTATCAACATTCAACCATGTAGTTTTTGAGTCAAACTCATTGACCCATGATTCATAAGTAGTGGTTCACAAGAACCCATCTCTCATGATAATGAATGGTCCACTTAGCACTCATTGCATCTAGGTGATGCTCACAGAGGTGAAGCATTGGTCTGTCCCGGGAGGTCACCCATCCCACTACTACTCCAGCTCAAGCATGCTTAACCACAGAGTTTCCCCCAAGGTTAAGCCCAAAGAGTTTCACGAGAAATGGGGTAGCAAGCTAAGTGGGCTTAACCTTGGGGGAAACTCTATGGTTAAGCGCGCTTGAGCTGGAGCAGTACTGGGATGGGTGACCTCCCAGGACAGACCAATGCTTCACCTCTGTGAGCATCACCTAGATGCAATGAGTGCTAAGTGTACCATTCATTATCATGAGAGATGGGTTCTTGTGAACCACTACTCATGAATCATGGGTCAATGAGTTTGACTCAAAAACTACACGGTTGAATCCTGATAGCAATATCATAATTTGACAAGTTGTGGAAGAAACCTCCTACTTATAAATTGATGACCTAAAGGGGCTCTATAATGAATGGTTCATAAGGCATAACACTTGCTGAAGGTTTTGCAAATAGGGTAGCAAGCTAAGTGGGCTTAACCTTGGGGGAAACTCTATGGTTAAGCGCGCTTGAGTTGGAGCAGTACTCAGATGGGTGACCTCCCGAGATGGACCAATGCTTCACCTCTGTGAGCATCACCTAGATGCAATGAGTGCTAAGTGGACCATTCATTATAATGAGAGATAGGTTCTTGTGAACCACTACTCATGAATCATGGGTCAATGAGTTTGACTCGAAAACTACATGGTTGAATCCTGATAGCAATATCATAAAGAGAAAGGTGCTAATAGGTGTCAACATCATTCAAGGTCAAAGTCTATAGATTCGGATCTAGATTCTTGACAGGTGTTGAAGTACAGACTGAAAGATAGAGATTGCATCTTTGAGATTCCCGAAAGTTGAAGGTGGACTAGGTCACCATCAATGGAAAATTAGTCCCACTGTTGTGCCTAAAAAGTGTTTTCTATAGCTCCAGATACCCAATTTCCCAAAACCTATTCGAGTAGAATCTCCCCAAAATAGGACTAAGTCGCCCAGCCTGGCGTAAGTGTCATAGTTGGCCTCAACAACAAAATCTACAAGATTCCAGAGCCTCTCTACATCACACTTCAGTTTCTAGGTACAACTCTCTAGCCTCCTTTACTTCTGTTACAGTTTACATGCATTCTTTGGTCATTTTACATTGTGTTTTCAAAGATCTTGCATCTCATTAGTTTCACATTATAGTTAGTATCATTTATTGGTTTATTGTATTTAGGGAATTTCATTTAGACACATTTCAAATCACATTTACATTAATCTTGAATGAACCTCCAAGTTTTGGGTAGAAAGAACTCTCTCCTTTTAGGTGGAAAACCCTAGAAGTGCAAGAGAACCCCCTTTTCCCCCAAAATTTGTGGTTTATTATAGTGAACCTACATATTGGACATCATTTTTCTAATTTAGAGTGCATTTGCATCTTAGGAATAGCTTGCATCGACATTGCATTAGGTTTTGCATTATTTTGCATTGTAGGGTTTTCAAAATTGCATTAGTGAAAAGCTCATATAGCTTGCATTTCAATAAAAAATTACAAAATTCTATATTTTTCATACTCTATCTACATCTGAAAACCTAAAAATCATAAAAACCAATTCAAAATTCTGAAAATTGTTAAAAAAATCACTACTTGGACTAATTCGCCACACTGGGCGACTTAGTCCACTTGCACATTCTACACTATAATTTCTATCATTTTTTGAGCATTTTTTGCATTTCTATTTTCTATTATTGCATCTCTCTTACTATTTCTAGATTTATTTATTTTATTCCATTTCTTGGGTTTAGCTTGTTTTCATTCATTAGCATTATGGCTATGTCTTTTAATAAGTTTTGGATGTCATTAAAATACTTAGTTGACATGTCAAGCCATGCCTTTGGGATGGATCGTAATGACCTTGAACCCACTCCTGCTCAATCAACTCCTAATGCATGCCCTTCTCATGATGTTGACATCATTGGAGAAGATGATGATAGAAGGAATAGCTTCCTCAGTTATTTCCTTGGCAACCTTGGAGCTAATGCATCCTTTTATCCATCCATGAAATCATAGGAACTTCCTACCATGTCACCTCTTGAGACATTTGGTTACTTACATCGTGAAATAAACAAAGAACCTAAGTTCCCTACACAAGGTGAACCTAGTTCTTCTAAACAAACAACCACTCAACCATTTTATGATAATCAAGTCACAAATACTCCAATCAACCTTGAAAAAATGTATGACAAAGGTTTTACCATTTTGAGTAAACAAGGAAGTAACACAACAACTAAACATGAAATACATCAACTTTATGAGCAAATATCACCTGATGAAAATACCAAGGGGATAGGTTATCAAGATCCCCCTCATAACAATCAGCTTCCTAGAGAATATCTAAGGCTTCGTGATTATGGAACGGTGATCTTTGGTTCTCCCCCCGATTTGAACATCCTTCTTCCTTGAGAACAACCCCTAACCGATAATAATAAGGAAGCTCTGATCCTAGTGGGTCCTCTTCCTCCTTCTATTTAAGAACAGGGTGAATCTAGTAGACGCAAGAGCCCTTACAAGTTACAAAAACTTAAGTTTCCCCTTAGTCCACCACTTGAATGTGAAAGGAAATTATAAATACTTTTAAACAAAGAACTCATTATATTGCAACCTAGGAATAGGCTGGTGGTATATCCTAAAGATGCTATCATGCCACATTGTGCATATCATTGTGTTCTTGGAAATAGAAGCAATGAATGTCATCCATTGAATGAAATATTGATCAAGTATCATTTCGATGGCAGTAATTGTTATCCCCTCAACCCATAAACTACTATCACATACCATATCATGTAATAGTTGTAGAACATTCTCACTATTACACGACCCTTCCCGCCACCTAACTTAGCTCATTCTTTCCTTGCACTCAGTGGGGGCAAGACATTGCTAGCCTTGTCCTAGTAATGCATTTTTCATTGTCCCTTAGTTGTGTTATTCACCTTCTACTTATACTAATTGAGATTGGGAGGTGGATGACTTGGTCAATAGTTCACTTACATTTTCCTTACTAGTCTTTTACCTTTTCTTTTTCTTTTGTGTGTTTTTCTGTGCATATGGTGATCCACCATACTATTATGTTTGATGTTCTCTCTCATTGTAGCATTCCTCTATTTGTACCTTCATTCTTCTATATGTCTTTCGTTTCTTTCGCTATTTCTCTTTTTGCTTTGGCTTTTGTTCTCCTTTTGGGGATTATGCAAGGCATTGAGACCGAAATGTCCCTTTCATGTTGACCCAAAAGGCTCTTTTCCTTTAACTTTTTTTTTTCTTGTGTTTTTCTTTTTGGGATGATGCATGGCATTGAGACCGCAATGTCTCCTTCATGTTGACCCAAAAGGATTTTTCTCTTCATTTTTCCTTTTCCTTTTCTCTTTTTTCTTTTTTTTTCCTTTTGGGGATGATGTAAAGCATCGAGACAGCCTATGTCTCTTCCATGTTGACCCAAAAGAATCTTTCTTTTTCTTTGTTTTCACTTTTTTTGTGTCATTATTCCAATTCTATGTGTATTTGGGGGATGATGACAGTTTTGAGCTCTCTAAACAAACATTGCAGCAATGAACATACTGACCCCATCCATAGATCCCTTGTGTGTTTCATATTTTTATTTTGGGGGCAACCCCTTCCCTTTCTTTTTCTTTTTTCTTCACATGACGTATCCTTACTCGAAAACATATGACTTGGCATAGGGGATTTCCAAGTTGGCTCTCCTATCTTTTCTTTCTGTTCGCATTTTTCAATATGCTAATTTAAAGTAATTTCTCATAGCATGGTGTTTAGAAATTCCTGTAAAGTGGGGGCATACATTGGCATTATTCTTTTGCATTTTTTTTTCTTTTCTTGGTTCTTAGTGCAGCCTTGTTATTTCATATGATGTGTTTGTAACCTTTTGGATGATACTAGATGTAATATCGTTCATAAGTGTGATCTATCTTAGCATATTATATTCCTCTTGGTGGACTGATGCGAGACACTACATCCCCTAAGTTGTGAATTTTATATTCTTTGATCGGTCCTCTCTTGGAGACATTAGAAACAATGTTCCCTAAGTTAAAGACCTTGCATGAACTAAGCAAGACTCCTTTGAACATTATTTGTATGTTACATTTTTCATTTGTTATATGGACACCTTGCATAACATAGCTTGCATGCCTATGGTGCCATCTTGTTTGTTCATGAGCTCCAAGCATACAAATTTTTTCTTGTCTCATGAAGCTCGAAATGTCATTTTTATTCTGTGGCGCCTTATTAAAGTAATCAAGATGTATAACTTTGGTATAGTTTGAGCGAGAAGCCCAATGAGCAACATGACTTTACCCATAGCCACCTATGTGTGTGTGAGTGCATACCAGCCATGAGTGTATGTTTCTCACCTTTTTGGCTTTCTCACCCAATGGATAGCCATGAGTTCCATCACCTCAAAGTGATTATGCATCCTCTCAGAGAAACAACCTAGATCTAATCCACAACTAGTTGGAAAAATGATCAAAGCTTTATCCGACCTTTCTCTTCTCCTTTTCCTTCCATTCTTTCACACAACTTTCTTGTGTGATCTTTTGTGCTAATGTTTGGTTTGCCATGGGATCTTGATCCTGGGGGCTTGATCATCCCTCTTAATTATTGTTGTCTCATATTGCTAGCATGGGTGTGTTTGGATCCCTCTTGGTATGTACGTTAGGCTACTTTAGTATAAGTTTGAAGCAAGTTCATCCTCTCACTAAAGTGGGGGCTAAATGTGCTATAAAAAAATGTATCCTTGGACATTTTTACAGTCATTTAGACCTTTTTTATGGATTTTGGCTTGATTTTTCCTAGATTTAATGTTGTAATGTAGCCAACACATTCACATTAGGTATTGAATGCTTGTAAACCAATAAAAACCTAATGATATCTTACAAAGGTGTTGTGAAGTGTTGCAACACACTTTCACACTTTTCTAGGACCTTTCTAATGTAATTCACCTAAATAACCTCTTTTTATCACATACCAAGCCTTGTTTCAAAGTGTTGTAAGGAGTTGTAACAAACTCTCACACTTTCCTAGGCTTTTCATCAATAATTTGACCCTTTATTATATTTAAAGGGCCTCTTAATGCACTTACATGCCATACTTGAGTATGTTTCAGAGAATAATCCCATTAAACATCAGTAAATGTACTTTAATTCTTGACACCCAATAAAATTTCTCTGGTGGGACAAAGTCGCCACTTGGGGCGACTTAGTCCCATCTGGCTAAAAAATCAATATTATTTTATATTTCTGGTGGGATATTATTCTCTAGACGTCGAGGTCGACCTGTGATGAGGTATTTTTGGGAATTAGGGAAAATCATGTATAAATAAAGGGGTTTCCCCTAATTTTCAACTCTAACTCTCATTCTCATTCTCTCATGATCAAGCTATCGATCTTCTGAATCAAGCATCCAAGCATTCATGCATTCGAGTTGCTTCTTCCATATCTTCAGATTTATACTTCAAGGGTTTGGTGAGTTGAAGCATTGTATGTTGTTTATTTATCATTATCTTTCCATTTCATTTCATTTTGAAGGGTTTGATTACCAAAATGGGGTTTGAATAAGGAAAACCCCTATTCTCTAACCCTTAACTCTTTTCCCCTTTTTGCATGTGTCTTTTGCAGGTCTTGTATACAGATTTGTCAAACAGAAAAGTGTTAAAAGGTGTCAACATCGTTCAAAGTCACAAAACCCTTAAAGAAGCTTGGAGATCACCTACAGGTCAAATTCTGCAGATTCGGATCTAGATTCTTGTTAGGAGATGAAGTAAAGACCCAAAGCTATAGATTACATCTTTGAGATTCGTGGAAGTTGAAGGTAGACTAAGTCACCATCAGGGGAAAATTAGTCCCACTACTGGGCCTCAAAAGTATTTTCTATAGTTCCAGATACCCAGTTTCTCAAAACTTGTTCCAGTAGAATCTCCCCGAAACAAGACTAAGTCTCCCAACTTGGTGTAAGTGTCCCAATTGGCCTCAACAACAAAATATGCAAGATTCCAAAGCCTCTCTACATTACACTTCAGTTTCCAAGTGCACCTCTCCAATCTCCTTCATTTCTATTGCAGTTTACATGAATTCTCAGGTCATTTTACATTATGTTTTCAAAGATCTTGCATCTCATTAGTTTCACACTATTAGTTAGTTTCATTTATCAGTTTATTGCATTTAGAGAATTTCATTTAGACACATTTCAAATCACATTTACATTAATCTTGAATGAACCTCCAAGTTTTGGGTAGAAATAACTCTATCCTTTTAGGTGGAAAACCCTAGAAGTGCAAGAGAACCCCCTTTTTCCCCAAAATTTGTGGTTTAGGGTCAAGAATTGACTGAACATTTAGTTAAGGCTCCTTCACCATTAGCTCTACCAAACCAAGAATCATTTCTTGAGAATCATGTCATTAATCATTTCCCTTATATTCCCCAATGATTCATTTTTTGACTTTAAATTTACTTTTGACAATCACACATCACCATAAATAACACAAAACATTAAAGATGATATAATATTTTGTGTAATTAATTTAGATAAATGGTAGTACCACATATTTCAATATTTAAACACAATGGTAATTTTCTTAATGTGACAACAAAAAAACTGAAGCTCATATTTGAAATCTCATAGCATGATATATAATTTTAGCTAATATGTTATATAGAAGGGCATATAATGGTCTCCTTTGTTCTCTTCACAAACTAGAGATTTCTATTGCTTTTGAATAATCCCATTCATGTTCTTGTAGAGGAAATTTTGGTGGTTGGTCTTCGGTTCAAAATATAATTTTTATTCGATATTATTAAGAAAATATGGAGCAATTTTTTCCTTCATTAAGAAATGACCTAAGTATCAACAACATAACAATTTGATTTGTGCTCCTACTCATGAACTTTGTTCCCAGGTTTCTATTTGGCCATTTTCTATGTAGGGCTCAAATCTTATTGGTAAAATTTGTCCTCATTTATCTCAAGGACATACTTTTATTATTAAAACTACATATTATTTCATGAAGTGGGTTGAAGTGGCTCCACTTCACTCCACACTAGTTGAGGTTATTTGTCACTTTATATTGGATTATATTATATCAAGATTTTTTCTTCCTTCCACTTTCATTTCAGATTATGGCACATCATTTAAGAAAAAGTAAGTTAAGTTCCTTGAAAATTTTCATACATAACATCATTTTTCTACACCATACCTCCCACTATCAAATGGGCAAGCAGAATAATCTAACAAAACAATTGAATAAATCTTATATAAAACTATAAAAAAACATGGTAAGGATTGAAATTCTCAACTCGCTTATGTATTATGGGATTATTGCACAAGTGTTTGTACGAATACGAGTACTAATCCATATAACCTTGTGTATGATATCAATATTGTTATGCATTTGGAGTTAGAAATTCCTTCATTACAAATTTCTCTCAATGGTATTCTAGATGATACTTCTTATAGATAATGATTTTAATAAATTAAGATGCTTGATGAGCAACATATACATTCTCTCAAACACCTACAAGCTTATTATAAAGGTCTTCAATGCAAATACAATGTGTAAGAATTGGTATAGAATAAATCTACACCATGCAAGATTTGGTTGAAGATTATAGCCACCCAAGATCTAGGAACATCATGAAAGGACAAGAGAGATCAATATAAAATGTATGACAACCACTTGGTTATATAACCAAGATGATACATAGGATGAAAAAGGATTATGACAATTTTCTTACCTATCTAGTTATTACTAGGTCCTATTTTCATGTTAAGTTTATGTAGGTCCTAGAAGGGAATGTTTCTAGAATGTGTTAGTTATCATTAGATATTATCTTATCTTTTAAATTTTAACACATCTATCCTAGGTAGTTATGACAAGTATCTTAAATTCATTCACCACATGTGACCTAAATTTTACCGCCATTGACTAGAGGAATATTCCAAGTCCAAACAACATATTTTGTCCCATGTTGATGACCAAAATATTTTGAAAGAATATTTTGGTTCGAGAAAATATTCTTGAGTATATGCCTTTAGAATATTTCGGGGAGAATATTCCCTTTTGACGGGTCATAGGCCATCAAATTTAATCTCGTCATCATTTGGCGTTACCCTACATCAGTAGTGATGCCAACAAGTCCTTAAGATTTCCCCCCCTCTCTAATGTAGTTTTGGTTTTGGAGGGAAATTTTTAAACACCAATAACTCAGTCCTCCAACCTCCTTTTCCTGAGCATTTTTTAAAATTTCGGGTAGAATTTCACACTCTACATAGTGGTGTAGTTGGTTCTTGATTTTGGTAATTGATATTTCTAGATATTTTAGATCTTTCAATTCTCTATTCTTGCTCCTACAGTAACATTTTTTGTTTTTTTTTTTTGAAAGTGCATAATTTTGTGTACTTTCTAGTGGTGTGACTAGATTGATTTCATCTTGCGTAAAAATTTTACTTTGATCTTGTGGACAAATTTAGAAATTTGTATGCACTAACATTAAGTCCACTTTGTTGTTGTTAGCAAGTGGAACCTATAATCACACTAAATATAAAGTATCACAAATCATATATTGCTTGGGAGTTTCTTTATTGAGTGAATTTGGGTGGTAATCTTCTATTGGTTGACTATTTTCTTTTTCTTGCATTGTATTCTTGCAATGGGGAAATAATCAAATTGATCTCCTAACTCCATATAATTATGCTACATGGAGAAAATCAGTATGAAATTATCTCATGGGGAAGGGTCTGATAGGCTATCTAAAGGAAACCACTCCTAAACCTACTGATGCTAAAGAATTGGAAAAATGGGAGATTGAGCATGAGAAAACATTTGGATGCATATTTTCATTAGTCTCATTTGATTTGCAATTTCATGTTGAATCATGTAAAATTCCTAGAGGGGCTTGGGTGGCTATAATATTTAGGTAAATCTTGCATGGTGTAGAGTATTCTTTACCAACTAATGACTAGATAGGTAAAATGCTTATTTACACCAAAATAATGAAGGTTCTATCTACCGTTATTTAAAATTGGTGACTTGATGCTATATGAAAATCAACACAATATAAATGTTGTACTAAGAGAAAACATAAAGTTTAGCTTGAAGTGGATAGAACCATATTTCATCATTAAATATTATGGACTAGGTCTATACAAGCTTTGTATGATAGATTATATGCCTCTCAAATAACCTATTAATTCTATGCATATATGTAAAGTCAATGCATAAATTCATTTCAATCTTTGAGTAGTATGTGCATATTTAGAGCATTTAGATTAAGTTAGATATATTTATTTTCTATTTAATTTATATTGCTTAATTCATGACAAACATTAGTGTGTCTTGGATTTTAGAGTAAGTTTCTTAAATTTGATTATTACTTGTTAGCATACTATTCAACAATTTCTATGGTATGTTAATTAGATCATTCTAGCATTTTATAGTTCAAACTAGATCATAATTGCATCTAGTTTAACATGTTTACACTTTACAAAAAATGTAGAATTTAATAAACAAAATTATTTAATCGAACATCAGTTAGATCACATAATCCATGTATACATCAATTAGATCATTGTTGTATTTATTAAATAATCTTAATGAGATTGTTTAATTAGATCACAAGTGTATCCAATTTTCTATATATGGAAATGTAATGCATGTTCTTGAATAAGATCAATGTAGTACTAAAAGAATTTAAGTAAAAAACATACATAAAAAATAAAAAAACTCATATATATACCCTCATATATCCACACTAACAAAATATGGTGTGTCATATAAAAATCATATCATCATCTTGTGAGCCTATGGCTACTAGACTCCTCAGATCCTAGTGGTGATGGTTAGCATGAGACTCTAGATTGTAACTCCTAAAACTACTCCAAACCCTGGTAGAACCTGAAGTTCACCTATAAGCTCTACATTAGCCTAAATTATTGTTGTATGTTGTTGCTTGAATTGATCTCTCTCATATCACACCCTATCAAGATTTTCCCATCAGAAAGCCCGCATCTCGCCATTGGTGGAAGCTTGAGCTCTCTCTACTCTTAAATCCTTATATGAAGCTTTCAAATCCTCATGGACAATTCTCAGTTTTGATATAGGCTCAAAAAACTTTACATGACACCCTGCACTTTCAGTGGCCTTTGCTTAGCTCACATTAACTAACATAACTACTGTGACCAATAACATAGTATAGGTTAACTACACCCTATCCATATGAATTCAAGGCATATTTAAGCCACTAAGCATCAATAGTAATTAGATCATTCATTGTAAATAAAGACAAAGAAGCCATTAAAACTAACATTCTAAATCATGAAATCTTGACAAACATCTAATCTAATACATTGAAACTTATCCTATTGGGGGAGTGGTGTCGCATTGATATGGAATTGTGACCCTTTCCTAATCCCTTGGATAATGATCTTGTTTCAATCAGTTTTATTGAAGAAAATTAATGAAACCATTGATAAATGTGTATGAAAACATGATTTAAAGTTAAATGAACATGATGAAATCTATTCTAACATGATTTATGCTAAGATGATAGATATGGATGTATGCAAGTCTACTCTAAATATATACAGTCTTCAAAAGATTAAAATCCTAATTAACAAATAAACTAAATGTATGCATCTATGTTATCATGTAAGCCATTAATGGAAGCTAATCTAATATGGAAGTAAATAAAGCTAAAATGATGTAAAATGTGAATGCAAGTGCAAATGAGTTTAACAAAATAATTTTGATGTTAAAAGATGGATCCATTTGTCTCAAAATAGTGACCTATTTATAGGAGAGCAAATGAGAAATGAAGGGATGAGATCAAAAAGGCTAATCAATGGTCAAGGATTGAATAAGTTGGAGGGATGGATCATGAATTCTCATCAACGGATGAGAATGCAAGATGAGAGTTTAATCAAGGGTTAATATTCCTTCAAACAAACACACTTTTGACCTATACAATAGGTCACAAGTTAACTTGCACATGAAGCTAAGTAAGAATATTCCCTTTTTCAAATGAGGAGGGAGAATATCCTTTGGAATATTCTCATGGGTGAGAAAAAAGGATAATTTAGCAAATTAAAACAAAATTTAATTGTGCAAAAAGGGAAGGAATATTCGATGGGAATATTCCTTTTGGGGGAATTTGCAAAGGTGGAATATTCCCTTGGAGTATTCCCTTGCAAGTGGGGGGGAATAGATTTATTAGTAATTGATCATTAAAAAAAAGTTTTAGTTATGTCAATTAAGGGAATTGAATGATATTCATTTATTAAATGATTTAATGAAAAGGGGAAAGTGATATGATATTTAATTAAATGATTTAACATTATTTAATTAAATAAAAGGACTTAGGGATTTTAAATTAAATAACTTGATGTATTTAATTTAATAGGACGAAATGTTAACATGAAAGGGGTTGAATTAACCTAATTAAATTAATTAGATTAATGGATGAAAATGATGTAATTAATTAAATAGCTCGACTAATTTAATCAATTAAGTGAAAAGAGGATGAGTTTTAGGATGGAATGATGTTAGTTAGCAGATATGATCCATCAACACATTTTTAGGTGTCTACATTTTTCCCCTCTTTGAATCAATGTACTCATTGCATTAGTTCAAAGACTGATGTTGATGTTGATGCTGATGATGATGTGGAAATGGATACTGATGATTTGTTTGAGATGTTGATAGCCAAGCTAAAGTTGATTGATCTATTGATTGATTGATAACATTGTTGAGGACTCACAAAAATGCAAGGATTGTATTGAATAACACAAGGATTGGTAGGGAAAGATATATCCCAATGATTATTGGTTTGATAAATTGATCAATATTTGCTAGCAAGGCTAGGAACAAATTTCGTTAGATGATTTGATATCGATATGATCAAATGATGGTTGCTTGCCCCCTCGAGAGATCGATAGGAGAATAAAGTGTTCCAATCGGGCTCACGATAGGTGAAAATAAAACTTATGCTTGAGATGATTGAGATTTTAGGTTTGTTTGGAATCAAAGAGCTACAACTTTTTAGATTATTGAGCTGAATATGATATAGATGCCCTAGTGTGCCCCAACAAAAGAGACATTGCTATTGTGCTAGCTCATATATTGATGTAGAATTTTTTAAAGATGTATAGATAGTCATCATCCATTGATAGCCTCATGTATATTTTGATATATCACACATATTCGATACTTGGATAGAAATGTTAGTAAAATAGAAGAATAAGAAGAATAAAATGGATGGATTAACCATTGATTTTGAGATTGATTCAGAAGTCCCACAAGCCTATGATCCATTGAGACTTTATTAGATATGGTGATGAGAGATACATGATGATGATGATTTGCTCATATTTTGGCATTGGTATTTTTATTCATTCCTTATTTTACATATAACACATAGACATGATGCATCAAGGTATTGATAACCAGGATGGCATTGTATCTAGATTAATGGACTTTGACTCTGCAAATAGATAGGATAGTTCTTGTTCACAACTTGACATACAGAAACCTCTTTGGAATAGAAGTTTTAAGCTTAGAATATATTATACCAAAGGGATATGTGCAAGATCATGATGAGCCAAAAAGTGGCGATATGTAAGTGATATGATGGCCCATGTGGCTGGCGACTTTTTTTTTACCCAAAATTGATGAAACGAAAAGGGTTTTTAAAGGAGATTCTCAACTTTCCACCAATATAAATTATTCTTTAATTTGAATTTAATAAATTATTATTATTCATTTTCTATTTGAATTATGACTAAATTCATGATTGATAGGCTGATTGAAAAATATCTATAGCTTTCAAACGGTATCACATTTTTTGAATTTGAAACATGTGTCACATTCTATGCTTCACATACTATAGGATTAAAAAAAAATTGAATTTCATGAATTTTTGACCAAGTTAAGGTGGTCAAACATATGAGTTTTTATATTTTTCAAAAAATTTAATAAAAAAAATCATAATTAATTATTTACTTGGAAACAAATTACAAAAAAATATGCATCACATCAGGACATGAGTTCTCTACTTATATCTAAAATCTTATAAAAAAATATTATCATTTTATTGTCATAAGTGTGGTCAAATAGACACCTACTTCTTATTTTTTCCCTGAAATTTAAGTACTATTGCATTGAAATTTCAAATTTTCACCAAATAGATTTTTAAAAAATAAAAATAAACCTAGTAATTTAGAAACTATGTTCAATTTTCTACAGATTCTATTCTTACATATTTTTGAAATAATATAGATAACTTATTCAAATTTTTACGTCAAGTTGCCTAACTCTGATTTTCTGAATTTTCAGTGCCACTTGAGGGCCTGTTTTTTCCATGATGATCCTACACATACCCAGAGCATACACAGTAGTCAATAATGTACTCCAAACAACCTCCCTACACACAACTAAACAAATATGTGCCAAGATTATTTCACAACAATACCCACAAGTATAGCAAATGAAATATAATGATCGATGCCCCATTCCTTTTTCTCTAAATCAGTTTGATAGACATCATTGATAGATCCTCAAAATGGGTCATTAAGATAAATCAGAAGAAAACATCAAAGACAAACAGTTAGTATTATCTATATCTCTTGCTAGTTTAAATATAGGTAGGGCGATCTCTGATACTAATGTCCATCACAGGAAGGATGCATCTTAGGACATGTTGATTAGGTGTTTTGATTACAATAAGATGTGTGATAAGTCATTGATACAAATTTTTCACATACTCATTTACCTATGATCTAGACTTTAGATTTTGACACTTAGGTTCTCACTTTACGACTTGCGATACTTGTTTCCTACTTTTTTTTGCCAAAGGTTGAAGGTGATGATCAATTTATTATGGATGAAGGTTTTATTGTGGGTGAAAGCGAAATGGGATGGATGGTTTTGGGTTTTGTGGAATATTTAAATGTTTTTGGTATTTTTAAAAATGTTCTAAAGCTATTTTGGGTCTTTTTGAGTTGTTTATGTGATTTTTTTTAGTTTTTGATTATTTGAGGCTATTTTTGTGTTTTCTAAAATTTTCCAAATGTTCAAGGATTTTTTGATATTTGAATGTTTACGAGTTTTCTAAGTTTTTTGGCTAAGAACCTAACCTAAAATACATATCATAGGGGGCCCAGGAACTAATCAAAGATTAGTCTTATCTACGTTATGTAGGAGCCCTCAAATTTTGCAAATTTGAAGTGCCCATGTTGTAAATTTTGCCTCCGCACACTCAGAAGTGCACCTACAAAATCTGCTTGGGTGAATATATTTGGCAGTTAATATCTTGCACCTCAGGATGAATTTTTTTGAGATTTTTATTGCAGTGAATTCTTGGGTCAAATGGTAATGCACCTACTCAATTTTGGCTCCTAGGTTGAGTTTTGATGGGTCATTTAATTGTCTTTTGACTGTAACCGAATCAAAATAGGTGTTCCAGAAAGTTTCAAATTTTCTATTTCTAAGGGAAACCCATTTCTCAATTTGGTTAAAAAAATCTCTAGCTCCATTTTCATAAAAAATGGAGGTCAGCCGATGCATTATTTTAATACATTACAGTTGCAGCAAAGGCATTTGGCGAGCCAGTTTACAAAGGAGGTCCAAAAAATATCTTGACAATGAAAGTTTTGAGAAAATAGGTTTTCCATAAATAATTGATTAGGATTGCTCGTAAAAAATCATGGCTCCAAGTGGTCTCATTTGTGAGCAGCAAATTTTCATCATTTTGCTAGTAAGAAAATTAGTTTTTCTTCTTTGCAACTTTCAAAATTTTCAAGATTTAAGGCATTTTCAATGTTTTAAATGTTGGGGGAGGATTTGAAATACATTTTTAAATGTTTTATGATGAAATTGAAGATGGAATTTTTCACCAAAACCTTTTGTCTGCCAGCTTGTGAGTGCAAAGAGATGGGTTTTGAGAAGGGCGCGGGCTGGCGGGGAAGCCATTTTTTGGCTTTTTTGAGGCCTCCCAAGGATTTTTTATGGATTGAATAAGTGTTCTATCCATATTTGAACACTTAGGGGAGGTTTTGGAGCATTCAAAATGCAGAAATTACCTGATATGATGCTCTAAAATGCCCATAAATTGTTTTACACACCCAACTGCGACAAAAAATAACTTGCATGATTGCAAATCCAGTTGCAACCATTTCTCACATCTTGGGAATGATTTAAATGTTGTTTGAAACATTTTCAAAATTCCATTCACCATAAAAACGACCTAGCATTCGATTTCCTGATCTGCAACAACTTTCATCATGCAAAGAGCACTCAAATGTAAATTTCATATTTTTGCATGGAGTAGGGTCTTTTGGGTAAAGCTTGTGGAATGCAAACTTTTAATTTGTTGTAACTTGCAATAATTTTCTCCCCTTGTTGATATAAGAATATTCATGCAAATGGAGCTTGAAGAAAAATACACATGGATGGTGGTTTCAAGAAAAGTATTTGACAAAATGTCAAATGAAATAGAGGTTCTCATGGTGAAGCATTTTCTTATGAATATGTGTTAAAGTGTGAGATTTAATTACAGAGGAAGAAATGATGCCTCTATGGACCAAAATGCTCTGCTAAATTGCAAGTTAAATGGAAATTTTAATTGCTAGTAAATAGGTTTTACCCAAAACTGAAATTTTCCACTTGCCAGGTGAAATTGTAGTAGTGAATGACCTTTTACAAGCAGAGTAAAAGGATGCATGAGATTTACAAGTAAAGACAAAGCAGATGGAAAATGGAGAATAAAGAGGCATTTTCTAAATGCCATTTTGTTATAGAATCAAGGGAGTTGAAGGTGCCATGTGCCAACTATAGATTCTTTTTAGGGCTTCCTTTTCTTCTTCTTATTCTCTTTCTTTCTCATTTTGTAAGTGTTTTGGAACTTCTATATGGGTTGGGTAGGTAGACAAACGCTGAGTTTGACTTGTAAATGGAGTATGTAAACTTGTAATAGTTGGGTTTTATGAGCAGATGTTAGCCAATTTGTCCAGCAATAAATTACTGTTCATGAAGTTGTCTCCAAATTTGTATATTTTTAATTATTTGAATTCAATATATAGAGGATGTTTTGAAATTTTCATCAAAGCTTTCCTATGATTGTGTTATTTTCCCACAGTTCTCTTTCAAGTAAAGAGTTAAATTACTTTGATCAGATAACTATAATTTTGAGTGCATAGGTGTGATTGCTAAGTAAAAATTTATGACAACATGACTGGGTTTGTTAATGTAAGGCATTAACATTTTTTTTAAATCCATTGGTTGAACTTAGTTTTCTAATAGGATCTCTATTATATTTTTATATTTGACTCTATGGCCCATGATTAGGCACTGATCTATCAAAAAGCTCGAGGCATTTTTAGAAACAATACAATTCATTTAAAATATCAATGAATCTTTTCTTTGTTGTTTAAGTTATTTATGTTCTCTATATCTTCATGGAGTTTGAAAGAATGTAGAGGCTGAATTTGAAAGAATTTTGTCTATTAACCCTCTATATGTTTGAGATGGAGATATTTAAGTTATTTGTTCTTAGCAATGTTCAATTCAAATGGGATTATTCTTGAGCCAAGTTGATCTGAAGTTTTGAGTTAGATGATCCAAGAACCTACATACTTGAAGGAGATTTTTGCAATGTTTTTGATGTATTCTTAAAGTTTGGTGATCTGCTAGTAGAGAGAACTCATAAATACATAGATCTTGGAAGAAGCTTTATGCTGCTTGAAGATATTTTCCTCTTTCAAAGAGGTGGAGACTCTACATAATTTTCTACATCATCAGAAGTGTTGGTTGTAGTAATTTTCAGGTATTTTTCTATTGTAAAATTTTTGTATGAAGGTTTTCAACAAAAAATTCTAGTTAATATTGCCCCTTTTTTAGTATATTAAGATACTAGTAGAAAGGGAAATGGGAAAGTAAGATATTCTAAAAAGATATTTTGAGAAGAAATTAGTTGTAGAGGGAACACAAATTTTATTTGCAAAAATGTATTGTTGTTCTAGTTCTCCTTCTACAAGTTGTAATATCATGCTTAGAACATGGCCATGTCCTCAATAGTAAGTGTTCACTAGTGAAAGATATGACCCTCTGGATTTTAGTCAAATCCAAGGTTACCCACACTCTGTCCGAAGAAGAATTAATGAATATTTGCCTAAGTTTAGAGGAGGTTTTCAAGAATGAGCATCACAACATGTATAAGATTTTCTTGATGTAATGGAAGATTGTCAAATTGTAGAGGAAGATGCTATCATGAAGTTTTTTGTGAGAACTTTAATAGATACTATTGAATATTGGTTTTCTAGTCTACCAATGCATTGCATATGTTCATGGAAAGATCTTGTGAAACTATCCATAGATGAGTGTGTTGAAGTGAATGATGACTGCTTGTCTGAAGAAATAAATCTGCATACCCAAGAAGAATATGAAGATATAGATGAAACATCTGAAGTTTCTTCTCTATTAGCTCTGAAAATATAGAAATACAAAGCCAATTTTTTGTATCAAAACAAAGCTAAAATTATGGAGATGATAATGAAACTATTTTTTCATCTATGGATTTTAAATATATAGTTGAAGATCATGGTGATTCTGAAGTTTCATGTCTTGATGATGAGAACAATGGTGTTGTAGATGGAAATTTGCAACAAGGTGAAAATAATTCTTGTCTGGGTGACCAAGATGATTACAATTTTATTTGTAGCCCTAGTGATTGTGATTCCTCTCAAGAGGGAGAGGCGGAATTGATTTCTCTGAGTGGAAAGTGTTTGAATAAAGAAAATTATGAGAAATTTTTGGAAACCTCACAAGAACATGATAACGAATATGAGTTGAACAAACCTTTTGAAGAAGAAATGTGTGATCGGCAATAATATGATGCAATTGGCAAGGTATGCAATGAGTTTTAGTTGGAGAGATTATTCACAAGCAACTATAATGAAGAGACACATAATAGCTTTTAGTTTTACAGTGAAGAGTGCAGCCCTGTTGATTGTTGCAGCAGTATGAACAAGGAAGGAGATATGTATGCAAGAGATTCAGTGGATGAATGGGTTCAAATAGTTGATTATAAGGAGCATGCATATGATGGTAATGTTAGTGATGAATAAGGAGTTCTGGTTTTTTTTTAAGCTTTGCCTTCTTCTAATCTTGTTGCTACCTTTGAAGTTATCATCAAATGTTTGAGTGAGGAAAACATTGATATAGTTGTACATGAAAGTGAAAGGGTAGATATAAATGTTGGTACAACTAATGAAACTTCTTATGATGAGTCTGCACTTGAAGAATATGATTGTGTCAATCATATAGATGCATATGAGGATCTTTTTTTTGGATCAGTAACTGATAGTTTTCTTCATGAGTAGTATATTCAGATTGTCATGTTGATCTAGCAGGAGTTAATGTTGATTATGATATTCCTTATAGCAGTGTTTGTGTTTTGAATACTGATTGTGAGGAATTTATTTCAGAAGTAAGTTCTGAGTCACATGAACTGGCACTTGAAGCTATTTTTGTGATAATATGATGAGTGTTTATAATCTTTGCCATGAACCTGAAGTGAAGAACATTATTTGGAATGCTGATTTTTCTTCTAAATACCATTATTTGAATGAAGATGGACTTGTGGATGTTGATAACTCTTATTTTTAGAACCTTGAAGCATGTGGTAATGTGATGAGTTAGTTTTATTGGGATGATGAAAAAATCATATGTGATGCAATTCATTTGAAGAAGTTACAAATGTGTGAGCATTCTTTGCTTAACACACAAGAGTATTGCACACTGTTTCTAAGGCATTATTTCTTTTCTAAGCCTAATAATTTTGAGGGAATTGGTAAATATGATAGGACTGTGTTTTTAGATGGTTTTAATCTCTATTGTCATATTTTTTCACTTTCCACAAAATCAAAAAATTAAAATAGTGGCAATGATGCAACTTATGTCATTTGGTTGGCATGTGACAGTAAAGCTAGATTCAAAAGAAGCCTCACACTTGTCTTTGCAAGAATGAAGTGACTCATGTTGTTGTGGTATGGAAGATGCAAGTATGGATTAAAAGAGATTAGATCTTTTAATAGATTGGTGTTTGACATAGGTAAGAATTGGTTTCCTTTTTCCATTTGGTTCCCTGGGGCCATCGAATGAGGTTTAAAATTGAATAGACTGTGTCACCCAATGTTTTTGGCACTTGGTCTTCTCTCCCAGAGATTTAGATTCTTGCTATACCCACAAGTGGCATACATCCCCAGTCGGACCCACTGTAGGCACCCTCAAATTTTGCAAATTTGAAATGCCCTTGTGAATTTTGCCTCTGCACACTCAGAAGTGCACCTGCAAAATCTGCCTAGGTTAGATACTTTGTCGGTTAATATCTTGCACCTCAGGATGATTTTTTCTGAGATGTTTGTTATAATGAATTCTTGGGTCAAATGGTAATGCACCTACTCAATTTTAGGCTCCCAGGTTGAGTTTTGCTAGGTCATTTAATTGTCTTATGACTGCAACAGAGTCAAAATGGAGAGGCGGAATTGATTTCTCTGAGTGGAAAGTGTTTGAATAAAGAAAATTATGAGAAATTTTTGGAAACCTCACAAGAACATGATAACGAATATGAGTTGAACAAACCTTTTGAAGAAGAAATGTGTGATCGGCAATAATATGATGCAATTGGCAAGGTATGCAATGAGTTTTAGTTGGAGAGATTATTCACAAGCAACTATAATGAAGAGACACATAATAGCTTTTAGTTTTACAGTGAAGAGTGCAGCCCTGTTGATTGTTGCAGCAGTATGAACAAGGAAGGAGATATGTATGCAAGAGATTCAGTGGATGAATGGGTTCAAATAGTTGATTATAAGGAGCATGCATATGATGGTAATGTTAGTGATGAATAAGGAGTTCTGGTTTTTTTTTAAGCTTTGCCTTCTTCTAATCTTGTTGCTACCTTTGAAGTTATCATCAAATGTTTGAGTGAGGAAAACATTGATATAGTTGTACATGAAAGTGAAAGGGTAGATATAAATGTTGGTACAACTAATGAAACTTCTTATGATGAGTCTGCACTTGAAGAATATGATTGTGTCAATCATATAGATGCATATGAGGATCTTTTTTTTGGATCAGTAACTGATAGTTTTCTTCATGAGTAGTATATTCAGATTGTCATGTTGATCTAGCAGGAGTTAATGTTGATTATGATATTCCTTATAGCAGTGTTTGTGTTTTGAATACTGATTGTGAGGAATTTATTTCAGAAGTAAGTTCTGAGTCACATGAACTGGCACTTGAAGCTATTTTTGTGATAATATGATGAGTGTTTATAATCTTTGCCATGAACCTGAAGTGAAGAACATTATTTGGAATGCTGATTTTTCTTCTAAATACCATTATTTGAATGAAGATGGACTTGTGGATGTTGATAACTCTTATTTTTAGAACCTTGAAGCATGTGGTAATGTGATGAGTTAGTTTTATTGGGATGATGAAAAAATCATATGTGATGCAATTCATTTGAAGAAGTTACAAATGTGTGAGCATTCTTTGCTTAACACACAAGAGTATTGCACACTGTTTCTAAGGCATTATTTCTTTTCTAAGCCTAATAATTTTGAGGGAATTGGTAAATATGATAGGACTGTGTTTTTAGATGGTTTTAATCTCTATTGTCATATTTTTTCACTTTCCACAAAATCAAAAAATTAAAATAGTGGCAATGATGCAACTTATGTCATTTGGTTGGCATGTGACAGTAAAGCTAGATTCAAAAGAAGCCTCACACTTGTCTTTGCAAGAATGAAGTGACTCATGTTGTTGTGGTATGGAAGATGCAAGTATGGATTAAAAGAGATTAGATCTTTTAATAGATTGGTGTTTGACATAGGTAAGAATTGGTTTCCTTTTTCCATTTGGTTCCCTGGGGCCATCGAATGAGGTTTAAAATTGAATAGACTGTGTCACCCAATGTTTTTGGCACTTGGTCTTCTCTCCCAGAGATTTAGATTCTTGCTATACCCACAAGTGGCATACATCCCCAGTCGGACCCACTGTAGGCACCCTCAAATTTTGCAAATTTGAAATGCCCTTGTGAATTTTGCCTCTGCACACTCAGAAGTGCACCTGCAAAATCTGCCTAGGTTAGATACTTTGTCGGTTAATATCTTGCACCTCAGGATGATTTTTTCTGAGATGTTTGTTATAATGAATTCTTGGGTCAAATGGTAATGCACCTACTCAATTTTAGGCTCCCAGGTTGAGTTTTGCTGGGTCATTTAATTGTCTTATGACTGCAACAGAGTCAAAATGGGTGTTCTAGAAAGTTTTAAATTTTGCATTTCTAAGGACAACCCATTTCTCAATTTGGTCCAAAACATTTTTAGCTCCATTTTCATAAAAAATGGAGCTCATCTGATGCATTATTTTTATAGATTACAGTTGCGGCAAAGACATCTAGTAGGCCAGTTTACAAAGGAGGTCCTAAAAATATCTCAAAAATTAAAGTTTTAAGAAAATGGGTTTTCCATAAATAATTGATTAGGATTTCTCACAAAAAATCATGGCCTGAAGTGGTCTCGTTTGTGAGAAGCAAATTTTCATCATTTTGCTAGCAAGAAAATTAGTTTTTCCTCTTTGCAACTTTCAAAATTTTCAATATTTAAGGCATTTTCAATGTTTTAAATGTTGGGGGGGAATTTGAAATACATTTTTAAATTTTTTATGATGAAATTGAAGTTAAAATTTTTCACCAAAAGTTTTTGACCACTAGCCGTGAGTGTAAAGAGATGGGTTTTGAGAAGGGTGTGGGTTTACGGGGAAGCCATTTTTTGGATTTTTTGAGGCGTCCTAAAGCTTGTTTATGGATTGAATAAGTGTTCTATCCATATTTGAACACTTAGGGGAGGTTTTGGAGCATTCAAGTTGCAGAAATTACCTGATATGATTGCATTAAAAAATGACTTGCATGATTGCAAATCCATTTGCAACCATTTCTCACATCTTGGGAATGATTTAAATGTTGTTTGAAACATTTTCAAAATGCCGTTTACCATAAAAACAACCCAGCATTTGATTTCCTAATCTGCAACAACTTTCATCATGCAAAGAGCACTCAAAAGTAAATTTCATCTTTTTGCATGGAGTAGGGTCTTTTGGGTAAAGCTTGTGGAATGCAAGCTTTTAATTTGCTGTAACTTGCAATAATTTTCTCCCCTTGCTAGAAATAATAACATTCATGTAGTTGGAGCTTGAAGAAAAATACACGTGGATGGTGGCTTCAAGAAAAGTATTTGACAAAATGTCAAATGAAATAGAGCCTGTCATGGTGAAGCATTTTCTTAGGAATATGTTTTAAAGTGTGAGATTTAATTATAGAGGAAGAAATGGTGGCTCTATGGACCAAAATGCTCTGGTAAATTGCTAGTAAATGGGTTTTTACCCAAAAGTGAAATTTTTCACTTGCGAGGTGAAATTGCAGCAGCAAATGACTTTTTACAAGTAGAGTAAAAGGATGCATGAGATTTACAAGTAAAGACAAAGAATATGGGAAATTGAGAATAAAGAGGCATTTTCTAAATGCCATTTTGTTGCAGAATCAAGGGAGTCGAAGGTGTCATGTGTCAACTGTAGATTATTTTTAGGGCTTCCCTTTCTTCTTCTTATTATCTTTCTTTCTCATTTTGTAGGTGTTCTAGAACTTCTGTATGGGTTGGGTAGATAGAAAAATGTTGAGTTTGAGTTGTAAATGGAGTATGTAAACTTGTAATAGTTGGGTTTTATTAGCAGATGTTAGCCAATTTATGCAACAATAAATTACTGTTCATGAAGTTCTTTCCAGATTTGTATATTTTTAATTATATGAATTCAAAATATCAAGGATGTTTTAAATTCGTCATCACAACTTTCCTATGATTGTCTTATTTGGACATAGTTCTCTTTCAAGTAAAGAGTTAAATTACTTTGATAAGATAACTGTAATTTTGAGTCCATGGGTGGGATTGCTAAGTAGAACTTTATGACAAAATGAGTGGGTTTGTTAATGTAAGGCATTAACATTTTTTTAAAATCCACTAGTTGAACTTAGTTCTCTAATAGGATCTTTTTTATATTTTTATATTTGACTTCATGGCCAATGATTAGGCACCAATCTGTCAAAAAGCATGAGGAATTTTTAAAAACAATACAAATCATTTAAAATCTCAATGAATTTTTGCTTTGTTGTTTAAGATATTTATGTTCTCTATATCTTCATGGAGTAATTTGAGAGAATTTTGTCTATTAACTCTATATGTTTGAGATGGAGATATATTTAAGTTATTTGTTCTCAACAATGTTCAATGCAAATGGGATTATGTTTAAATCGGGTAGAATATAAAATACACATCACTCATATACCTGAGAACTATCCACTTTCATAGGTTTGTTATTTGTTGTTTGACACAAGTTTATCATACATTCAGGCCTACAATTAGGAGCACCCTCTTAAGTCCTATGGAGTTCAAAGTGTAGAAGGCTTTCATAGCCTTATTCATTGGACTTTCTTGTCTTCAACCTATTGATAGTGTAGATTCCTTGTCCTAAATATTGAATCCCCTAGTTTAGGCATTTGTGTTTTTCCTTAGGGTTGAAGGTTGCAAGAAAAATAACCAACAGATTGGCGACTCTATTGGGGAGAACTTTGAATCTCTAGTTGTAGATTGTCTTATCACAAAGTCATATTATTTATTGATTTGAGGTTTTGGGTCAGATGATCCAAGAACCTGCATACTTGAAGGAGATTGTTGCAATGTTTCTAATGTATTCTTGAAGTTTGGTGCTCTGGTGGTGGAGAGAACTTAGAAATATGTAGATGTTGGAAGAAGCTTTCTACTGCTTGAAGATTTTTTCCTCTTTCAAAGAGGTGGCGACTCTACATAATTTTTACATCATCAAAAAAGCTGGTTGCAATAGTTCTTAGGTATTTTTATGTTGTAATATTCTTGTATGAAGGTTTTCAACAAAAAATTCTAGTTAATACTGCCCCTTATTCAGTATTTGAAGAGACTAGTAGAAAGGAAAATGAGAAAGTAAGATATTTTGAGAAGAAATTAGTTGTAGAGGGAACACAAATTTTATTTGCAAAAATGTATTGGTGTCCTAGTTCTCCCTCTACAAGTTGTAATATCATGCTTAGAACATGGCCATGTCCTCAAAAGAAAGTGATCACTAGTGAAAGATACGACCCTCTAGATTTCAGTCAAATCCAAGGTTACCCACACTCTATCCCAAGAAGAATTAATGAATGTTTGTCTAAGTTTAGAGGAGGTTTTCAAGAATCAACATCACAACATATACAAGGTTTTCTTGATGTAATGGAAGATTGTCAAATAGTAGAGGAAGAAGCTATCATGAAGTTTTGTATAATAACTTTAAAAGATACTGTTGAATATTGGTTTTCTAGTCTACCAATGCATTCCATATGTTCATGGCAAGAGCTTGAGAAATTGTTCATGGATGAGTTTGGTGAAGTGAATGATGACTGCTTGTCTGAAGAAAGAAATCTGCATACCCAAGAAGCATATGAAGAGATAGATGAAACATTTGAAGTTTCTTCTATTAGCTCTAAAAAATATAGAAATAGAAAGCCAATTTTCTATATCAAAAGAAAGCTACAATGATGCAAATAATAATGAAAGTATTTTTTTGTCTATGGACTTTGAATATATAGTTGAAGATCATGTTGATTCTGAAGTTTCATGTCTTCATGATGAGAACAATGGTGTTGTAGATGGAAATTTGCAACAAGCTTAAAAAAAATCTTGTCTGGTTAACCAAGATGATTACAATTCTATTTGCAGCCCTAGTGACTATGATTCCTCTCAGGAGGAAGAGGGAAAATTGATTTCTCTGAGTGGAAAGTGTTTAAATAAAGAAAATGATGAGAAATTTTTTGAAACCTCACAAGAACATGATAATGAATATGAGGTGAACAATTTTTTTGAAAAAGAAATGTGTGATCAAAAATATTATGATGCAACTGGCAAGGTATGCAATGAGTTTCAATTGGAGAGATCATTCACAATCAACTATAATGAAGAGACACATAATGGTTTTTAGTTTGACAATGAAGAGTGCAGTCATGCTTATTGTTGCAACAGTATGAATGAGGAAGGATATATGTATGCAAGAGATTTAGTGGATGAATTGGTTCAAATAGATGATTATAAGGAGCATGCATATGATGGTAATGTCAGTGATGAACAAAGAGTTCCTCTTTTGTTTGAAGCTTTGCCTTCTAATCTTGTTGCTACCTTTGAAGTATCATTGAATTTTTGAGTGAGGAAAACATTGATATAGTTGTACATGAAAGTGAAAGTGTAGAGATAAATGTTGGTACAAATAATGAAACTTTCTATGATGAGTTTGCACTTGAAGAATATGATTGTGTCAATCATATGGATGCATATGAGGATCTTTTTTCTGGATTAGCAACTCATAGTTTTCCTCATGAGCAGTATACTTCAAATTGTCATGTTGATGTAGTAGGAGTTAATGTTGATTATGATATTCCTTATAGCAGTGTTTGTGTTTTGAATACTCACTGTGAGGAATTTGTTTCAGAAGTAAATTCTGAGTCTCACGAACCGACACTTGAAGCTATTTTTTGTGATAATACGAGTGTTGATAATCTTTTCCATGAACCTGAAGTGAAGAACATTATTTGTGATTCTGATTTTTCTTCTAAATACCATTATTTGAATGAAGATGGACTTGTGGATGCTGGTAACTCTTATTTTTAGAACTTTGAAGCATGTGGTAATGTGATGAGGCAGTGTTATTGGGATGATGACAAAATCATATGTGATGCAATTCATTTGAAGAAGTTACAAATGTGTGAGCACTTTTTGCTTCACACACAAGAAGATTGCACATTGTTTCTAAGGAATGATTTCTTTTCTAAGCTGAATCATTGTGAGGGAATTGGTAAATATGGTAGGACCATGTTTTCAGATGGTCTTAATCACTATTGTCACATTTTTTCACTTGCCATAGAATCAAAAAATGAAAAGAGTGGTAGTGATGCAACCTATGTCATTTGACTACCATGTGATAGTAAAGCTAAATTAAAAAGAAGCCTGACACTTGTCTTTGCAAGAATGAAGTCACTCATGATGTTGTGGTATGACAGACGCAAGTATGGATTAAAAGAGATCAACTCTTTTAACAAATTGGTGTTTGACAGAGGTAAGAATTGGTTTCCTTTTTTCATTTGGTGGCCTAGGGCCACTGAATGAGGTTTAAAATTGAATAGACTCTATCACCCAATGTTTTTGCACCTGGTCTTCTCTCCCAGAGATATGGATTCTTGCTATGCCCACAAAGGGCATACATCCTCAGTTGGAGCCACTGTTGGAACCCTCAAATTTTGCAAATTTGAAGTGCCCATGTGAATTTTGCCTCTGCACACTTAGAAGAGCACCTACAAAATCTACCTAGGTGAGCTACTTTGTTAGTTAATATCTTGCACCTCAAGATGAATTTTTCCCAGATGTTTGTTGTAATGAATTCTTGGGTCAAATGGTAATGTGCCTACTCAATTTCAGGCTCCCTGGTTGAGTTTTGATGGGTCATTTAATTATGTTCTGACTGCAATCGAGTCAAAATGGTTGTTCTAGAAAGTTTTAAATTTTGCACTTCTAAGGGCAATCCATTTCTCAATTTGGTCCAAAACATCTCTAGCATCATTTTTATCAAAAATGGAGGTCATCTGATGCATTATTTTAATGCATTACAGTTGTGGCAAAGGCATCTAGTACATCAGTTTACAAAGGAGGTCCTAATAATTCCTCGACAATGAAAGTTTTGAGAAAATGGGTTTTCCATAAATAATTGATTAGAATTTCTTGCAAAAAATCATGGCTCCAAGTGGTCTCATTTGTGAGCAGCAAATTTTCATCATTTTGCTAGCAAGAAAATCAATTTTCCCTCTTTGGAACTTGCAAAATTTTCAAGATTTAAGGCATTTTCAATATTTTAAATGTTAAGGGAGGACTTGAAATACATTTTTAAATGTTTTATGATGAAATTGAAGTTTAAATTTTTCACCAAAAGCTTTTGCCCGCCAGCCCGTGAGTACAAAGAGATGGGTTTTGAGAAGGGCGCGGGCTGACAAGGAAGCCATTTTTTGGTTTTTTTGAGGCCTACCAAGGCTTGTTTATGCATTGAATAAGTGTTCTATCCATATTTGAACACTTAAGGGAGGTTTTGGAGTATTCAAATTGCAGAAATTAGTCGATATGATGCTCTAAAATGCTTAGAAATTGCTTTACACGCCTAGCTGCAACAAAAAATGACTTGCATGATTGCAAATCCATTTGCAACCATTTCTCACATCTTGGGAATGATTTAAATGTTGTTTGAAACATTTTCAAAATGCCATTCACCATAAAAACGTCGCAACATTTGATTTCCTGATCTGCATCAACTTTCATCATGCAAACAGCACTCAAATGTAAATTTCATCTTTTTGGATGGAGTAGGGTCTTTTGGGTAAAAATTGTGGAATGCAAGATTTTAATTTGTTGTAACTTGCAATATTTTTCTCCACTTGCCAAAAATAAGAACATTCATGCAGCTGGAGCTTGAAGAAAAATACACATGGATAGAGGCTTCAAGAAAAGTATTTGACAAAATGTCAAATGAAACTGAGGTTCTCATGGTGAAGTATTTTCTTAGGAATATGGTTTAAAGTGTGAGATTTAATTACAAAGGAATAAATGATGGCTCTACGGACCAAAATGCTTTGCTAAATTGCAAGTTAAATGAAAATTTTAATTGCTAGTAAATGGGTTTTTACCCAAAAGTGAAATTTTTCACTTGCCAGATGAAATTGTAGTAGTAAATGACTTTTTATAGGTAGAGTAAAAGGATTCACGAGATTTACAATTAAAGACAAAGAAGATGCAAAATGAAAAATAAAAAGGAATTTTCTAAATGCCATTTTGTTGCAGAATCAAGGGAGTTGAGGGTGGCATGTGTCAACTATAGATTCTTTATAGGGCTTCCTCTTCTTCTTCTTATTCTCTTTCTTTGTCATTTTGTAAGTGTTTTGAAGCTTCTGTATAGGTTGGGTAGATAGAGAAATTTTGAGTTTGAGTTGTAAGTGGAGTATGTAAACTTGTAATTGTTGGGTTTTATGAGCAGATGTTAGCCAATTTGTGCAACAATAAATTATTCTTCATGAAGTTCTCTCCAGATTTGTATGTTTTTAATTATATGAATTCAATATGTCAACGATGTTTTGAATTTTTCATCACAACTTTCCTATGATTGTGTTATTTGGTCATAGTTCTCTTTCAAGTAAAGAGATAAATTACTTTGATAAGATAACTATAATTTTGAGTGTATAGGTGGGATTGCTAAGTAGAATTTTATGACAACATGAGTGAGTTTGTTAATGTAAGACATTAACATTTTCTTAAAATCCATTGGTTGAACTTAGTTTTCTGATACGATCTCTGTTATATTTTTATATTTGACTCCATGGCCCATGATTAGGCACTGATCTATCAAAAATGTTGAGGCATTTTCAAAAACAATACAAATCATTTAAAATTTCAATGAATCTTTGATTTGTTGTTTAAGTTATTTATCTTCTTTGTATCTTCATGGAGTTTGAAAGAATGTAGAGGCTGAATTTGAGAGAATTTTATCTATTAACCCTCTATATGTTTGAGATGGACATATTTAAGTTATTTGTTTTCAACAATGTTCAATCCAAATGGGGTTATGCTTGAACCAAGTAGAATATAAAATTCCTATGACTCATATACTTGAGAACTAGCCACTTTCATAGGTCTGTTATTTGTTGTTTGACACAAGTTTATCATACATTCAGACCTACAGTTAGGAGCACCCTCCTGAGTCCTGTGGAGCTCAAAGTGAAGAAGGCTTTCTTAGCCTTGTTCATTGTCTTTTCTTGTCTTCAACCTATTGATAGTGCAGATTCCTTGTCCTAAATATTTAATCCCCTAGTTTTGGCATTTGTGTTTCTCCTTAGGGTTGAAGGTTGCATGAAAAAAAACTAATTGTTATACACACAGAGACCACACAGTTCGACTTACTTGACTTATTTAACAATGATATATTAACAATTGATGGAATGTCAGTTTATTAAGATGGACTCCTAAAGGACTGGCCTAGGGTGTCTTGGGGGAACATCAATGATGGCCTTACCTACGTTCAAGCTCAGAGATGTGTAGTTCCACAAGGTTACTATTTTATGAATTTCTGATGTTTGACCTTTTTAGGGATTTTTATGTGTTTTGGATGTTTTAGATTTTTACTTTTCCAATTTTCAAAAGTTTGTGTATTTTTTGATGAATGTTTTATGAATGTTTTTGGAATTTTTGATAAGATTTCCAATAACCTTAAGATATTCAAGAATCCGATATGATCCATAATGAATTTCCCCTAGCATGACACAATAGACTACATGGATATAGGTAGGACAAACTGACCTTAGGAATATGCCAAGAAGTACTAAAGGGGATACGATAATTCACAAGATCAAGTTATGATAAGGACATAGATTGATGGTGGAATAAATAGGATGAATGTTGCAATGGATGGACACGATGGAAAGAATGATAGGATAAGGATCATGTTGGTTCTTTTTCCAGCTAAACCTTGAAATCCTCTAAAGGGTAGCCAACCCTTATGCTAAAAAAATGTCAAAGTTAGTGACCAACTAATGAGTAAGGATTCTCTGGCCCTCATTCCTACTCTTTAGGATCTATGAAACCCAAGAGGGCAATCCTTATTAAACTTATGACATATTTAGTCCCTAAGAGTAATTTTATACACAAATAAATTCCTATTGAATACAACTAGGAATCCTTCACCAAAGATTTGGCTAATCTTTGAAAAAATTACTACTTAGTGCTAGGAATTGAGAGGAATTTCAAAGTTACACACTATAATTCAAATTATTTTAAATGATTTTTTGTTCTCATTCCAAATCTCTAGTCAGGTGTATTGCGAGCTGGTTTATAAAAACATGCTAATGAATAGACTAGTGATTTATCTATTGGGCAACAAAGTCAAATCATGTAATAACTAGTAATACATAAGCCATTTATTCAGAGATTATTTGACTATTGTCACACCACATAGTAGCATTCAACTCACTATGTTCAACACATAACGTCTTACCAAATATTACGCTCCTCCCTATAGATTTGTGACCTTATCTTAGTGTTTAATCGACTCATTGAATTGAAGCCAAAACAAAACCACACAATCAATCAAAATAATTGAAGAAGAACTAGAATATTATTAACCCTTTCATTCATAACTTGTAGGAGAAATTACATAAGAGAGGATATGTATAAGAACTTAATATCTTCCTTCATTTCTATGACTTGCATAAAACTATTTTAAGATTACTACATACTTTACTTATACCCTAGACATCCTATTGTTCTATATATCAACATTTATATAGTATGCTCCTTCCTAAACGTAACTCCTCACCTAAACCATTATAAGACTCAAAAATCCAACCCCTTGTAATCAACCTTGAAATCCCTTTTATAGAAAAAGGAAGAAACAAGCACTAGGTTGTATTGCAATTACATTTAACTTCATTTCATTCTTAATTTCACCAAACTTCAAAATATTCCCCAGGCAGTTATAAGTAATCATTTGCAACACAAGGAGAGAAAAATATCAAAAACCATTTGTTAGATAAGACCAACTAGCCTTCCAAAAGGCACCTTCATCAGAACATCAAAATTTGTACGTTCATATCCACCCAGAAGAAGTCACTATCAACACTAAAGCAGGAAAAAACAAGAACCCATATCACAACACACCATCCCAAAGGAAACTAGTCAACATAAAGGATAAAAAGCCAAGCATCAAATCTGAAAGGGAGTGAGGTTTTATTCTACCTTGTCAGCGGTAGAATAAGAATGTCCACTTGGTGTCCTTATTGAAATTGGAGTAGCCATTACCATCTCGTCCTCATAATCAGCCAAGTTACTTATGGCCATGAGATAATAGTGGTACCTAGCCAGAGTCAATTTCATCTCCACTATCAGAGGGATCATCTGAGACTTCAATGGGAGACTGATGACATCCCATGAAATCTCACTGATACTTGTTCTTTCTTGTTTCTTTCCTCTTAGGCCTATCAACCTTCATTTCCTTACCCTTTACTAATTCTTTTGAGACAATTCAGTTGGGTATGTGTAGGATCATCATGGAAAAAATAGGCTCTTAAGTGGCAATAAAATTTAAAAAAATCAGAGTTAGACAACATGACGTAAAAATTTGAATAACTAATCTATATTATTTCAAAAATATGTAACAGTAGAATTTGTAGCAAATTGAATGTAGTTTCTAAACTACTAGGTTTATTTAGAAAAAACAAAATCTATTTGATGAAAATTTAAAATTTCAATGCAGTAGTACTTAAATTTCAGGAAAAAAATAAGAAGTAGGTGTATGTCTGACCTCCCTAACTACAATAAAATGATAATATTTTTTAATAATATTTTAGATATAAGTAAAGGACTCATGTCCCGATGTGATGCATATCTTTTTGTAATTTTTTTCCAAGTAAATAATTAATTATGAATTTTTTATTACAAATTTAAAAAAATATGAAAAATCATACATCTAACCACCTTAACTTGGTCAAAACTTCATGAAATACATTTTTTTTTTAATCCTATAGTATGAAAAGCATAGAATGTGACACCATTTGAAAGCTATATTTTTTTTTCAATCAACCTATAAATCAGGACTTTACTCATAATTCAAATAAAAAATGAATAATAATTATTTATTAAATTCAAAATAAAGCATAATTTATATTGGTGGAAAGCTGAGACTGTCCTTTAAAAACCCTTTTTGTTTCATAAATTTTGGGTAAAAAAAAGTCTTCAGCCACATGGGTCATCATATCACTTACATATCACCACTTTTTGGCCCATCATGATCTTGCACATACCTGGATCCTCAGATGATATGCATGCTTGAGAACACCACATGCAGATTTCCCATCAACTATTGCCTTCATCTTTGGTGTTACATGAACCTCAGACACATCTTTCTCATCCATGGGCACAACACTCTGAGGCTCAAGGAGATTGAGTCTCCTGGACCTACAAGCTAGGATGACAGACACACTCACCTTACCCATTCTTGACAAAGACACCACCCTTGATGTAAGAAGCTATTACAAAATTTGCAATTACCAAGAACACTTCACACGCTCACTCCAGACTCTTAATTCTTGCAAATAGAAAATGGTGAAAAGAACAAGGAAGAAATCCTCATTAAATTCAACTTAACTTGGTCAAAACTTCATGAAATTCATTTTTTTTAATCCTATAGTATGCAAAGCATAGAATGTGACGCATGTTTCGTATTCAAAAAATGTGACACCATTTGAAAGCCATAGATTTTTTTCAATCAGCCTATCAATCAAGACTTTACTAGTAATTCAAATAGAAAATAAATAATAATTATTTATTAAATTCAAAATAAAATATAGTTTATATTGGTGGAAAGCTGAGAATCTCCTTTAAAAACCCTTTTTGTTTCATCAATTTTGGGTAAAAAAAAAGTCGTCGGCCACATGGGTCATCATATCACTTACATATCATAAATTTTTGGCCCATCATGATCCTGCACATACTCAGTTCCTCAGATGATATGCATGCTTGAGAACACCCCATGCAAATTTCCCATCAACTCTTTCCTTCTTCTTTGGTGTTACATGAACCTCAGGCACATCTTGCTCATCTATGGGAACAAAACTCTTTGACTCAAGGAGATTGAATCTCCTGGACCTACAAGCTAGGATGACAGATACACTCACCTTACCCATTCTTAATAGAGACATCACCATTGACGTAAGAAGCTAGTACAAACTTTGCAATTACCAAGAACACTTCACACGCTCACTCCAGAGTCTTAATTCTTGCAAATAGAAAATGGTGAAAATAACAAGGAAGAAATCCTCGGTAAATAGATCAACAAGAGCATGTATACATTAATGTTCAAAAGGAGTTCACATATGCAAGATGGCAACCCTTATCTTGGTTCCAAATCTCGGTCGTTCATCTACAAGATGTCATGAAGCTTGTTTATCAACCCTAATGATTGTAGGAGAATAATCATTCATGCATATCAAGATGAAATTGAGTAATCCTGCTTGTGGCCTTAGTATTTAATTTTCACTCGCATGAAGAAAAAATGGATATTACATTCATATTTCTAGTTTTGAATGTTAGCAGTTGATCTCCTTCTGAGATGGTGCATCGAACGACCCAGATTGGGTCAACAAGTTTTTAATTTCATCGGTGATCGTTGAATAATCCTTCAACCAATGAGAACCCTACTAGAAATATGCCAACTCATCCATGCCTAGGCTCCACCATCATCATCTGAGCCCAAGGAAATATACATACCTCACAAGCCCACTGACCCTGCATATTTTATTAAAGTAATATTTTATTTTCGTGGGGTTTGGGGTGAATGGTTGAGATTTAATCTCACTGTCACATCTTGGCCATCGATTTGAAGCTTCATCCCATCAGCATGATAGTGGAGACTGGGCCCCACCATGCAAAGGGACACTTTTCCACTACTCGCTAACCCCACAAGGCATGTGCAGGATCATCATGGAAAAAACATGCCCTTAAGTGGCAATAAAAGTCAGAAAACTCAGAGTTAGGCAACTTGACATAAAAATTTGAATAAGTTATCTATATTATTTCAAAAATATGTAATAATAGAACTTGTAGAAAATTGAATGTAGTTTCTAAACTACTAGGTTTATTTTTATTTAAAAAAAATCTATTTGGTGAAAATTTGAAATTTCAATGCAGTAGTACTTAAATTTCATGGAAAAAATAAGTAGGTGTATGTCTGACCACCCTAACCACAATAAAATGATAATATTATTTTATAATATTTTAGATATAAGTAGAAGACTCATTTCCCAATGTGATGCATATTTTTTTGTAATTTTTTTCCAAGTGAATAATTAATCATAAATTTTTTATTACAAATTTTAAGAAATATAAAAGCTAGTACGTCTAACCACCTTAACTTGGTCAAAACTTAATGAAATTCAATTCTTCTTTTTTTAATCCTATAGTATGTGAAGCATAAAATGTGACGCATATTTAAGATTCAAAAAATGTGATACCATTTGAAATCTATAGATTTTTTTTAATCAGCCTATCAATTAGGACTTTAGTCGTAATTCAAATAGAAAATGAATAATAATTATTTATTAAATTCAAAGTAAAGCATAATTTATATTGGTGGAAAGCTGAGAATATCTTTTAAAAACCCTTTTTGTTTCATCAATTTTAGGTAAAACAAGAGTTGTAACCCACATGGGCCATCATATCACTTACATATCACCACTTTTTGGCCCATCATGATCCTGCACATACCCCACAACTTCTTTGTGATGTCACCAACATTCCTTGGGAGGTGTGTGGGGAACGAAAAATATTCAACCCATGAGATCAAGGAGTCAGGAAAATCTACACATGCACAAATAGTAGTTCTAAAGATGGGGCCATGACTAGGTCAATGAGACTTAAACCTCAAGGAGGAAGACTTGAAACCTAAGTCTTTAAACATGAACTATCCAACCCGACTATGGAGAAAATTAAAATGATTAACTCGCTGATAGTGATCATCAAACTTAGACAAAAGGGGCCAATGCCAAAAATTATTTCAATGGCTCAAGATACAACTTAGGTGATTGCTAACTAGGTGCATAGGTCAACGAAGGATTATAATGTTCAAGGTTCATGACCATACAAATTTTGAAAAGAGGGTTTTTAACCTAAAACCCTAAGCTCTACCCTGAAGCTCATATGCACAGGACCATGACAGGGAAAGACACACCAAAAATTCACCAAAATTTAGCCAAAATTAGGAGCTCTACCAGTGGTCATGCTCGGAGATGTATACCCCTGGTGGGTATGGTGAGAAACCAAATCTCAAGATGAAGTAGACCATAAAAAAAGAGACACAAAAACTTAGGAGCTTGCTGAGACAAGGCAAATAGACACAACCAAACCTATATACACTAATTACAAAACTAGATATAGTGCACTTTATTTGGAATTTAAGAAGCCTTCTTTTGCAACTTCATAGGCTTCACTCCTCGAATTAGTGGGCCCAAGCCCCCATACTTAAGGCCAAATTTTACCTTTGTCAAAAAAATTATGCTTTGTTGTCTGTAATGGATCAACATTTGTACCAAGCATTTCCTAAGAATCAACTCCATTGTGATTAACACAATCAACCATGTCTGATTGAAGTGGAAAAGTGAAACATTCATAATCAACCCAGGGTGAATAACATCATAGACTTTGATCTTATATTCAGTTTGCATTTCAAAATAAAAAACTTTACAAACACTTTGTTGTGTACCCTGTAAACAACCCACAGATGCATCAAAAAGGAAAAAAACATTCTCAGGAACATCCTTGAATTGTGTTGTATCAAAACATTCCTTGATATCATGGGAATGGAGGTCATATGCCTCATTGACATCCCATGACTAGGTAAATTCATTAATCTCAGGTTCAATAGCATATTCTGACTCATTCCCCAAATAATAATTTAGCTCAAAGCAAAATGCCTTGGGAATAGGCCCAAAAAAATCAGCACTCACAGGATCATCAAAGAGACACTCATGTGCAATATTAGGTAGAACAACAAATTATTCAACATTATCAGCTGGTAATGATGCCGATTCAAGTTCCATATGTTTTTCATGATGTACATTCTAATCATTAATAATGAAACCCTTCTTTCATCCATGAGTACTTCATCATCTTTTTCATTCATAGTAAGTATTTCAATTTCTACTTCACACAAACAATCATGATCAATAGGGAGATAAGCACATCCATCTACCCCTTCATCATTTCTAGCTCTATGCTTAGGATCAACCCACTGAACACATGCATTTTTACCTTCAAATTGTTCATTATTCACACAATTAACATGCTCCATTGGTGGCATGTCCTCATTACATTCCATGTTTGCATCCCATATATTTTTTTCATTCACTTGTCCATAAGTGGCTTTATCAATATCCATATCACTGCAACCTTCATGTGAATAAAGTATCCCCTGATTATCTTCACAAGGGTAGTTGCAATCCACATAGGAAGAAGCAAAAACTTCAATCTCATGCTGATATTCAAAATTTAATGGCTATATATGTGTCAGCTATAAGATAACCAGAAACAATACCTTTGAGGAGATCATCAATGTGTTTCCTAATTTTCTCATTTCCATACACAAACACTGCATTGGATGCATCATCAAATTCATTAGCAAAGAGTAGATTATTTCTACACAAATAATGATCACCATCTCTTATTTCTTGTGAAGATGGAAGCTCATCAAATAAGGGTTGTGCCAAACATTCATTTTTGTCATAAAAGCTTCTCCTCGCTCAATATGATGGTCCAAATCTTCCATATCATCATTGTATTCAAACTCATTACAATCACTAGAAGGGCATAGAGATATATTTTAAACCTCATTCACATCATCAATAGTCAACATGTTTGATCCACACTCCGAAAACTCCCCATAGGAAGAGGCTTTTTCCTCCTCAAGCAAATATACATCTCCATTATCATCTTCACACACCCTATTCGAAGCAAAATATTCCACCTACATTTCGTCAGGACAAACAAAGTCAACAGAGTCACCATATCTAATGTCATCATAGTTACTATAGCAAGGAAATCCATCAATACTAAAACTATGTTTAGACTGATTGCTCAAATCTTCATTTCTAACATTTTGCCCCCTGACTTGCAATGAGGTATCAATAACACATGCATCATTGCGAGTGACCAAATCTCAATAGGGAGTGACCTCACACATCTCTTTCACTTCTTCTTGACATACATGCTCATTACATTCATCATGTGGTTGAAGGGGGCAAGTTAAAAGTTGCAAAAATTGACACAAAGGTCAATCCGGCAAATATTTTCACCAAAGTTGTTGGCAAAGAGAAGTTCGAATGCGAGGACTTCTCTTGGTCTGGTTAAAAAGAAGCAACCATAAATTTAGAGTAGGGGAATGGTTGGCGAGTTGCAACATCCATTGGACTTCAAGTGGGAGATTTGTTGAGTGTTGAAGCCCAACTGACATAATGATTTCCCTCCAGTTTCTAACTCTTCAGCTTCTTCTTGATATAGAATACGTTACCTTATATTTGTTGTTGTATCATTTGTAAACAGTTGTTGTTGATAATAAAATATTCCTCTGCTCTTAGTGTGGACGTAGCCATTAATGGGGAGCCATGATAAAATCTGTGTCATCTCTTTGTTCTTTTTGTTCATCTCTATTTATACTCTATTATTGCATCTTTCTCTACTCTCCATTTAAAATTTACATAAATCCATTTATAAACACCTCCTCCCCTCAACCAACATCTTACCTTTCCTTAATGAAAAGTGGAATTGTACCTTTTTAAGGTCCAAGTGGAACAAACTTAGCTTTCAAATTTGAAAGTCCAAGACGCTCAGTCTCAACTCCTCACTTGGAAAGTCCTCCATGTTAAGTTTCCCATTGGTAATTGTCTTAAGTTTATTTCCCCTCTTCCTACTTGTCCCTTTTGTTCTAAAATGGAGTCCATAAGGCATGCCTTTTTGTTTTTCTCTCACACCCGTAAACTTTGGCACTCGATGTTCACCTCACTGCCTGCCTTATTCCCTAAAAAATGGTCTTGGAAAGCTTCTCTCCTTAGTGCCTCTAAATCCCTTGATACTCTTACACTTGCAGACATGTGATAATGAATTTCATTTGGAAAATGCGTTATCTTCTAGTTTTTTCCAACACCATCCACCCGTTCCAAATTGAATTCCAAATGATTTGCGCCAATCTATCCCTTCATCTTCAGATCTTACCAAATGCACGGGCCAATATCTCTCTTGAAGAGAAAAAACATTATCTTATACTTCAGCTGCATAGTATTTTCGACCATGGATGATCAGGACTTAGATTTAGAAGGAGATCACGGCTGGGCTTAACCAGCACACTCTAAGCGTTGACCGCTTAGGTGGCTGGTGTGGGCCCATTTAAACCTTCCATTCCCGTTTCGTTTCCGTAGCACTCCTTCCACACTTTACGGTGACTCTCTCTGTGACGGTTAAGTTTGAATTTAAATTTTAAATCTGCATCTCCTGCCCATAACAGGGAGCTATTACATCTGCCAGCACATTTCCATTTCAACAAACAGAAGATTGAGAAAATGGCAGTTCTACATCTTGACGGCATCGACATCTTGCTCACCTGGACATATAGATGGAGAAGGCAACCCATACGATAATATGGGATTATGTAGTTCCTTCAAGGTAAATCAAATGATCTAATCGTCATCTGCGATATTTATCTTGCATGTTTTTTTTCTGTTTTGCAGTGTTAGAAACGCCCTCTCGTTGAAAACAAGAAAATCAATCATCAGCAGAAACACCCTAAAGATAAGATTCTTTCACGTTATTACTTGGTCGCCCAACAATCATCATCAGAGAAAATTAAGCATTCAAACCAACAATCATCATATATTGCAAACGTTTGACTGTGGAGGGCGTGTATTGGGCATGATATGCCTTTGTGATATCATATCAAATGTATTTTCATGTGTAATTATTTTTGCCTTGATAATATGCTCTGCATATATTATATGCAGAAATTAAGGATATCTTATAGCCATAATACCAGTTCAGATATTTAGAGCACCCGAACAAAGAGTCTCCGGAAGAAAACATAGGCAAGGATTTATCTTGCCCATTCCTATGTTGATATAAATGTAATAAGATACAGCTTGCTACTTCTCCTTAATCACTTTCCACCATTTTTTTTCTTCAATTCTATATCTTCGTTATTGTGCAGTAAGACATTAGCAATCATTCGAGTAATAAACCATGCAGTTATATTCATGGTGAAATTCAGAAACAAGTATATAATGTTTCATTTCTGCCATCAAATTATGAATAGATTGAATGATTAATAAAGATTTTAAATTAAAATAACAATGTAATTTATATTTTTCAAAGTAAAGTCTAAAAGATTGTAGAGATGTAAATTATAAAAAGACATTTAAATCAACATTTATAACATAGGTTTTTTATTAAAAAATAAAAACAAATTTTCATTCTTGTCATTGATCTAAATGGTTAGTTTAGAATTTTGTAAGGTGGTAGTTAAATAAAATATTTTTTTAGAAATGTACTATTCAAATAATTAATTCACATTCTTTTTACATAAAAGTTTTTTTCACTTATTTAAATAGTGTATTTTTAATTAATCGTTTATAAATTTAAAATTTATAACACTAAAAGAGTTTTAAAAATATTTAACATTAACAAACTTAATATTTATAGACAAATAATTGTTAAAAAAAATATTTTATTGAGGATGAAAGATTAATTAAAAGAAAATTCTCATGTTCAAGGATGCATAAATATGTTTATGTTTGGGGATCTCTTGAATGTGAATGATGTTAAAAAGGGCTAAGACCTTATTGTTGAAGTATAGGAGATAGAATGAAGAAATCTAATAATGATTAATGTTAATCACACTCTTAGTTAATTAAAATGTGTTGATACACATTCAATATTTAAATGATGGTTATAAATTTTCTATAAAATTGAAAGATGTGTAAAAGGTAAGAAAAATATTTGATGATGTGTTTGATGAAGAAGTTACTTACAATTTAAAGATGCATGGAGATGAAAAATAAATAATTTTGTAACATGAATCATGCACATCAATAATCAATTGTTGTATGTTAAGAAAGGACAAACCAGTGAGTAATGTGATCATTCTTCAATTTAAGGTTCTTGTGACTTCATTGAGTCTCTCAATTCATAATGTTTTCTTAAGATCTTTTTGGAGTCAAAATTTATTATTTACAAATAGTACTCTCAAAAAGATAAATAATTACAAGTAAATTAATTTTGTAGATTGAATCAAGCCCCACAAAGTATATTTCTAGGTTGAAAGACAAGTTGTGGTTTTAAAGCACATAACATGATGAGTAAAACATATATTCAATTACTCTATAGAAATAAAAATAAACGTATTATTCATTTTATTGACAAAAGTAATAAATCAAAAGTTCAAGGTATCTTGTTTAATTCTTGGATGAAGAAGAGCATATGATATTCTTTTAGATGCTTGATAGCAATATAAATATAGAATTTGATATCAAGATAAAAAATTGCCTTGTAAGAGGCAATTCAAACATATTAGTGTTGTCTAGTAGAAGGGTACAAGCAAGAAGATGTGTTTATCATTAATGCTATTCTTCTTAATGAAACCTATCCCTTTAAATTTTATGAGCCAAACTCCCTAAAAGACTAATGATTTACATACTTGATTTTTCCTTGTTTAATGGATAATACATTGAAATCTATATGACTAAACACATTATCATGTACCAAATCTAAAATATCATCAAATCTAGAACATACAAAAGAAAATTTCTCTATTATTCTTTTCGTAAACATAATGTTTAGGAAAATCAAATTCAAGAGATCAATCTTCAAGTCCTACAATAGACTTCAATCTAAAACCACAAAGAAATTTCCTACCAATTTGAACTAGACTTTCATTCCACAACATGCTAATTTGACCTTAATGGGTAACTTTTTTTGTTTCATGGACTAGGAAAAAGTTCCATTTTTAATCGCAATTTCTAATACAAAAGATCCTCTCAAAATATTTTAATTGTTCTTATTAAAAATTAGATTAATATCTACATCACACATCTTTCTTACTAAAATAAAATTTATGGCTGCTCTTAGAGTATTAAAAACCCTTGAAAGACTCTGTGTCCTACCATTTTTAGTACAAATTAAAAATATCCATGCCTTATTATCTTGTGGTTTGTGGTGTCACAAAGATACACATAATCCCCATTAAATTTTTCATATTGTGCACACAAATTTGTATGATGAGTCATGTGATAAGATGATTATAAATAAATTAGCCAAGGACCATCGAACACATTGACATTAGATGAAGTAAATAAATCATAATTTTTTTTTTATTATAATATTTTTCATTAGTGAAACAAATTTCTACATCCTTGTGATGCATCTTGAGTCTACATTATTTTTTAAATGCCCTATTTTATTACAATTCCTACATTTCAATCTTGACTTATTAGGAGAGTTACATTCAAATTTTGACATCTCTTCACTTCATTCCATATTCCAATTTTATTTAGACATTCATCTCACTAGGAAGGGATACTTTTAACAACCATCAACGTTAAGGTGAGAAGCTATGCTAACATTAACCTCAATGGATAATATTTGTAGATGATTTTTCTTATTGCTACTAAAACCCTAGTATTGGTTATGCTTGTGACCTTTCCATAATAGACACTTGTTTTTGGTGTATTTTTGGATGGAATTTCTCCTAATGATCAAAGTGTTAAGGTTTTAGTCACCACAAGGCTTGTGTTGTGCAACTAACCTTTTATACATTGGTGGTTCTACTGGATACAAAATCTATAGTAATTCAATCCTCTTTACTCCCTTTCCTAAAATAGATTCTATTTGTGTTAATGACAAGGTGGCTAATCCTAGTTGTGTTCTAAATGTGGGTGGAATGACCCCTCATTAGTCCTACATGGAAATTGTGGGTGCAAAGGCTCCTAGTCACCTCTTCCTACATGGAAATGTTTGGGCCCTCTTTTGTTCACATTCTTCCCCTAAACTCCCTCTCCAATTCTAGGATGACTTATTTGTGAGATATCAACAATAATATTAGTCACTTTCAAACTATGGATTCCATAATGTTTAATATTAGACACTCAACTTTTACATGTAGCTTGATGAATATTCAAATTTCTAAGGCTCTTCACAAATAATTTAACTAGATGGTTTTTAATACTTTGAGATCAACCATAAATTTCATTTTAGTTCACATTATGAAAAATTTAATGAGGATTGTGTGTATCTTGGTGATACCACAAACCTCAAGATAATAGAGCATGTTTTTACTAAAAATGGTAGGATAGAGAGTCTTTCAAGGGTTTTAATACTCTGAGAGCAACCAAATTTTTTATTTTAGTAAGAAAGATAGGTGATGTAGATATTAATGCAATTTTTAATAAGAACAATTACAAAATATTGAGAGGCTCTTTTTTATAGAAATTATGGTTAGAAATGGAACTATTTTTTGTCCATTAAACAAAAATAAGTTACCCATTAATATTGAGGTCGAATTGGCATGTTGTGGCATGAAATTATAGTTCAAATTCATAAGAAATGCATTCATATTTTTAAATTCAAGTCTATAGTAGAGGGACTTGAAGATTGATCTCTTGAATTTGATTTTCCTAAGCATTGTGTTTATGAAAAGAGTGATAGAAAAATTTTCTTCTATATGTTCTAGATTTGATGATATTTTAGATTTGGTACATGGTAATGTGTTTATTCATATGCATGCCAATGTCTAGTTCATTAAACAAACAAAAATCAAGTATGTAAATCATTAATCTTTTAGGCAGTTTGGATCACAAAATTTAAAGGGATGGTTTCATTGAGCAAGAATGGCATTAATGATAAACAAATATCCTTGCTTAAACCCTTCTACCACAACACTAATATGTTTAAATTGTCTCTTATAGGGTAATTTTTTTTATTTTGATATCAAATTCTACATTTATATTGCTAGCAAGCATCTACAAAATATATCATATGCTCGTCTTCATCTAGGAATTAAAAGAAAGACACCTTGAACCTTAGATTTATTACTTTTGTTAATAACATGAATAAAATGTTTTATTTTTATAGAGTAATTGGCTACATGTTTTACTTATCATGTTATGTTCTTTAAAACCACAAGAACTTGTCTTTCATCTTAGAAATATACTTTGTGCAAATTGATTCAATCCACAAAATTTATTTACTTGTAATTCTTTATCTTTTTTAGAGTACTATTTGTAAATAATAAATTTTGAGTCCAAAAAGATCTTTAAAAAGTATTATGAATTGAGAGACTCAGTGAAGTCATAAGAACCTTAAATTGAAGAATGATCACATTGGTCACTATTATGTCATTTCTTAATATACAACAATTGGTTATTGATCTGCATGATCATGTTGCAAAATCATTAATTTTTCATCTTCATGCATGTTTAAATTGTAAGTAACTTTATCATCACTTGCACACCATTTAATGTTTCTGTCTTACATAAATTACACATCTTTCAATTTTATATAAGATTTATAATTATCATTTAAATATTAAGTGTGTCAACACATTTTAATCAACTAAGAGTGTGATTGACATTAATCTCTATTAGATTTCTTTATTCTATCTCCTATACTTTAACAATAAGACCTTAGCCCTTTTTAATATCATTCATATTCAAGAGATCCCCAAACATAAACATATTTGTACACCCTTGGAAATCTCATGGCCATTGTTGATGCTCAAGAGGTGAGAAGAGTTGTTACAACAAGCATACTATGCATTCAAGAAGACGACAGTGTTAGGCCAACCATGGTCCAAGTTGTGCAAATACTCCAAGGGATAATGGATATCAATGCACCGCAAATTCAGGCATCTCTAGATAGCCTTCCAGATCACCGTGGAGGTGAGGAAGAGGGTGATCTTATTTAACATTTTAGTTATTTCCTAAAAAGTTTCTATATGTGATAATGAGTGGTCATGCTAATAGTAGGCTCCAACTTAGGAGCTAATGTAATTGTGATAGCTTAATGTGGTAATTGTCTATGGTTTTTAAAAATATTAATTGTTCTGTTATGATATATATATATTTTTTAAATATTTTAGTATATAATTTTGTTTGAAGATAATATGAATTTTGATTAATAATTAAATGTCAGAAAGGTTTTTTTTTTAGTGATTATATATTCTTTTCAAAAATATGTTGTACAATTTTCAAAATCAACTTAGTCAAATTTAGTTATACAATTGTGATTATATAAGAATTCATATAGAGGCATTGTGAAAGAAGAATTATAATTATTTTTACCGAAAAAATTCTATCTAATAAATGTAACCTTTCTACTTATGCTATTGATCCACAATACATCCTCTAGTACTAAATTTGTCCTTTTAGACTAGCCATTAATCTATAGATAGTATGATTTAATGTTTAACCATATGTCAAAGTTGTTGTCAAGGTTATCTCAAAGCTTGAAGTAAATAGTTTGTTTCTATTCAAAATTATTATCTATATCATTCAATCCAATCTAATAATTTCTCTCACAAACATATGAGCACAACTAAAATATTTTCTTTCAAATTTATGTGCATAAAATAGACAAACTTGTTTAATTCATCTACCACAATTAGAATACAATCATGCTTATTCCTAGACTTTGATAATTAAGAAATAAACTACCTGAATATTATGGTTTATTTATTTGAAAAAATTGTGTGAAGGTGATTATCTTCTAATACACTTTTACCTTTTGATATTTGAAATAATTTTCCACAAAATGAAATTGTATTGATTCATTTTAGACTGGTAATAATTTTACTTAACTTGTCATACATCTTTATAAATTAAGTCTTAAGATGATAAAAATATGAAATACAATATACTTCCATTTTATTATTTCTCATAACTTGATTTATTAATACACCCTTTAAATATTAATAGTCCAACATAATAAGTTTTCTTGCTGATCTTTGTCTATAGAAGAAATACTTGGAATAGTACCCTGGAGAGATCTTAGAGTTGTGTTATAGATTACTATGATAGGATCCTAAATAAACATAATATGGTATGCATATTTATATGATATGTGAAAACAATTCTATATGATTTTGGACTGATCACATTCATGAAAGCAACAAATAGAGCTTCTAAGAGACCTGTAGTCCATTTTTAATGCATTACACTTTAAATTCTATAACCGTAATGGCATTTTATACCCATTTGTTTCCCTATAACTAGACGTTGTGGCCCATTGTCACTATCATGGCAATTAATATTGTTCAGGCCTTTTTCCTCTAAGGTTTGGATTGGAATTCAAGCTACATTAATGGACTAAATTTTACAGACAAAACTATGGATGTGGTGTTTCAGTCTCCAGCCATACGCAATGCTAGAACTAGTGTTTTCAACCTCGTAGACCTTTCTCCACCTTTGCTGGTGTTGATGGTGGCCTCGTCATGTTTGAGTTTACAAAATCAAAAGATTTCATCTGGAATTCCAAACCAGAAAATGGCAACACCAAGTCTAGAAAAGTAGCACAATTATTAATAATAGCACATAGCCAAGAGAAATTTGAATACCACCAACAATGTTTTGGAACTGCCATGAAGACCCACAACAGGAGTGTGGGAGGTATCATGTGGACTTGGACTATTCTAGAAATTCATATAGCTTTATTTTATTTCCAAGAACAATCATAATGCATTGGTTTGTGCTTCGCTTTAGGCACCAAATCTCGCTATCTACCTTCAGAATCTTCATGTGTGGTCTTATTGGAGTAAAATATTATTTAAGAGAAATACATTATGTTCAAAAGGTAATTTTAATGCTTGAATATATTATTTATTAATTATTTGTAAACCCTCAAGGAAATGGCAGTCTAATATGATAATTTTTCCATGTGCATGTATTGGTATGATGTGGAGAAGAATCCCTTTCCATGTAAGAATTGTAAGAAAGATTCTATGATATGCATATGAGTATCTAGAATGAAAACACATTGTTGACTTCACTTGCTGATACATGATAGAGCATTCTTTAATAGAGAGAATGGAGTTAAAATGAACTGTCCAAATTGTTGAGTGAGTTACAATGAAGTTATGATAGCTTATGATAGGTGTAAGGAATGTGCTATTTTATCTTATGGATTCATGTTCAGATTTGGGAATTGGATTTTAATTTAGAAATTTTCAACATATTTTGGGTAGCTTTAGCTCACAATTTTCTATTTACCATTTGGTGGTTTCATGAATTTCTTCTATTTATTTAGTAGTTGAGATCAGGTTTCATAGTGTATTTGTATATATTCTCATACTACAGGAAACTCTCTAGATAGTTGGATATGCATGAGAGTGGATGGTTGTGGATTGTTTTGTATTCATATTGTTACCAAATAATACAAAATAAACCAACACCTTTACTACTAGATTTTTTCTTGAAAGGGTTTCCTAAGATAAATTTATGTGTTACATGATTATATTTTGATGTTTTATTTATTTTCTCAAAATAATTATATAATATTTATATATCTCCTATAGTAGATTAGTGTAAGAAGTATTCCCATTTCCCTTTCATTTGTTGTCAAATTGGGTCCTAAGTGGTAGGAAAAGGTCTTTTGAACTAATATTAGTTTTAGTGGGAGAATGTTTAGAGGAGATCTTTGTTTCAAGTAATATGCAAAGAACATCTAAACTAGAGGTCGAATGCTTTAGTAGAACAAATTTTGAACTTTGGAAGAGAAAAATAAAGGAATTTCTAATAATTGAGATTTATGGGCTATAGTATGATCCACACCTAAAACATGTGTTTTTGTCACCAAAATATTGGATTATGTTGAATACGAAGGTGAAAATTCTATCAACTTTTCTTGGCTAATTTATAGCTCTTAAGTGTTGGGAGAACCCACCCAAAAAATTCTCTTGACAAAATTGGGGAATTCGTACTAGATGAAATCCTTAGTAAGAAGACATTTCTATGGAAGACGTTATACACTTCAACAATGGGTGAGGATGGTCTTCTTATTGAGTATCTAGATGTATTCAACATTATTGTTGGCTAGTTATAGTTCGTTGTTATGAAAATGGAAGAAAAATAAATGAATGCATGACTATTTGTGATATTTTCCAAATTTATGGGACAACTTAGTGATGGCTATCAAAAGCACTAGTTCAAACCCTATTTTTCATGAGGTGGTGAATTCTTTACTCTTGGAGGAGATTAGGCTAAAATCATCCAAATCTACCAAGGAAGATTTTATTGTTAATGGATGATTGAAGGGGAAAGGAAAGAATAATAAGAAAGATTAAATCGAATCTAAGACTCATGTGAGATCTACGTTTTCTAGTAAATACTAAAGAAAAATATTGAAACTATGGTAAGACTATCCATTTTAGAAGAGATTGCAGAAAAGGAAAAAGAAGAAAAAAAGAGGTGAATCTAATGATAACTGTAATATATCTTATCAAGAGGATGCAAGAGATGATTTTTTTGTATCCTTATCCACTTATGCATGTCATGATCCATATATAATTTATTTTAGAGCATATTTCCATGTGACTCTTCATGATGAGTAGTTCTTATAATATGAGAGTTTTGATAGTCATAACATCTACCTCTATGAAAATTCTTATCTTAGTTTTGTTCGTCTTGAAAGAGTTAATATTTGATAATCCAATGGGAAGATCAAGGGTATTATTGGAGATTTTTACATCCTTAGTTTGGTAAGAAAAACTTATTAATTATTAGTAAAATTAATGTTGTTCACTTGAATGTTGTCTTTAATAATGAGAGGTGTAAGATGGTTCAAGGAGTTATGGTGCTTGTAAATGGGCGTTCATTTTGGTACTCTCTTTTGACTTAATTCTATAACTTACAAATAATGCAGGGGTAAAAGCACAAAGTTGTGTCACACTTTCAACCAACTTATCATCACAACTAAATTGAAGTATTTCTAACTAAAAATCAATTTTGGTCAAACATATGATCTAGCAAGATTCATTCTAGCTAAGCTATATATGTCCACAACTTTTACAACTAAAATTGGTAGATAAATACATATGTAGCACCACTTTGAAGACAAATTATTGAAAAAATTAAACTATTTGCAAAACTTGATGTTTTAACAACTCCTAGTCATGTAAATAACATTTTTTTAAAAATATAAAAATACCATTTTGTAGACCAATAAGTTTTATTTTCAAATTGTAAAGCGTGAAAATCTCACATATTAAAAATAGTATTCCAAAAATAAATGCTATTCGAAATAAGGAAAGTGAATCATATATTAAATAAAATATCTATAAATGCTTTATAGGAAGTTACAATAATGAAGTACAAATCTCATACACTAGTAGGGTGTTACATTACATCTATTTCAATGTTACAAGTATAATTTTTTCATCAATACAACAATTAAATCCATGAAGTTAAATTTACATTTACAAATTGGCTAAGCAAGCCATACAAGAGTTCTACAAAGAAGTATATCCATAATGTATCATATAGTATAAGAATCTGTGTCAGATGCCATGTCTTTAAGGGTCTTCCACAAGCCAAGGCCAAGAGTGAGGTTAAGGCACTTTTTTTGCCCAACCACGAAGTACTAAACTTCCTTGGGTTTCTTCCTAACACGAAGAAATAATCAACCCTGCACGAGGAGTCTAGCAACCTGGAATGGTATAGCATGAGGGAATCTCTTGATGCGTTTTTGATGCCTATATGCATTCCTAAACTAGAATAACATAATACTTGCATACAATATGTGACAGAGACATATATAACATATAATCTAGGCTTTTTTAAACCATCTATTTGACTAGTATAGTGGCTTGGCCAAGCAATAATAAACAAAATAGAAATTTAGAAAAATTAAATTACTGTCTCTAGGAGCCGACATTCGACATACTGTCCCAGAAATAATTCCATATAAATAATGAACATAGCATAGCATCTCATAAGTTTGATTAAATTTCAAGTATTCACTAATCATTGAGTTCTTTCAAAAGCACATTTTACTCCAAGTTTGTTATCTTGGTTTGCACGTCCAACTATATTTACAATTCCAATTCCATTGAAATAATCCAAAAGAAAAACAAGTTGTTTATATTTAACTCTACAACTCAATCCAATCAATTTACTTATATTTCAAGTGCAAAGAGAAAATATGTGTATTTATGTATCTTTCCATTTGCTTACTAAATTCTAATAATTCGTTCTATGTATACAATTTCCAATTTGAATGGTTCTATAAGAAAAGAAGATTTATATTTAGATATTCAAAATAAGTACTTTCTAAGTCAGACATACATATACATTTCAGAAAATAAGTCTCCCTTATTCACATATATGTATATATACATATATATTTATATTACATATTTAGAAATATATATTACTTTACAACATAAGTAAATATATGATCCAGAAAGAGATTCTAATCAGTATTTTATATTGTTAAATACATAGAGGTATACATATATATATATATATTTATATTTATATATACATGTATATATATATTCACAAATATACCATAAAATAAAATCGCAGTCATCCAATATTCCACTATAGGAAATCATAGAATTTAAATTTTCAAAGGATTTTGCAAGTTTAAAACATACCTCCCAAATGAATCGAATTCCACACAAGGATTAATTGGCATCAAATTTTTCAAACATCACAAAGGTTGAAAGAGGGAGAGGTTGGCAGCCCCAAAGGGAGCATTGCTTGTGGAAGGCAACACCCTTTCCATAGGTCACGCCCTGTGGAAAGGTTCATTGCTTTCCACAGTGTAGTCTTCCATAGGCTAGGCTGCATACAAAGTGGCTAAAAACTGTTTTAAGATACATTTTAATTAATACTTCTTTTGGACTTTATACACCATGCATGCAATTCAGAATATATGCCAATATGAAGTTTATTTTTTCACATTATAATATATATAATTTATTTAAAAATTCATTACTAAAGTATGCAACAATTTAAACGTTTATATAATATATATATATATATATATATAGAGAGAGAGAGAGAGAGAGATGTATATATATATTTATATATATATTATAAAAGAAATATGAATATACAGTCTAGTACAACCATGATTCTAAATTCTTAATACAAAAAATATATGATTTAAACACCAAATGCATAATTACAATTGATATAATCAATTGGGTATCAACAATGAAATTTAATCTTTCACAAAAAAAATATGGAGATAGATCCATCTATTCACACAAACTAAGATTAAATATAATGGAAAATGAATAAAAACCTAATAAAACACTATCCTATTTGGCTCACTCATTGTTCTCCTCTCTTTCTACAATTCTTCTTCTACTTTGCCCAATTTCCCTAACTCTATTGTTCATGTTTTTGGTTTTCATTTTGCACATTGAAATTTAAGAAAAAAATGAATCTAGTGTTCTGAATGAATCTTCTGTTGTTGAGAGAATAAGAGACTATTCTCTTTTAATATTTTCTTTCTCTTTCTCTATCTTTGTTTTTTCTTTGTGTTTTGTTTTTATTTTGTATTAAATTTAAGCTCTTTTCTTCTATTTTTCTATTATTTTCCTTTTCATTATTTGTTTCAAAAATTTTGCTTTCTTTTCAATGATTTATTTCAAATTTATGCAATAAAAAATAATATATAATTGAAAACATGATTTATTAGCCATGCATCACAATTATCCATAAAATAATAAATAATAATAATTTATTCTTCAAATGAAATCAATAATTAAAATAAATAAAAACTATTTCTCTTTATTTTCTATGTGCATTTAATTTCTACCACCAATTAAATAAATAAACAACTATAAAATAGAAATAATATATTATGATTAATTAAATGAAATTCTAAATGAAACTATATGTTTGGTAAGTGTTTGTGTGTGCGAGAGATACCATTCCATCTTAACCTTGCCAGGTAGCTAGCCTCCTCTACCTTAACCACACCCTTAGTCTTCAACAACCTGCAACTCATCAAAACTCAGGCACCCATTAATAGATTAGTGTTCAAAAACAAATCGAAGCAATATAATTTATCATTACAAAATAATATTTTTTATATTGCATCATTTCATAATAAAATAATATTCATTGCATTTCATCTTTTCCAAAATAAAATAATCATTCACTTATTTCATCTTTCAAAAAACATAATATTTATTCTACCACACATAATTATTCATATACCAGTTCCACATAAAGTAACTTCAAGTAGCATCAAAGTCTAAGACATGACATCCTTCCCCACTTGGAAGAGACATCATCTCGATGTCTTATTACAAAACATCTACATAATTTTTTTTAATCATCTAGTATATATAATAAAAGTAATAATATGCAGAAATAAAAGTATGCTAAAATCTCAAATGCGGGAATGATCTATCAATATCCTCCACATTCTCCCAAGTGGCACTATCCATCGAACACTGGTCCCACTGGACCCTATACTACACAACATCTTGGTTTTGCAACTTAACGTTGCACCTCCAAAATCTTGATGGGCTCCACTAGCACCACCCATGGATCATGAACCTGCAATGCATGCTAGTCACGAATATGAGAAACTGTCAAATGGTATAGCTTAAGCACAAGAACATGGAAGACATTATGTATATGAGATAGAGTCGGTGGTAGAGAAAGCATATATGCAACTGGGTTGATAACTTCTGAAACATCAAATGACCCAACATATCTAGGGGCAAGCTTAGAGCTCCTACCAAAAGAGATTGAACTCTTCTATGGTCGAACCCTCAAGAAGATCTTATCTCCCACTAAGAATTGTCTAATTTTTTTGTTCCTATCTGCAAAGCTCTTCTAGAGATTTCAAGCTTGTTTCAACTTTTCCTTAATTAGCTTCATTTGATTCTCCATCTTTCTCAACCTCTTTAGCCCAGTAAAAATCTTTTCTTCCAATTTATCCCAACCAATAGGTGTGCAAAATTTGTGGTCATACAAAGCCTCAAAAGGTGTCATTCCTTGAGAGGCATGATAAGATTTATTATATGCAAATTCCACTAAAGGTAGGTACTCCTCCCACTTATGTTGTTGATCCATATAGTACATTCTAAGGAGATCCTCCACTACTTGATTCACCCTTTCCATGTGCTAATCAGTTTGGGGATGATAAGTTGAACTAAAGTTCAATTTGGTTCTCCATGAAGCATTCAATGTAGTCCAGAACCTAGAAGTCATTCGAGTGTCACGATCCAAGATGATCATCTTTGGCACTCTATGCAACCAAAAAATCTCCTGCATAAACATTTTTGCTAAGACCAATGAACCATCCTTAAGATTCCCAAGAATAAAGCAAGTTACTTTTGTTAATTTATCAACCATAACCAAGATGACATCATGTCGGGTCTTGGTCATATGAAACCCCTGAATGAAATCCATAGTGATTACCTACCATTTATATTCTGACACCCTATGTGGGTATAGAAGTCTCTTTGGATGGACATGCTTAGCCTTAACTTGTTGGAATTCTAAACATTGGGCTATAAGAGCAATAACATCCCTTCTAAGTCCTAGCCAAAAATACAATGGTCTGAGTCCCTCTATCATTTTTGTTACACCGGGGTACCCTGAATATGGTGCATTGTGAATTTCTTCTAGCACTAAATCCCTCAATCCTATTAAATTATGAATATACATTCGTCCCTAGTATCTTAAGAGTCCATTTGTCTCAAACATATACCCATGATATCTATGATCTAAATGATCCTCCTCTAGGGCTTGTTTCACCCTATCATGATGCTCATCTCCTGATAAAGCTTGAACCATCTACTGTCTAAAATTTGACCTTATAGTGACCATAGCTGGAAGATTTCTTCTCTTGCTTAGGGCATCTTCTACTCTATTTTATTTTCCTTTTATATACTCTATGCCAAAATCATACTCGGTCAAAAAATCCAACCATCATCTCTTTCAAGCATTCAAATTGGGTTGAGTGAAAATGTACTATAGTGCCAAATGATCTATTTTCAGTTCAAAATGCTTCCATAAAAAGTAGTGCCTCCACATTTGAAGGGCATGCACTATGGCAGCCAACTCCAAATTGTGTGGTGCATAGTTCAACTCATGTTGCTTCAATTTCCTAGATTCATATGCCACCACCTATCCATCCTGCATAAGAATTGCTCCTACACCCTCTCCTGAAGCATCTGTTATCATTGTAAAGTTCCCATTTGGATCCGACACAATCAAGGTAGGTGCATTTAAGTAAGTTTATCCTTTAGAAACTAAAATTTATTTTCACACTTATCACTCCATTCAAATTTATTTCCCTTTCTTTGGAGTGTGGTGATGCGTGTTGTAATGGTTAAGAACCCCTTGACAAATTTTCTATAATAGCCAGTAAGTCTCATAAAGCTTTGGAATTTTGAAACATTTTGTGGCACTAGTCACTCCATGATTGCCTTGATCTTATCTAGGTCCACTGCTATCCCCTCAGCTGAAATAACATGGCCCAAACAATGCACCTTAGTTTGGTAAAAAGTGCATTTTGACATCTTCCCAAAAATCTTATGATCTCTCAAATGCTGCAGCACTATCCTTAGGTGTTTGTCATGCTCATCCTCTGATTTGGAGTATATTAGGATGTCATCCAAGAAAACTAATACAAATTCATGGAGGTAGTCTTAGAAGATGTTGTTCATCAAATTCATAAAAGTTGTCGGGGTTTAGATTATCCCGAATGGTAACACCATGAACTCATAGTGCCCATATCTAGTCCTGAATGTAGTTTTGGAAATGTCTTCATCTTTTATCCTTAGTTGGTGGTATCCCAATCTCAGATTGATCTTAGATAATACCTTAGCCCCTTTCATCCAATCAAAAAATTCATCTATCCTAGGAAGTGGGTATTTATTTTTGATGGTAGCCATATTCAACATTCTATAATCAATACACAACCTTAAGGTCCCATCTTTCTTCTTCACGAATATGATAGGTGCTCCCAATGGAGATACACTTGGCCTTATAAATCCCTAGTTAAGCAACTCCTGTAGTTGGGTCTTCAATTCATAGAATTCAATAGGGTTCATCTTGTACGGTTCCTTTGACTGAGGCTCAGTTCTAGGTAGTAATTTTATTGAGAAATCAAATACTCATTTAGGTGGTAACTCGATTAGTTCATCAACAAAAAATTCTTGGAATTCCTTTAGAATAGGATGGTCACTAGCTGACGACTCTGAGCTATCAAGGTCCCTGACCTTTACTACATAGATAACGCACCCTTTTCTGGCAGGCTTCTTTAGCTGCATGGCAAAGATCTACCTGAGTTCTAAGGGCCTTTTAAAACCATGAATCTCAAAATGGTTGCCCTGATCATCTAAGCATAATTTCACAGTTTTATTTTCACAATCTACAATGGACTTATGCTCAGTAAGCCAATTATCCCCAACATTATGTCATATTACCCTAGGGGTGCTACATGCAAGTTAACTGGCATCTCATAGCTAGGAATTTTAAGTGTTCTATAGGAAAAAAATTTCTCTATTGTTCTCTCTACCTGATTTACATATTGGAGGGTATGTGGAGCATCGTGATGGGCCAAAAAGTGGCGATATGTAAGTGATATGATTTTCCATGTGGCTTATGACCTTTTTTTACCCAAAATTAATCAAATGGAAAGGGTTTTTAAAAGAGATTCTCAGTTTTCCATCAATATAAATTATGCTTTAGTTTAAGTTTAATAAATAATTATTATTCATTTTCTATTTGAATTATGACTATCAAACGGTATCACATTTTTTAAATCCGAAACATGCATCAGATTATATGCTTTACATACTATAGGATTAAAATTTTTAATAAAAAATTCATAATTAATTATTTACCTAGAAAAAATTTTCAAAAAATTATGCATCTGTAGACATGCAAAACTGACATCGTACATCTCACTCTAACATCGTGCATCGAATTCTCCTATTAATCAATTGAAGCAATTTATTGATTAATTTTCCTAAGGTTCATTAAATAAATTAAATTATTTAATCAAATCCTTATGTTCTTCTCATTTGATTTAATAAATCAAACTGATTTAATCAAATGTCAAATCCCTAAAATCTCCTAAGTTAATTAATCTAAATTAATTAACTTCTAATCATGATTATCATTCTCCAGCTTTTGACTCAACTAGAGTCAAAATCCAAACTCCTAACTAACCCACCCACTTGCACCAATAAATCATTTATTTGATTTATAATTTCTTCCAATTACATTCAAAAGGGCATCAAAATGGAATATTCTTCCAATTTGAATCTTCCCCCCAAAAGGGACTTGTCCCTTCCAACAAGGTTTTAAATGCTATTTGCACAAGTCAACATAGCATTTATTACACCTTTCATCCCCCCAAAACATGTCAAGTCTTTCAAATTCAAATTTGAAAGTGGCACATTGGCCAAGACTTGCACATTCCTCACCCTCTCACAGCTTGACAAGTGGCACCTTGTCATTGGCTTGTGAATTATCCCACATTCATCTAAAATCACTCAATCTCCTACCCTTGAATCTATAAATGTAAAGCATTACATCTACAACACAACAACTCATGCTCATTGTAAGGTTACTCTCCACTTGTGAGAACTGATCTTACCTATCATCACACCATTTGCTTAGCAATATTTTCTGATTGCAAGGTCACTCTCTTCATTTGAGAGGATATCTTGCTCATCATTTGGCATTTTGCTTATCAAGGATTGGGAAAGGGCAACTTCCTACAACACTAAGTTGCACCAATCCAATATGGGATAGATTTGCTTCATTTATTTGTGCTTTAAAATCATTTCATTTGGCATTTCTAGTTGTTTAAATGTTTTAATTTAGCATATCTAGTATGGAGCAATATCTCATAGGGTTTGTTAGGTTTTGTCATGTTAGTTTGATTTGCATAATATACTAACATGTTGCAGAATTTAGCCACCACAAAATGGCGCTAGAAGGAGGGCTAACCAACAAGCACAATCGATTAAATTTGTTGAAATTAGCATTTATCGATTACTTTTGTACTGTGAATTATTGAAATCTATTTTAACATCGATTAAGTTTGTTGAATACGTTTTCTTTGGCAACTACATTTTAACTATTACTATATGCACTATTAACTGGTGCCTTTCACTATGATCTGTATTAACAAATCTCTAAAGTAACAAAATTTATGCTTCTCTTTGATTATGTGGTTGTCATTACATTTCAATCATTTGAAAGAAAGTTGTATGAATTTCTTACATTATTTTGGCCTCAGCCTTATACGACTGTCTCTTCCATGTGATATGTTTTTTTATGATTTCCTCATATCTTGTTTCTTCAGTCTTGATTCTCATATGTCTAGCATATGTATATTCTTGAAATGTGTGATTTGAAGGAACGAGGTTTACTATGGCAGTTTGTTTAACAGGTGCCATCAGATTGTGCTTTCTTTTGGTCCTTCCCTTGCTCAGATAACCACAATGTGCCGTTTGGACTAAAAGCAAGAACAAAAATAAAATAAACTAAACCATTACCAGTTGCTGGCTCATCTCCGGCCCTTTTATCCTAGCACACATCAAGCTACTGTAAGAATGTGCTTAGATTGAGTTCCCCAAATTCACCTTGCAGTCACTTAGATGCCCGATGCACCCTTTTTCACTGTGTGGCATGACTGGTTTTTCTGCTCTTAGCTGCCAAACAATTCGCATACCCTGTCTGTGTTTTTTTTTTTTTTAGTTGCAAAGGGTTTCAAAAGGGATAGGTAGGTGTTGGAGGTCATAGGCGACCATATATAGGTCGTGCTCATCTACTCAACAATAGAGGCATCAACCATAGGCACTAGCAGTTTCATTAACCCTGACAGGCGCCTCTATCTATCCACGTGTGGACCCTAACCAGTACATTTGGTCGTTGATGAATATGCTTGAGTCTTACTCACTGTCCACTGTCACTGCCAGAGATGAAAGATGAAATGAAACAATAAACAGCTGGTTGTCGATTTAATCAATATTTGGCACACTTTGGAGATCTCAAAATCAAAAACTTGTCTTCACTGCTATTTGGAGATCATTGGAAAGACAACACACTATCTTTTATTTGTATTCTTTGGTTTAAGATTCTGCGAATATCCTGATTCATTGCCATCTTACTGTGATAGATACTAAGAGGTATGTGCTCATCCAAACCTTCATCGCTGAAAGTAGTGACTCTCCAGAACAGAGGTGTGGCATTCACAAAGGTTGTAGATTCGGATAAAAAAAAAAATCATGGAGAGCCACAACAAGTTAGGCCACTTTTATTTAATCTTTTAGTCGCATCATCTTCTAGTCTCATTCCTTGCTGAGGCATTCTGTCAATCAAGTTCACCTGCCTTATCTGAGCGCTGCATTTTGTGTACACTATGGATCCATAAAACTGCATCTCTTTGAAGCATTTCATGTGCCTTGTCTATGCTATTGCACTTTGCACACAGGTCTACCAGCGCACTTTGCTACTACAAAATCTGACAAGTTTTCCTTTGCAGATACTAAGTCTGTGTTTGATTCTTTTTCAAAGCATTCTTTTTTTAAGAGCTTTGCGGCCTCACTAAAGACATCACTATCAGACAATTCACGTGCCTAGACTATGCTTCCCATGACAGTCATTAAAGATGCCAATATCCTAGCTGTTGCAGCCCGAGGTAATAATGTCTTCCCAACTTTTGTGGCTCGAGGTAAGGATGATCAGAAGATAATTCAACTATGCATTGATGAGCACTAAATTAGATATCGTTAGGTATGTGGTCATTGTCTGCAATTACGTATTGAGTGATATGAGACTCCTAAATAAATCTGGAGTCATTTATGGGGGAGGGTAATCAGGGATTTGAAAGCCCATATGTTTGAAGAAGATTTCTTGGAATTTGAAGACCAGCCCTGACTATGTTTGCCTTTGCTGAGATACAGTTTAATTCCCTCTGATACAGTTTAATTCCCTCTAAAGAGATCAAATCATGAGCTGCACCGGCCTGTCAATAGGCCTTATTTTGCGCATTGTCTGATTGAGGTGCCTCGAAATGGACATTGCAATACTAGTGTTGCAATAAAGTCAATAAAACCATTACTGTGGGTCGTAGAAATCTAAGGTTATTTTAGAGGGTGCATGGCAGGATATGTGGGTAATGTATGAGTAGGAATCATGCCTCCCACACATTTTTTTTTTTTTTATATTTTTGTTGATGAAAAGACCTTCTCACAGCTGACGCCTTTAATGTCATCACCAAATTTGCATCTTGGTGAGGGTCTTGGGCATCGCAATTAGTAGGCTGTCATAGGAAATAATTTATGGCGTCCCCTGTAGGATAGATGTGAAGGCTTAGCGAATCAGAGGTAGTTATAGCTACAACATTTTGTCAGGTCCCTCTATTATTCATCATTTGATGAGTGTTCAGCGCTGGCTGAAAGGAAGTTGGAAAAGTAAGTTAGGGTCCGATAAAGGTCTATTTTAAAGATACAACAAGTTTGGCAGTAGATCATTGTGCATTGGAAATTAATTGCTATCATTGTGGTGACTTGCTACTTTGCATCAAAGAGGGTAAATCAAAGAGGAGTTGAGTTGGCTAATTAAACATTCAAACAAAATTTGAACTTAACAAAAAAGCATTTTTTAATGCTAATTGAAATAACCTAGGGGCTGCAATTCCTACTCTCGTTTTTTGTTTTAAGCCAGCTAACTTCATCTTTTTGGGCTTAAAATTAATCTTCAATTCATGTTTTGTCGAAATGGGATTAAAAAAATTGAACCTTAGCAACATTTACTAGATTTCAATTTGGGATTAAAATTGAACAAGGTAACCTTCACACTTGGATTTTGGTGCTTAAAACGAATTCATCACTGCTTTTTGGACTTAAAATGAACAACTGTTCATCATATTTTGCAATCTTTTTCACAAAGTAATATCATCAAAAAGACATATGCGCTTCTCTCACGCCTCACGGCGATCTTGAGAATCAAAAGTTTTGTTTTTTGATATTAAGTTGTTAAAAATATTGCCTCCACACTTCAATTTGGGATCTAAAATTGAACAAAACATGCGAGTGTGAGCATGATATATTGCGGAGGTTCTCCCCTTTTTTTTTCAATGAAGGTTGTGTGAACGACGGGATATGTTAGCTCGCTATTATTTATCTTAGAGGGCCTGCCTTGTGGGAAAAAGCACTCACCCAAGGGAACGACCCAACCGAGAACACACTAAAGCCAAGTGACTTCCAACTGGTATATAAGTGTGGATATTGGAACAAAGGCCAATATCACGAGGATTATTCCGATGAGATGGACAGCAATGGACTCTCGCCGACGTTGGATAATCCCCCACGAACGGAATGCCCGAATTAGAACCCTTTGTTTAGAAATTGGCCAAAACCTTGTCTATCTTGTCGGTGCAAGAGGTCATGTCCTCTGAAGCCACCCCATGTAACATGCGGTCTTGTTGTGGAAATGGAAAGTATGCCATGGGAGATTCATGGGTACTAATGCTTGGCTGACCCGAATAAGTGAGTGTCGTAGAGGGGAGCCAGTGTGGTCAAGCATTTAGCCATTCGCACAAGATATGCGCAGCTGGATTTATCCAAGTGGGAACCCAACAAGATATTGCCTCATCATCCTAGGATTGTAAAAGTGCTTGGAATCAAAAACACTTTGCTTGGATTCAAAACATTGAGAAACGAACATTCACATGAGCCTCAAATTTCAAACACCTTGGAAGAAACAAATATCCTTGACGAATTTAAGCACTCTTGCTTTCCCTAGGGATCATATCCTTAGGGGTTTCTAAGTGCTCGAATTCTATCGTCATTTGTTTTCACTAAGGTTAAACATAGGTAACTTTTGCCCTATTTCCTTGATTTCCACATAATGGACCTTGTGGGATGAAGAAGAAAGCAGGACAATAGACATTCAGTTTGAAAACATAATCAAGCAAGTGATTTTGGTAAAAAGGATTCACTAAGACAAGATAAAAGACAAATTTGATTACACATGTGTTTTCTAATGTGACGAAAATCCAAAAACCGAAGTTCAAGAAGCTTAGTCTAGAGGCTCATCAGGAGCATCTTGAGAGACTTTTTGAGTTCATAATATAGCATGTTCTTCAACACCGAGGTCTTGTAAGCAGAAGTGTCATCTAGGTCAAGTCTAGGATCAAATTCAATCACTTTCATCCATCTTTCAACCATCAAAATCAGTCAAATTTCCATCTCACCAACAACTCTTGGAAACTTTGTAAACATCTTTTATGCTAAACTTTTAGGCGAAATCAAAACCTCTTTGTTTTGACTTAACACATCTAGTCAAACCATCATCTTATACATGAGTTCTCTCTTGGATAAAACAACTTCCTAGGGTTTATGAGTTCATCACTTTTGTTTGACTTAACACATCTAGTCAAACCATCAATCCAATCACGATCAATTAAAGTCCTAAAATTTTAGCATTTCCTTCAAAGTTTCTTTAAGAGTTCCATTCATCCATATCACTCATCTTTCGTTATCTCATCCTCATCATCACTTTGATCCTTCAATTATCCTAGTTCTTTGCTTCTTTGAACCTAAGGTTTAGACCAATCTAAAGGATTAGAGGTTCATCTCTTACATTCTTGAAAATTGATCTTCATTTTATGGTTCAAACTCGATCTCAACACAAGAGGAGCATGGAATATAAACTTGATCCATCCATCATGAGCAATTCGATTCAACCAAACTATCCAAGCCTTGCAATACCATTTGATTTTCAAAGCTTGTACAATGCATACATGGGAGAATTATCTCATACAAACATCAATGGTACAACAAATATGAGTATGCCCGATCCAAAGTTTGGAACACCTTTCCCAATGATAGATTCAACTCCAAGTCCAAATTTGCAAATCTATCAACCAAACGCCAAATGCATGAGTTTTCCAAACATTATCCCACAAAATCCATACATACCAAGTGCAACTTTACCAAACATGACCATTTCAAATCCACACTTGGTAAACTTTGGGGTCGACATGTTTGCAAATCCCCCTAATGTTGTTCAAAATCCTAGCAATATATTGGCAACTCCATATGTTGATTCAAGTCAAGGTAACAACATGCAAAATCAAAGTTACCTAAATCCAAGCAATATGATTCCCAACCACAACAATGTTCAATTTCAATCTATCATGCCAAATCAAAACATCATACCAAATCATCCCATTGTTCCATCGATATCGCAACAACAGATGGCAACTATCCAAGCAACCCCAAAAATCAACACCATTCCCATTCCACCACCACCACCACCACCACCACCACCACCACCAAAGCACAGCATGACCAATTCATTCTCCATCATGTTGCAAGCTGCACAAGAAGCTTCCCGTAAAAAGGCACTCCAAGCCCAACAAGCTACACAGCTAGTTGCTCGGCAAGCACAAGCAGCTCAAGTAACCCAACAAGCGCAAGTGCAAGCAGAATTCTACGCACTATTGCAATCAATCCAAGAAGAAGTAGCACAACAAAGAGCCCAACAAAAAGCTTTGTTGGCACAAAAACAACATGATGAACAACAAGCATTGTTGGCTCAGCAGCAAACACAGGCCTTACCCGCTCAACAAAGCTTGCAATAGATTCCCACTGCAATTGTTGAAAACAATGATCAAGATCTATCCATCAATGAACACATTGAAGATGTTCCCATCTCATTCAATGATCAAATCATCACACACCAAGAGTCACTTTTCAATCATGAGAAAAACTCACCGATGTTTCCCAACAATGATCCAATCCAAGAAACATTAACATCACTTGAACCTATGGTTGAAGATTTTGGCAATTTCTCTGCCACAATTGTTGAAGACAATCAATCCATCATTGATCTTGAAGATGCTTCTATCTGATCCAATGATCAAATCAACACACATCAAAAGCCATTTTTTAGTCATGATCAAGACCCCTCCTACAAAGATCTATTTCAAGGAGTGTTGATGTTATTTGATCCTATTGACATAAACCACGATCCATCGACCAATGATCATATTGAAAATGTCTCTACATCGACTTATGAGTTAGAGGACATATCTCAAGAACGTATTCCAAAGCATGATCAAAATATTCTATCAAGGTCTAGCAGTGGTCCTTTCCATGACATATTGACATCCTTCGACCTCACGATTGAGAATAGTGAAAGAATCTTTGACTTTACACTTGATCCAAATCCATTCAAAGAGCAAGTAGAAATTAAGCCACTTCGCATGCCTAAGGACAATTTCCAAGAATCCTTCATAAGCAATCCACCCTTTGAAATTGACCCATGTCAAGAACTTGATCCAAAGCATGTTGAAAGTATTTCCGACATTAACCAAGATCAAGAATTTGTATCTCCGAGATACTACAATGATCTAATGGGCACTCTTCTATCTATACAAGATGTCACAAATAATGATCACATCCATATAACACATATTCCTCCGCCTACCTACAAGATACTTTCTTCGGATGGACACATAGATGATCTTCATTCAGAACAAGAGTCTCATACTCTTGACATCATTACCAAGGAACAAGAGTCTCATACTCTTGACATCATTATTGAGAAACAAGAGTCTTCTACTCTTAACATTGGTACACATGATCAGAATATGGAAAATTTTGGAAACATAGCAAAAACAAATAATGAAGAAGACTTCTACAGAAGTTGTGAATCAGAAACATCTTGTGGACACCTAGCAGAAATAGCTCATGAAGAAGGCTTCTACGGAAGTTGTGAATCAGAAACATCATGTGAAAGCATATCAAGAATGAATCATGAGGAAGAATTTTACAAGGATAGTGAAGCATCAACACTACTTGAATCTGATATCTCACAAGTTCAAGCTAAAGATCTCAATCAAGCATGCATCCCACATATGGCGGATCCAATCACTTATAAATTTGGATCACTTACCTTTCTTAGAGCAAGTTATCTCATCAATAAAGAAGCTGACACTTTTGAAGGTCCACGACAAAGAACAGAAGGATTAGCACCTTGTTTCCAAGGTAAATCATATCCTATTGCAAACAAAATGTTTCAACAGATGAATTATCAAGGCAGAGGATTAGGCCTACATGAACAGGGTATTTTGGAACCAGTACAGATTGTTAGCAATCCTAAGCATCAAGGCCTTGGTTATTCGACAATCAAGGGACACAAACATATCAGTAATACTTCCATGAAATTGGGGGCAACTTCGTCTCAAGCAAACATCAACATAGGGAGCACGAAGAATCCTTATGGTGAAACCAATGCCAATACTACAACCTGCCATGTCACGAATCTTCATCCACCCATCACCCCATCCACGAATTAGGACCAACAACAAAATAAATATTTGAATCAAAGTGCGAAGAATGTCATCAAAGCAGAAGAAGCTAAGAAGCATGAAGGACAATTCAAATACATATGGATACCAAAGAATACAAAGAATGACTATCCTTATCAAACTCCATTAGTCGAAGAAACTATGGGGCAAAATCAAAAAGGGAAAAGTATCCATCAAGCTTCTCAAATGATGTACAAATTTTATCGAGCAGTTGGTCCTAATTCCACACACACTTCCGTATCCACCCATTACTGCACATCTTCCCAAGTTTGGAGAGTCAAAGGTTCCAAACTGTCGACCAATCCATATTTTATCCCTAAACACACTCCATCCATGCCTCCATGCATAATATCCAATTCACACATTGACCATGTGTTGGTAATGACCCTTCATCATAAGGATTCAAAAGGCACTCTATCGCAATGTGCGCACAAAGACAGAGTTAACGCCGGTATCAGCAAAGCAGAACAAATTTCTCAAAAGCTGCATTCAAGTGCACGTATCTTGGCAAAGCAACTTCTACAAGCAGGATATCGATGGCACATTATGACAGAAGCATCATTATCAGCACCACCAGGTGGTTCAGCATCAGCTTAAAATCTCTTAGAAAATACAAAAAAATCAGAAAAATGTCCTGAAAAAATGGTCACCTTGATGAAAACCTGGCAAACAGGTGTCTTGGTGACAACAAAAAAATACAAAAATACAAAAAATCCAAAAAAGGATTGAAAATAGTAAAGAAAAAAATCGTCCTCCAGCGAAAACCATTTCGGTGGCGCTTTGGACAAGTACCATGATGAAAACCTGGCAAATAGGCATCATGTGTAGAATTGAGCATCTAAGTGCGCCAGTTCAGAAGAAAGCATCTTATCGCATCCATAATAAACCCAAAATTCCATCCATATCATCCGTTCATCCATGAACCGTTTATCCAATCCATTTTCCATCTGCATCCATACTCCAAGTTATCTTGATCTTGGAAAATTTTGGTGCACACTTTACATTTGCTTATGGTAGACATCTTGACATGGGTCATTTTCATTGATCCTATCCTACCCAACGCTATCTGAGCCTTGAAGCATTATCCGAATGAGCATTCCTTTGTTCGAACACCCTTATCTTATTGCAAGATAATCCATATCCATTTGTATCCAAGAATTCACCCATGGCATTCCAAACATTGCTAGACACTGGGGGCAGATATTTGCATCTTGCTTTGAGAATAAATCTTGATATATATCATCCAACTTATGTGGTGATTCGAGCATTAGCAAACATGAAAGAAAATTGGTCAAAGCATTTGTGAGCCAAAGATCCAAATCACTAGCCCATGGCATATTTTGACAAGATGATGTTTTATCTTTTGTCGAGCATCAATTTAAACAATCCATATCAGTTGCATCTAATGTGTACTCTACTGTCACATCAGAATCATCAAATCAATTTTGTTCCAAATCAAGCTTCATCAATCTTGATCAATTGAATCCAATCATCAACTTGTTTGACTCAACACACTTAGTCAAACTATCATCTTGTGGACGAGTTTACTCTAGGATAACACAACTTCCTTGGGTTTACAAGCTCATTATCACCTTGTTTGACTTAACACACCTAGTCAAACTATCACCTTGTGCACGAATTTACTCTAGGATAACACAACTTCCTTGGGTTTGCAAATTTGTTATCATCCTTGTTTGGCTTAACACACTTAGCCAAATTATCGAATCCAAAACCACCTCGTTTGGCTTAACACACCTAGCCAAACCATCCTCTTTTGTACAAGTTTACTCTAGGATAACACAACTTCCTGGAATTACAAGTGCATTATCACTTTTGTTTGACTTAACACACTTAGCCAAACTATCAATCCATCAATCTAATCAATCAAACCTAGCTTGGTTTTCAACAAAACTCCAAACAGAGTACTGATATCATCACATATCCATATCCAAATCGTCAAAATCATGCGAAAAATTCAAAAACATTCAAAAAATCCATTGAAAAATTCAAAAACATTCAAAAAATCCATTGAAAAATTCAAAAACATTCAAAAAACCATTCAAAAAATTCAAAAACATTCAAAAAATCCATCAAAAATTTCAATTACATCCAAATCATTGAAAAAATCCAAAAACATGTCAAAATATCATAAAATCTTCAAAAAAAAATTTCATCATTGAGTCTTGTTAGTTTTTCCACCTTGTCGAACTACGTCGTCTCTGAGCTTGAACGTAGGCAAGGTTGATCTTTGATCATCCCCCGAGACAATTAGGGTCAGTCCTTTAGGCGTCCGTCGCAATGGCATTCGTTTGCTTATCTTTTTTTACATTTAGGTCATTCTTTATGCGTCCGTCGCATTGGCATCTGTTTGCCCATCTAGTTAGGCGTCCGTCGCATTAGCATTCATTTGCTTATCTTTTATACATTTAAGTCGTCCTTTATGCGTTTGTCGCATTGGCAATCCATTTGCCCATTCATTTATGCGTCCATCGCATTGGCAATCCGTTTGCCCATTCATTTATGCGTCCGTCGCATTGGCATCCGTTTGCCCATCTAGTTAGGCGTCCATCGCATTGGCATTCGTTTGCTTATCTTTTTTACATTTAGGTCATTCTTTATGCGTCCGTCGTATTGGCATCCATTTGCCCATCTATCTCATCCGCAGTCAAGTCAATTGACACAAAATCCAAAAACATTCATAAAATCTTGAAAATACCAAAAATATTGGAAAATTTGAAAAATCAAAACAGCCTCAAAACATTTCAAAACATCAAAAACATCCAAATATCTGAAAAACCCAAAATGGTGCACCTGTTCCATCTCGCTTTCACCTGCAATAATCGTCACTCATAATAAAGCATCGTTGCCTTCATCCTTTGGTGAAGCAGTCAGAAGCAAGTCTAACAGGTTCCAAAGTGAACACCTAATCGTCAAAGTCTCGAGTCTAGATCTGTAAGTCAGCAAGTTGGTTAATTCGGAGTATCAATAGCTTATCACCCAATCAGTCCTACCAAAACCCTGATCACTACATGTCCTAGGATGAAGCTTTCGCACGATGGACATAAGCATCAGGTACCCCACATTAGTTTAGCCTGGCTAGCGATACGAAGAACATTAACTTGTTTGTTTACTTTATTTGGTCTTTTTGACTTATCTTATTTTGTGCTCATTCCAAGGACCTCTCGATGATGCCTAAACAAAACAGGTTTAGAGAGAAAGGAATGGGGCAATGATCATTATCTTTTTGTCTGCTGTGCTTGTTGGATGTTCTTGTAAAATAACTTGGCGAATACTTGCTTTGTTGGGTCCGTCCTAGCAAGGTTTCCGTATGTCAAGTGTGAACAAGAGCACTCCTATCTGATTGTCGAGTCAGAGTCCATCACACTAGGCGCAATGCCATCCTGGTTCTTAATACCTTGATGCATCGCACCTATGTGTGTTATCAAACATAAAGAAAGTTACGCTCTTTATCTCCCATTCCTGGATAAGCAATACATCAGCTTTCATCATCGTCTCTAATAAAGTTGGCTTGTTGAACTTCTGCATCTTCTTCGATTCAAGGGTTGATCCCTCTCATTCTTCTATCCTATCTCATTCTTCTATCCTCTTTCACACTAACAATGCATCCATCTTGCATCCATCTTGCATCCATCCCGCATCCTGCATAATCACGTCATCTCATTTGCATAATCATATAAGTTGTTTAGGATAATATAGATTTGTTATTCTAAGCATCTTCTAAACATCTCATTTACATCATCATTATCATCCATACATCCATTTTGAACCGCTTTGTCGTGAGATCGACCTCAAATCAAATCTTTCGCTCGATCTCTCGAGGGGGCAATGTACTAACGTACTTCTTTTCACCGAAGCATCCAAAAAATCAGAATTTTTTTAATTTCGATGTCAGCAGAATCATTCTTTGAACCAATGCAACGAGTACATTGCTTCAAAGAGGGGCAAAATGTAGACATGCAAAACTGACATCGTACATCTCGCTCTAACATCATGCATCGAATTCTCCTATTAATCAATTAAAGCAATTTATTGATTAATTTTCCTAAGGTTCATTAAATAAATTAAATTATTTAATCAAATCCTTATGTTCTTCTCATTTGATTTAATAAATCAAACTGATTTAATCAAATGTCAAATCCCTAAAATCTCCTAAGTTAATTAATCTAAATTAATTAACTTCTAATCATGATTATCATTCTCTAGCTTTTGACTCAACTAGAGTCAAAATCCAAACTCCTAACTAACCCACCCACTTGCACCAATAAATCATTTATTTGATTTATAATTTCTTCCAATTACATTCAAAAGGGCATCAAAATGGAATATTCTTCCAATTTGAATCTTCCCCCCAAAAGGGACTTGTCCCTTCCAACAAGGTTTTAAATGCTATTTGCACAAGTCAACATAGCATTTATTACACCTTTCATCCCCCCAAAACATGTCAAGTCTTTCAAATTCAAATTTGAAAGTGGCACATTGGCCAAGACTTGCACATTCCTCACCCTCTCACAGCTTGACAAGTGGCACCTTGTCATTGGCTTGTGAATTATCCCACATTCATCTAAAATCACTCAATCTCCTACCCTTGAATCTATAAATGTAAAGCATTACATCTACAACACAACAACTCATGCTCATTGTAAGGTTACTCTCCACTTGTGAGAACTGATCTTACCTATCATCACACCATTTGCTTAGCAATATTTTCTGATTGCAAGGTCACTCTCTTCATTTGAGAGGATATCTTGCTCATCATTTGGCATTTTGCTTATCAAGGATTGGGAAAGGGCAACTTCCTACAACACTAAGTTGCACCAATCCAATATGGGATAGATTTGCTTCATTTATTTGTGCTTTAAAATCATTTCATTTGGCATTTCTAGTTGTTTAAATGTTTTAATTTAGCATATCTAGTATGGAGCAATATCTCATAGGGTTTGTTAGGTTTTGTCATGTTAGTTTGATTTGCATAATATACTAACATGTTGCAGAATTTAGCCACCACAGCATCACATCAAGACATGAGTACTCTACTTATATCTAAACTCTTATAGAAAAATATTATCATTTTATTCTGGTTAGGGTGGTCAAACAGACGCCTACTTCTTATTTTCTCCCTAAAATTTAAGTACTACTGCATTGAATTTTCAAATTTTCACCAAATAGATTTTTTATTTTTTTAAATAAACCTAGTAGTTTAGAAACTACAGTCAATTTTCTATAGATTCTATTCTTACATATTTTTGAAATAATATAGTTAACTTATTCAAATTTTTAGTCAAGTTGCATAACTCTAATTTTTTGAATTTTCATTGCAACTTAAGGGCCTGTTTTTTCCAGGATGATCCTACACATACCCTGGACCTTCCATGAATTATCCATGTATCCCAACTTAACAGATAATATTGAAATAACATGTGGATCTACAAAACACTCAATGGCTCCAGTATCAATTAAGATATAGAAATAGGGCATCCGAAAAGCTTACCTATACATTGGATTCGTATAGCCTAGAAATCAGCTTGGCGATTATCAACCTCCACATGAATGTGATGTTGGTTCCTCTTTTTCTAATTATTCACTCTTTAAGGACACACATTAGCATAGTGCTCACCCCTGCATGTGTAATAAGCTTCGTGGGGTCCTCTGGGTCTATCTGAAGCATCCCTCCTATTATTATTATTATTGTTATAATTGTCCCTCTTATTGTTGGTTTGATTCCCATTGTTGGGATCTGGAGAATTGTTTCCCCTGTTGAGATTCCCGATCTACCTGCTATTGTTATTTCCCTAATTATTATAATTTTGATTACTATTATTCTAGTTGTTTCCTTGAGATTTATTGTTAGTACCATACTTATCATTTTTTTTCTTTCTATAATTTCCAACTTGTTGTATCTTATGTTCCTTATTGTAAATGAACATAATATTGTAGCTTAAAACTTGTAAAAATATGGACTATAGATCTAATTAAGTGTTCTTTGTCACAATTCTTTGTGTATGATTAATTTGTTTATATCAATTTTACCAATTGTAGAAAGAGACAGAAGATTGTAGAAGAATGAGACAAGAAGATAGAAGTGACACAACACATACATAGAGAAACCATTTTAGCAAAAAAAATTCACCAAAATCAGTAGTGTTTGTATTATTTAACCTTAGAACAAGATTACAATAATACTATATCAATCCTTGATTGATATGCTTCCTTTCCTTCAACAATCCTTCTTCACAATCTCCAATAAACTCTCAAAGAACTCTCATACACTTGCTGCAATTAATAGACAATATATGAGCATGTAAAACTCGTAAGAGTTGTACAATATAAGAGCATAAAGCTCCTCACAAAAATCTATGCCTAGATTGGGCAAGTAGAGTTCCACAATGTAATATGAAGTGAAACCAAAGTCTTCCTCAATTTAGGCACCCCAAAGTGAACACTTAATTGAACGTTGGCCAAGAAGATATCATGCAAACTTCACCTCAAAGATGGCGGCCAAGAATGGGCTGACTTGACTGACCATTGTAAATATCTTCTCATGAAAAATGTGTTAACTAAAAGATGCCAACTTGGTCACCCAAGGTGGACCCAAATCAATCTTAGTTAACTGAAACATATCTCTCCACAAATTCATGCAAACATTATGCATGATTGATCATCCCCACTTACTTGAAAGTATCCACCTATTATATTTCATGCAACTGAATTCATTAGTCATGCAAATCAAGCCAACTACGTGCAACTAGCATGTATCTCAAGATAGCTACATGAAACTAGCATGCAACTCAAGATAACTACGTGCAACTAAAGATAATTGAACCATAAATGAACTAAACTGAACGGAATTGAACTGGATTGAATTGAGTTGAACTAAACTAAATTGAATTGAACTAAACTTATATTGAACTGATAGTGCCACTCCACTCATGTAAATATCAATCCCTAATTTGTAGGTACAGAAAATGCATTACTGAAGTGTTACCAATCCTCCAAATAGTTAAATGAAGCAAGGTGGGTTTCACCTTCCACATGGGCTCCCAATGTGCTCCTATCTTGTAGGATCTCTTCTTAGATGTCCCCACATATTCCTATTATTTAGGAATAATCACAAATGCCAATTTACATGTTCATTTCATTCAAATTTAATCACTTTCTAATCCTAGTGTTGGGGAACACTTTCCAAGGACTTAGGAGATACATGAAATATGTTTAGGATTGCACTTAAATGGTATCCTATTCCCAAAATTCTCCCACTTGACATTATACATTTCAATTATTCTAAACAAGTTATCATTATTATAAATAAAGTACAGAACTCAAGGCCAATGGCCTTCCTACACTAAGAGAACTTATTGGTAGGAATTGGTTTCGTCAAATAATTTCTACCATTGATCAAAGTGTCAACTTTCTCAATCAATACCTTCCCACCCTCAACCATTTCTCGCACAAAGTGATACTAAAAATCAACATGCTTAGTACGAGCATGATACATAAGATTTTTGGCTAAACAAATAGCACTCTAACTATCATATTCAAGTCTAATTTGCTTGCAATTAAAACCAATATGTTTCCCAAGTCTTTGTAACCGCACTATCTCTTTAGAGGAATGTGTATCACCCATGTACTTTGATTCTATGGTGGAAAAAGTAACTGTGGGCTGCCTCTTACTCATTCAACTTATTGCAGCTCCAAAGAAAGTAAACACATAGCCACTTGTCGACCTCCGACTATGCAGGTCTCCTGCCTAATCTGAATCAACAAAACCCTATATATCCAATTATTTGTGCATAATATCAATATTATTAGCACCATGATAAACCAGATAGTAATCAGAAGTACCTCGTAAATATCTAAACACCCTCTTAGCATAAGTCCAATGTTCTTTATCAAGGTTAGACATAAACCTACTTAGAACTCCCACTGCTTGGGCTATATCTGGTCTTGTACAGACCATTGCATACATAAAACTACCAACTACAGTAGCATATGGAATTTCAGACATTTCCTCATGATCAAAATCATATTTAGGACCCATGTCTAAACTTAACTTCGTGCCAACTGGCAAAGGAATATTAATTGGTTTACTATCTTGCATGTTAAATCATTTCAAAATAGTATCAACATAGTTTCTTTAACTTAAGTAAAGCTTTCTATTACCTCTATCTCTGTTGATCTCCATACCAAGGATACATTTTGTAACCCCTAGATATTTCATCTCAAATGTGCTAGAGTTGTGCTTTGAATTCTTTGATCATTACCTTGCTGTTACCAAAAAAACATGTCATCAACATACAAGATAATAATTAAAAGCTGATCATCAATAAATTTTATATAAATGTAAACATAATGATCTTCCTCACAATTCTCCTAACATAACCAATTGTTAATGTAAAAGCATCAATTTTTTGGTACCACATTCTAGGTGACTTTTATAGTCCATATAAAGATCTCTTTAACCTACAAACCAATAATTATTTTCCTTTTTCAACAAAATCATTAGGTTTGCCTCATATAAATCTCCTCATCAAGATCCCTATGTAAGAAAGAAGTTTTCACATCCATTTTCTCTATCTCAAAATCATAAGCAACAACAATGGATAAAAAGAATCTAATAGAAGTTAATTTAGCAACCAGACAGAAGATTTCATTAAAGTCAACTCCCTCTCTTTGGGAGTACCTTGGCTACTAATCTAACCTTGTAACTTTTGAGATTACCATCTGCTCCAATTTTTGTTTTAAAGATCCATTTACAACCAATGGCCTTTCTTTGTTTGGGAAAACTCTCAAGATCCCATGTGTCACAAGTATCCAAGGAAACCATTTCCTCATGCATATCTTGTGATCAAAGCTTGTTATCGTCTGAAGAAAAAGCTTCCCTATATGATCTAGGTTCATCATTTGTACTCATCAAAGAAAATATACAATGGAAATCAAGTGGGATATACCTATCAATGAGATTACATTCTCTTGTGGATCTTCTCAAATAAGGTTCTTTTCATTCCTCAATATGCTCATCATGAGCGTCTATCTCATAACTCTGTGAACTCTCCTCATCCAATCCATCCAATTTTTCTTCAACATGTACATCTTCATGCTTTTCAATATTTGTCTCAAAATGCACTATTCGATAAGTATCCTTATCCTTTGGTTGTTCTTCTCCTACAGTATAAGATCTGAATTCCCTAAAAATCACATCTCTAGATAAACTTAATTTTCAAGGTAGAGGATTCCAAAGCTTGCCACCTTTTACATTTTCACCATAACCTATGAATATGCATTTTTATGCTTTTCGATCCAACTTAGACCACTTTTATTTAGGCACATGAACAAAATCCTCACAACCAAAGATCCTTAAATGTGCAACACTAGGTTTCCTACCTAACCACATTTCATAAGGGGTTTTATCTTCAATAGATGAACTAGGAGATCTATTGATTAAATAAGAAGTACTTACAGCCTTGGCCCAAAGGCACATATCTCATTTAGCACTACTTAACATACTCCTAGCTCTTTCCATTAAGGTTCGGTTCATCCTTTAGAACTACCACTCCATTTTGTTGAGGTGTATATGGAGTAGTTTTTTGTCTCACAATTCTTGCATGCTTACAACAATCATCAAATTCCTTAGAACAATATTCACCACCATTATTTCATCTCAACACTTGTATCTTATGATCTGATTGTTTCTCAACCAAAGCCTTAAATTATTTAAACTTATTGAACAAATCAAATTTATTATGCATAAAATAGATCCAATTATATCTTGAGACATCATCAATAAATGTGACATAATATCTAGATTTTCCAATAGATTCAATATCCACGGGACCCATAACATTTGAATTAATAATTTCTAAGAATCTTTTAGATTTATTTGTTCCATTAAGAAATGAAGATCTAGATTTCTTTCCAAACACACAATGCTCACAAAAATAAAATTTTCCAATATTATAATCAGGAATATCGTCAACCAATTTCTTATTAAGAATGGTCCTAAGACCTTTTTCACCAATTTGGCCCAATCTCTAGTGCCACAACATATATGTATTTTCAGCTTTAGTTACATTGGTTGATTTATTCAAATTTGAGGTATTAAGCTTAAACAAAGTCCCAATCTGAGATCCTTTAGCAACCACCTTTATCAAATATCACATGCATTCCAAAATCATTGAAATTAGATACAAAAAGTATATTTTGAGCAAGTCCTAGAAAATGCAAAACATCATTAAGGGTCTTAACCCTACCATCACTGAAACACAACTTTACCTCTCCTTTTCCTACAATATTTGTTGTGCTATTATATCCAAAGAAGACATTTCCTCCATCATATGTAGTATACTTAGTGACCCCCTTCTTGTTAGGAGTCATATGATAGGAGCAACCTGAATCAATAAGACAAGACTCATCACTTATAGTTTTACATGAAATTATCAATGCATCAATACTCGCATTCGATCATTTCTTTGTAGAAGCATCATAACTCTTTTTCTTGTTTTTACAATCCTTCTTTACATATCTCAATTTCCCATAGTTCCAACACTTTACCTTACTCTTACCAGGGGTTTTAGACCATCCTTTGGACTTACCCTTTCCTTTCTTGTCTCCCTTAGGTTCCTTTTCCTTAGGCCTACCTCTTACAAACAAGGCATCTTAGAATCCCATTTTAGACTTCCTCCTCATCTCCTCTGATAGGAGAGTAGGAATTTTATTGTCCATCTTATGATCTACACCACTACCACTGATAGCAACAATTAGTTTTTCCCAAGACTCTAGTAAAGAACAAAGTAACAAAATGCATTTATCTTCATGTACTACCTTTACATATACAAATGATAAGTGACTTAGAATAAAATTGAAATCATTTAAATGATGTGTAAAAAATCATGATCTTTCATCTTTAAAGAATACAATACAAGTCTTTTCAGATACAACTTATTAGTAAGACTTTTGGTTTGATAGATATCACCTATCCTCTTCCCCAATTTATATGGAGTAGCTTCATCTGAAACATTCAAGATCACAAAATCAACAAGACATAACCTTATGGTCCCTCTTGCCTTCTTATCAAGCTTATCCCAATCCTCATCTTATATCGTTGTACATGGCTTTTTCTCATTACAAACAACTAACCATCGATCTCTCTCCTCAAGGAGATCCTCCATGTTTAGTTTCCACATCTCATAACTAGATCCATTGAATCTTTCAATATTTAGACAAGAAGTAGAACTCACTGTAACACACTTCTTTTAGAAATATACAATAACACAATAGTAAAATCTCCCACTATAGCCTAAAAACCTTCAAACTTTTAGGAGAAAGGCATCCCAAACCCTAACCAACCATTAGCTCTGATACCTAATGTTGAAAATGAAGGTAATATTGTAGCTTAAAAATTGTAAAACTATGAGACTGTAGATCTAATTAAGTGTTCTTTGTCACAATTCTTTATGTATGATTAATATGTTTAGATCAATTCTACCAAGTGTAGAAAGAGACCGAAGATTGTAGAAGAATGAGACAAGGAGATAGAAGTGACACAACATATACGTGAAGAAACCCTTTCGGGGAAAAACTCCACCAGAATCATTAGTGTTTATATTATTTAACCTTAGAACAATATTACAATAATACTGTATCAATCCTTCATTTATATGCTTCCTTTCCTTCAACAATCCTTCTTCACAACCTACAATAAACTCTCATAGAACTCTCATACACTTGCTACAATTAATAGAAAAAATATGAGCATGTAAGAATTATAGTAGTTGTACAATATAAGAACATAAAGGTCCTCACAAAAATCTACACCTAGATTGGGCAAGTGGAGTTCCACAATGTAATATGAAGTCAGACCAAAGTCTTCCTCAATTTAGGTGCCCCAAACTGAACACTTGATTGAACTTTGGTCGAGAAGATATCATGCAAACCTCACCTCAAGGTTGGTACCCAAGAATAGGCCTAGTTGACCGAGCCTTGTAAATATCTTCTCATGCAAAATTGTGCTAACTGAAAGATGACAACTTGGGTGCTCAAGGTGTACCCAAGTCAATCTTATTTAACTGAAACATATCTCTCCACCAATTCATGCAAACATTATGCATGATTGATCATCCCCACTTAAATGAAAGTATCCACCTATTATATGTCATGCAATTAAAGTCATTATTCATGCAACTCAATTCAACTACATGCAACTAGAATTCAAATCAAGGTAACTACATGCAACTAGCATGCAACCCTAGATAACTACATGAAACTCTAGATAACTACATGCAACTGAAGATAACTGAACCTTAATTGAACTAAACTGAACTGAATTGAACTAAACTAAACTAAACTGATAGTGCCACTCCACTCATGTAAATATCAATCCCCAATTTGTAGAAACAAAACATGCATTACTGAAGTGTTATCAATTATCCAAACAGTTAACTAAAGCAAGGTGGGTTCCACCTTCCACGTGGGTGCCCACATATTCCTATTATTTAGGAATAATCACAAATGTTTATTTACATGTCCATTTCATTTGAATTTAATCTCTTTCTAATCCTATTGTTGGGGAACACTTTCCAAGGACTTAGGAGATACATGAAATATGTTTAGGATTTCAATTAAATGGTATCCTATTCCTAACATTCTTGATTGATCACTTTTTCAAAAGCCTCATCCATGTTGAAAGGGTTATGAATGTCTACATCAGTTTCAATTTGAGGCCTGAGCCCTAGGATAAATTTGTGAATCTGGAACCTCTGATCAAGTTGGTACTGGGATATGTACTTGAGCAAGTGGAAATATTTTTCCCAATACTAAGTTGCTAACATTCCCCCTTGGGTGAGATTCTTGAATTCAGTCATATTCTAGTCAAAATACAATTATGGTGGCCACCTTTTCTGGAACAACTACATAAATTGATCCCAAGTTACCTCACTGACTAACATCCACTTCTCAACCTTTTCATTATCCCACTAGGTGGTAGCCTCATCGGTGAGTTAATACAATCCATATACAGCCTTAGTCTCACTAGACAAAATGCGTAGGGAAAAATACTTATCCATCTCTATTAGCCATGCTTATGCCTCGTCCCCGATTGTCTTACCATCAAATTTTGGTGGGGTGACCTTTTTAACGTCCTTACCAAACTCTTCAACCACTTTCTCCTACTTACTTGGGTTTCCTTTGGTCTTAGGGTTTTATTCATTTATTTAATTTCCATTACCCTCATTTATGCCTAAGTTCAGCCCTGGTTGGCCTGTTCGTATTTCCTGTTCCAGACTATCTATCCTAGCCCCTTGTTGATTCAATAGGGCTAGGATCTTATCCAACCTGTCAGTCTTATCACAACGAGATCCACCTCCACATTGGTAAGTAAGTCTAGCATCCATCTGGATTACTCTAAAAACATGGCATTTAAGCGTAATTAGGCATAGGTCCTAGAGTTTAACCTAGATGTTACGATACCAAATATAAAGTGTGAAAAAATCGCATACTAAAAATAGTATTCCAAAAAGATATGCTATTCCAAATAAGGAAAGTGAATCATATATTAAATAAAATATCTATTAATTCTCTATAGAAAGTTACAATAACAAATTTAAAACCCCATACACTAGTAGGGGGCATGTGCATGATCTTCATGGAAAAAACAGGCCCTTAAGTGGCAATAAAATTTAGAAAAATCAGAGTTAGGCAACTTGACGTAAAAATTTGAATAAGTTAACTATATTATTTAAAAAATATGTAAGAATAGAATCTGTTTCAAATTGAATGTAGTTTCTAAACTACTAGGTTTATTTTTATTTAAAAAAAATCTATTTGGTGAAAATTTGAAATTTCAATGCAGTAATACTTAAATTTTAGGGAAAAAATAAGAAGTAGGTGTTTGTCTGACCACCCTAACCACAATAAAATGATAATATTTTTTTATAATATTTTAGATATAAGTAGAAGACTCATGTCCCGATGTGATGCATATTTTTTCATAATTTTTTCCAAGTAAATAATTAATTATGATTTTTCTATTACAACTTTTTAAAAATATAAAAAATTGTATGTCTAATCACCTTAACTTGGTCAAAAATTCATGAAATTCAATTCTTTTTTTTAATCTTATAGTATGTGAAGTATAGAATGTGACACATATTTCAGATTCAAAAAATGTGACACCCTTTGAAAGCTATAGATGTTTTTCAGTCAGGGCCTATCAATCAGGACGTTAGTCATAATTCAAATAGAAAATTAATAATAATTATTTATTAAATTCAAAGTAAAGAATAATTTATATTGGTGGAAAGCTAAGAATCTCCTTTAAAAACCCTTTTCGTTTCATCAATTTTGGGTAAAAAAAAATTCGTCAGACACATGGGCCATCATATCATTTACATATCGCCACTTTTTGGCCCATCATGATCCTGCACATACCCTAGGGTGTTACATTACATCTGTTTCAATGTTACAAGTATAATTTTTGCATCAATACATCAATTACATCCATGAAGTTAAATTTACATTTACAAATTGGCTAAGCAAGCCATACAAGAGTTTTACAAAGAAGTATATCCATAAAGTATCATATAGTATAAGAAGCTTTGTCCTCAACTGCCATAACTCCAAGGGTCTTCTACAAGTTGAGGCCAAGAGTGAGTTTAATGCACTTTTTCTGTCCAAACACGAAGTACTGAACTTCCTCGAGTTTCTTCCTAATGAAGAAAGCACCAACCCTACATGAGGAGCCTAGCAACTTGGAACGGTATAAGGAAGAGGGAATATCTCGATGCATGCTTAATGCCTATATGCATTCCTAAACTAGAATAACATAATAATTGTATAGAGGATGTGGTAGAGACATATATAACATATAGTCTAGTCTTTTTTAAACCATCTATTTCACTAGTACAGTAGCTTGGCCAAGCAATAATAAACAAAATGGTAATTTAGAAAAAGTAAATTATTATCTCTGGGAGCCCACATTCGGCATCCTACCCGAAAAGTAATTCCATAGAAAGAATGAACATAACATAGCATCTCATAAGTTTATTTAAGTTTCAAGCATGCACTAATCATTGAGTTCTTTCGAAAACACATTTTACTCCAAGTTCATTATCTTGGTTTGCATGCCCAACTATATTTACAATTCCAATAAAAATGAAATAATCCAAAAGAAAAACAAGTTGTTTATATTTAACTCTACAACTCAATCCAAGCAATTTACTTATATTTTAAGTGCAAATAAAAAATATGTGTATTTATATATCTTTCCATTTGCTTACTAAATTCTACTAATTCATTTTGTGTATACAATTTCCAATTTGAATGGTGCTATACAAAAGGATTTATATTTATATATTCAAAATGAGTAGTTTCGAAGTCAGACATACATATACATTTCAAAAAATAAATCTCCCTTATTCACATATATGTATATATACATATATTTATATTACATATTCAAAAATATATATTATTTTACAATAGAAGTAAATATCTAATCCAAAAAGAGATTATAATCAACAATTTATAGTGTTAAATACACAGAGGTATACATACATACATACATATATATTTATATTTATATTTATATATATGTATATATATATATTCACAAATATACCATAAAATAAAATCATAGAATTTAATTCTTCAATGGCTTTTTCAAGTTTAAAACATACTTCCCAAATTAATCGAAATCAACACAAGGATTAATTGGTATCAACAAATTTAGACATCATAGAGGCTAAAAGACAGAGAGGTCAGTGGCCCCAAAGGGAGTGCTACCTGTGGAAGGTAGTGACCTTTCCATAGGTCGCGCCCTATGGAAAGATTCACTTTTTTCCATAGTGCAACCTTCCACAGGCTAGCCCACATACAAAGCAGCTAAAAAATGTTTTAAGATATATTTTAATTAATAGTTCTTCCAAAATTTGTACGCCATGCATGTGATTTAGAATGCATGCCAATATGAAGTTTATTTGTTGATAGTTTAATATATATAATTTATCAATAAATTCATTATAAAAGTATGCATCAAGAAACATATATATAATATATAAAGAGAGAGAGAGATGTATATATATATTATAAAAAAATATGAATATACAGTCTAGTACAACCATGATTCTAAATTCTTCATACAAAAAAATTCATGTTTTAAACACCAAATGCATAATTACAATTGATATAATCAATTGGGTATGAACAATAAAATTTAATCTTTCACACAAAACAAACAGAGATAGATCCATTTACTCACACAAAATGAGATTAAATACAATGGAAAATGAATAAAAACCTAGTAAAACACTATCATGTTTGGTTGACTCCTTGTTCTCCTCTCTTTTCCATTGTTCTTCTATTTTTCCAAATTTACCTATGTCTACTATTCATTTTTTTGGTTTTTGTTTTGCAAATTGAAATTTAAGAAAAAAATGAATCTAGTGTTTTGAATAAATCTTTTGTTGTTCAGAGAATAAGAGATTGTTCTCTTTTATTATTTTCTTTCTCTTTTTCTATCTTTTTTTTCTTTGTTTTTTTTTATTTACTGAATTTAAGCTCTTTTCTTCTTTTTTTTCTATTTTTCATTGTTTTCTTTTCAAAAATCTCACTTTCTTTTCAATGATTTATTTCAAATTTATCCAATAAAACTAATTTTTAATTGAATACATGATTTATTTGGCATGCATCACAATTATCAATTCCACATAAAGTAACTTCAAGTAGCATCAAAGTCTAAGACGTGACACAAATATATATATATATATATTTAAATATTTTAAGTATTATTTATGTTTTATATTTTATTTTTATCAAAACAAGGTTATCAACACAAAAATATTAGGTTAATTACCATGTCAAGAAAATTCTAAAAGTTATTAAAAAAATATGATGCACTAGATAAAGAATCTATATCAAGATGGTATAATTTTTTTTCTATTTTAGATAAATAATCAATATAAAAGTTGATGTTCAATGGAAATAGTTGTGTTTCAATACACACAAATTTTAATATTGATTTAAAAATATATATTAATCAAATTTGAAAAAAAAAATCCATGCACTGAAGTCTCAAGTTTTAGATACACAGAAAAATTTTCAAGGAAAAATAATAAAATTTACCATATAAAGATTGATCTCCTGTGTAACTTCACTTTTCAGCATTTTATCAGCAACAAAATTGTAGTATAAATTTATAAAAAACTATATCCAAATTTTTAATTTTTTCAAAAAAAATAAAAACATAAAATATATTAAAAAATACACATTTTATTAGTTTACATCATTTCAAAATTCAAAACATATATGCCACTTTTTAGTGATTCAAGTTTAAAAATTGGATCAATGTTGGTTGTTTCCTTTATAAAGTGTGACACAGCTTTGTACTTTTACCCACAAAATTTCTTCTATGCATATGGTAAAGAGATATATTGAATAGTACACATTTTATAATAAGGCCTAAAATAAAGAGACCTATTATATTCAAATATGATGGTCATATTCTCTAGGTACCTAAACATGTTCTTTGTTTAGAGATAAAGTTACCTACCAAGAAGATAATATTACATGGCACTAATCCATGTACTATATTGATGAGAAAGGCATAAGGACCCTAAAAAAATATTGTAGAGGAGCTTGTTGATTATTCTCTTTAGTTTGAGTTCTCTAAACATTATATTTATGAAAAGAAAAATAATGTTTAATAGTTTCACTTAGGCTCTCATATCTATGGTATTTTGGATCTTATTTGAAAGGTGGAAAATTTGATTCTTCTTTCTCCACCCTTTGATTAGGGGTCTAGAAAACTTTCACTAGCTTTCACTCAAGAACAAACCCTTGAGATTTCTTTCCAAAGGAGAAAGAAATATTGCAAGAGAGTTGTATGAGGGGTTGAATATGATCTAATAAGGGGTTCAACACCAAGTTGGAACTTGGAAAAGATAATGAAATGCAATATGAAATGAAAAACCCTAATTGAATGCAAACTAACTTTAAATGACCTAGAAAGATGAACAAAATGCAAAAGAAAACTATGAAACTGAAAGTGTGCACCTGGGAGAATGAAGAAGGTGGAATGGAGGTTTGGATCATTGAAAATATACTATCAATGCTAACTGGGACTCATTCACCAAGCAGGTTTAATCAGCCTAGTTCCAGGGAAAATATTCACGAGCAGGTTTCAACAAAAAGTGTATCTAGATCTATAAAAATCTCTATCAAGCCTGTACAATGGGACTCATTCACAACTTCTGGTGAATCAAGCCACTTCTACTTTTCTAGAAATTCTTGATCTGATTCTATTCCTCTCATTTTTCTCTACTCTTCCCGATTGTTTTTGAGATTCAAAACTATAAATTGCCACTTGTAGGTCTTCTCCAAGTCTTTCCAAGGCTTGATGACAACTTTAGCAACTTTGATCACTTGAAAAATTTTCTCCAATCTTGCTCCTCATGAAATATGCAACCTAAATTTGCAAATCACACACAAAGGAGAGGGAAAAATTTTGTGGGATTAATAATGAATAGGGGTTTGCCTTGCTCAAACTCCTTGTTGGTAATTAAACCACCTTGAGATGAAAGAAAATATGAATGGAGAATGGTGAATGAAAAAAACACAATGTTGCAACTCACCAAACCCTAGCAATAAGGTGTTGCAATTATGCTTGAAATGGCTCCAATGGATGTGATTCTCGACTCTTACTTGAATGGAGTTGATCTTTTCTTGAACACTTGTTTGAATCATAAACCCTACATCACAATTGTTAGCATAATAACAAATATGATAAAACCAATCTTTGACACAATGATTGGAATGGAGTTCTAGAAATTTTGAAAAAGTTACTAATAGATAGGGTTATGAGTATGCTTAGTGGGGCTAGATTGGAGAAAAAACTTTTTCTAGAAGTGATTAATGTAATATAGAAAAATTATCCCTTTGGACATTTTCCATGTGCTCATTTGGGTCTTTCTTGTGGTTTCTTGCCTAGTTTTTCCTAGATTTAATGTTGTAATGTGGCCACCACATTCACATTAGGTCTTGAATGCTTGTAAAGCAATAAAAACCTAATGATGTCATACAAAGGTGTGGTGAAGTGTTGTAATTCATTTTCCCTCTTTTCTAAGACCTTTCCATCATAATTCATTTAAAAAAAATATTTTTAGCCTTTACCAAGACCTATTTCAAAGTGTTGTAAAGAGTTGTAACAAACTGTCACATTTTCCTAGGCTTGTCATCAATAAATTGACAACATTAATCACACTTTAATTCCTAACATCCACTTAAAATTTCCCAAGTGGACTAAGTCACCACCTTGGGTGACTTAGTCACATGTGGCATAAAAATCAAATTTAATCCAAATTTCTAGTAGGACATTGTCAACTAAATCTTAAGGTCGGTCTGTGAGGTATTATTTTAAGAAAATTAGGGCACAACATGTATAAATAGAGGTTTTCCCCCCATTTTTCACCTCCTAACTCATCCATTTGTTCTTCACTCTTCATCCACCACTCTTCTCAAGCAAGCTAGGGTTTGAGCATTCTAAGTCATTAAGCAAGCATTCCAGATCAGATTCTCCATCCATTGCTGCAAAAATTCAAGATCAACCATCATGGAAAGGTGCTAACTCCATTATTTCATGTTCATTCTTCATTATCTTGTTTCATCACTTGATTTAATTATCTAAAATGGGTTTGACCAAGGCAAACCCCCATGCCCTAACAATCAACATGTTATATTTCTTTCTTCGTGTGTTTGTAGATTTAGGTACCTTGCAAGCTTGGAAATCATTGAAGACAAGGTTGAAATTTTTTTGAAGACATATCCTTGTTGGTTAGGGAAAAAAATCCACTAAAAGTCCCTTATGATTCTAAAAATCAAAGTTTCAGAACTGAATACCGGGAGGAGCAAAAAGTGCAGACCGAGGGCTTCCATTTCCACTTTCAAACTTTTAGAAAAGCCAAAGTAGACTAAGTCACCATTAGTGGTGACTTAGTCACACTACACATGTTTCTCAAATTTTTCTATATATTTGGATACCCATTTGACTGAAACGGGCTTCGGTGCAGTTTTCCAGATCTAGGACTAAGTCGCCCAACTTGGTGAAAGTGTCCCACTAGGCCAAATTTTTAGAATCAACATCATTTCCAGCTTCCATCCTAGTCATTAACACATTTCTAGGTGCATTCTTTCTATTTTACTTCCCTGTTATGTTTTGTTTACATTCCTATTCATATTTCTAGGTGTTTTTGCATACAACATTGTGTTTTCAAAAAAAAATCATTTTCTAGGTTTTGCATTAGTATTCAATCTCTTTTATCAATTTACAACATTTAGATCATTGTATTTAGACATATTTACATCATAATTGCATTAGTCTTGAATGTGAACATTTCCATTTTGGTATCCCTCTCTCCTTTTAGATGAAAAACCTAGAAGTGTTAGAGAACCCTAAGGAGATACCAAAATATTTGTTACATTTTGGAGAACCTAGCCAACACATTCACATTAGGCCTTGAACGCTTGTTAAATTTTGGTGAACCTAGTTTTCAAAAACTTTCTTTTCTAATTTGGAATCCATCATTGTCCTAGAATTAGTTTGTATTCAATTTTTGCATTAGTTAATTTGCATTCTACAATTTCAAATTTTTGCATTAGTGAAAGTGCATATAGGTTGCATTTTTTCCTCTCAAATCATTGAAAAATTCTAAAATTTTGCATTTGCATCTTAGGTCTGCCTCATACAACACAAAAACCACCCAAATCAATCCAAAAAATCTAAAAATTTTGTAAAAAATCCCTACTAGGACTAATTCACCACCTTGGGTGACTTAGTCCCTTTCCACCCCTAAAATAACCTTTTACAGAGCTTAAAACCTTGTTTTTAGGCTTTTGTTTTCTGCCATTACCTATTTGTATAAGTTGGCTAAGTTTGTGTAACATGCATTTCATTACATTTAGCTTAAATTATCTCATTTCATGCATTGCTTCATCTCAATTTTTCATTCACAACATTTCATCTTCAGATCATTGCATAATATAATCAGTACATTACCTTGTGTGAAATCTGAAAAGTTGCATTGTATTTTAAGTTTTTATAGCTTTGATTACATTTCAATCATTAGGATTAGCATAATTTACTTTCATTACAATTGTGGATAGAACTAGATTCTTGCACTTTTCATTTTCAATATTAGTTCATAGTTCAATTAGACCAAATTACATTTGCAATTCATTGGCCATCAAAAACAAAAAATGAGAAAATAAATGGTTAACCTTAGCACATCATGCCAACCCTTTAGTAGAGATGACTTTGACATGTTAGATGAAGCCCTTGACGACTTCATCTCCCTTAGATCACCCACTAGAGATTTGACACGACAAGATGCAAGCATCAATAATCATGATAATCATAATTGTTCTACTCCTGATATCTCTCCCATTGGTGAAAAAGGTATCTTGTAGCAAGGAGACACAATCATTGAAGATCATAAAATTCTTGCTTGTCTTTCTCCTCCTCCGCCTTACAAAGACATTACGACACATGAAGCTAAAATCATGGTTACTACCTTCCCTAGGCTTCATTCATCTCCCAACACCTCCCCTATTTGTGACAATGTTTTAATAAATAAGGATATAATAGTCAGAACAATCATGACAAACACATTTGTGAAGAGGATATGTTGGTATCAAGCAATCTAATGATTGAGAGTTATAGCATTATTTCTCTCCTTCCTAATATTCCTCACATTTGGAAGGGTCTATTTGAACAAAAAAATCCAATCATTGGTAACCATCAAATTCGTAGTTATCCTTCTCTTAATGCCTCTCCTATGAGCGATGAAGCTACTTTACCAAATCCAACCATGATAATGAACCTATTGTTTTTCACTTTCCAAAAATCTCTCCTCCTAGAATAGATACTATGGCACAAGAGAATGACACCTTAGAGGAAAAGAATGCAATCATCAACAATCACAACACTCAAATTTCTCCCTCTCTTAATATCTCTCCTATTAGTGAAGATGATATTATCGTGTTACAAGATCCAATTGATGAGAATCATGAGAATATTATGGAACAAGACACTTCGACCATTGATCATTCCCTTACTTGCAACAGAGTCAATTGTGAAGAACCAAACAATGAATTTCCAAAATATCTCATTTGTAGTTATCCTAAACACTCTCCTACTAAGGGAGGTATCATGGTGCAAGCAAACATCAACACTATCATGTGCAAAACAAAAATCAACCTCACTTTCAAGCATACTTAGTTGATTGATATAGATCAAGATTTGACACAAATGCTAGGATTTTATGACAAGCCATGTTCTACTCCTCAAACAAAAAAGGTTACATGTTCTATGATTAGTGCCAAGCAAAATGATATTGAAAAACAAAAGCAATTTGACATATCAAAAAATTTATTGGAAGAGGCTTCAAAAACCTTTGATTTCATACCTATCTCCCTGAGGGAATACATGATCATAACAAAAGAATCTGAAAAGGGAAGAGAAAAAAAGGCCATGTCACAAACACCCACTTCAACCACCTTACAAGTATTAAACACAACACCCAAGCCAAACTTTGAAGAAATTGATCAACCACCAAATCCAAAACCAGTGACAAAACTCAAATATCCTAATGATCCTAGTTATTGTCCTTCCAAACCAAAACCTTCCTCCAATGTCAACACCCTCACACATAATTCTTCTACGACAACTTCACCCTTGGTACATCCTAAACTGATTGATATCTCCTTAAATATGTATCAAGCAAAAACTTTGTTTACTCATTATAAAAAACATTAGTTGTTTCTCCTTGCCATAATTATATGTTTTCCATTAATCACAAGGAGCAACATATCATCATCCATCACAGGCTCACCTTTTTCCTGCACTAAGTGGGGGCAAGGGGTTAAGAAGCCATGTCCTCATATGTCACTTGTCGTTAACCTTTCATGAACATATAAGATCAAGCTTGGGATGTGAACAACATCTATTAAGTTGACTCGCATGTGACATACTACCTTTTCATGATGTAGCTTAATTCAAAAACATATGACTTGGCATAGGGCTTTCGAAGTTGGCTCTCATATCTTCTTAGCATTTATCCTTGGATACTTTAAAGAAATTGCTCACAGTGATGGTGTAGAAACTGCTTTAAAGTGGGGGCATACATAGATGACATCTTTTAAAAAAAAATTCATGGAGTGATTTCTCTTTTTCTTGTAATGTGTCCTCTTCTTGGTGGTTTCATTGGGTTTGGTGTCATCCAAGAGTGTAGGATCTACTGACATGGCATGATGCAAAAAAGGCATCCCATGGGAAATGATCTAAAACTATGAATTTTCCTCTCTTGGAGACATTAGGCACAATCCTCCCTAAGAAGAAGACCTTACATTAACAAAGAAAAATCCCCTTCAACAAAATATTTACATGACATTTAAAATCATTTACAAACGCACTTTCACTGTGGTGCCCTATCAAAGTTATCAGGAGGATAACTTTCGTATGGTTAGTATAATGGGAAACCCACACATTGGCATGAGTTTCTCACTAAACCACTTCTTTGGACTTCTCACCCAATGAACAACCAAGAGTTATGTTGCCTCAAAGTGAGTATGCATTTTTGGATAAACAACCTAGATCTTATCCACAACTAGCTCGACAAACAGTCAAAGCTTGATCCACCTTTTTACTTTTGTTCTTCTCCTCCTAGTTCTTTCCATTTCATGATTGTGTATCTTGTTTCACCGCAAATCATTCACCTTGAGTGTGTCCTTTTACACTTATGTTGGTTTTACTTAGGATCTTAGATCCTAAGGGCTTGCGCTACCTCCTTTGATCTTTGTCATCATTTTCCATCCACATTGGTACAATGGTACCCCTCTCTTGAATGGCTACTTTAGTGTGAGTTTGAAGCAAGTTCATCCTCTCACTAAAGTTGGGGCTAAATTTAACGTAGAAAAAATTATCACTTTGGACATTTTTCATGTTCATTTAGGTCTTTCTTATGGTTTTTTGCCTAGTTTTTCCCAGATTTAATGTTGTAATGTGGCCAACACATTCACATTAGGCCTTGAATGCTTGTAAATCAATAAAAATCCAATGATGTCTGAAGAAGGTTTTGTGAAGTGTTGTAATACATTTTCCCACTTTTCTAATACCTTTCTATCATAATTCATCTAAACAACCTCTTTTTACCCTTTACCAAGACCTATTTCAAAGTGTTGTAAAGAGTTGTAATAAAATTTCACACTTTACTAGGCTTGTCATCAATAAATTAACCCTTTCTTATGATAAAATGACCCCTTAATGCACTTATAGTTCCTAATTAAGTGTGTTTTGGAAAACAATCTCCTTAAACAACATTAATCACAATTTAATTCCCGACATCCACTTGAAATTTCCCAAGTGGACTAAGTTGCCACCTTGGGCGACTTAGTCCCATGTGACATAAAAATCAAATTTAATCCAAATTTCTAGCAGGATAATATCTCCTAAATGCTATGGTCATCCTATGAGGTGTTATTTTTGGGAAATCAGGGTACACCATGTATAAAAAAGGGGTTTTCCCCTCATTTTTCAAGTCATCAAGCAAGCATTCAAGATCAGATTATTCATCCATTACTACAAAAAATCAAGATCAACCATCATAGCAAGGTACTAACTCCATTATTTCATTTTCATTTTTCATTATCTTGTTTCATCACTTTATTTAATTATCTAAAAGGGGTTTGACCAAGGCAAACCCCATGCCCTAACAATCAACATTTTCTCTTTCTTTCTTTGTGTGTTTGTGGATTTAGGTACCTTGCAAGCTTGTAAATCATTGAAGAGAAGGTTGCAAAGTTTTTGAAGACATCTCCTTATTGGCTAGGGAAAAATATTTGCTAAAATACCCTTATAGTGTCAAAAATCAAAGTTTCAAAACTGGATACCTAGAGGAGCAGAAAGTGCAAACCAAGGGCTTCCATTTCCACTTTCAGTCTTATAGAAAAGCCAAAGTGGACTAATTCAGAATTAGAGGTGACTTAGTCCCACTGCATATTATTTCAAAGTTATTTTTAGATTCGGATACCCATTTGGCTGAAACGTGCTCCAGTGTAGTTTTCCAAATCTAGAACTAAGTCGCACAGCTTGGCGGAAGTGTCCCACTAGGCTAAATTTTTAGAATCAATAGCATTTCTAGTTTCCCTCTTAGTCCTTAACACATTTCTAGGTGCATGTTTTATGTTTTACTTCCCTGTTCTTTTTTGTTTACATTCCTATTCATATTTCTAGATGTTTTTGCATACACCATTGTGTTTTCAAAGATAGTTCATTTTCTAGGTTTTGCATTATTATTTAATCTCTTTTATCAATTTCCAAAATTTAGATCATTGTATTTAGACATATTTAAATCATAATTGCATTAGTCTTGAATGTTAACATTTCCATTTTGGTATCCATCTCTCCTTTTAGCTGAAAAACCCTAGAAGTGTTAGAGAACCCTAAGGTGGTACCAAAATATTTGTTACATTTTGGAGAACCTAGCCAACACACTCACATTAGGCCTTGAACGCTTGTTACAATTAATAATAAATGTAACCTAATTAGTAGATCTCCAACATTAATTCTTGATGAGAAAATCATTATGGAGATTTTGATGAGTAAAAATCCTTCACTCAAATTTATCTTTGAGTTTTTGGTTGTAAGGAATATGGTTATGTGTTTAAGATTAAGCATGCAAATTTGGATTAGAAGCCTATGAAATGTATATGCTGGTTTTTTTTTTTGCAACCTCCAACCCTAAGGGGAAACATAATAGCTAAACCAAGGGATTAAATATTTAGAACAAGGAATTTGCACTAGCAATGGATTGAAGATAAGAAAAGCCAACGAACAAGGATATGAAAGCCTTCAACACTTTGAGCTCCACATGACTCAGGAGGGTGTTCCTAATTCTAGGTCCATTATCTGATAAACTTATGCCAAGCAAAAAACTATAGACCTATGTAAGTGGATATTTCTCAAATATATGAGTAATGGGTATTTTATATTTCATCAGATGCAAGCATAATCCCATTTGCATTAAACATTGTTGAGAACAAATAACTTAGATATGTTCATATCAAACACATAGATGGTTAATAGATGAAATTCTCTCAACTTTAGGATCTATACTATTTCAAATACCATAGAGATATAGGAAACTAAGATAACTTAAACATGAAATGAAAACAGAAGGACAAAAGCAACAAAGATTTGATATGATTTGATTTTTTTCTAACAATGTCTTAGGCTTTGTAATAGATCGGTGCCTAATCATGGGCCACCGAGTCAAATATAAAACTGCAACAAAGATCCTATCTACAAGTTGGGTTCAAACAATGGATTTAAAATTTGTTAATGCCTTACATTAACAAATCCACTCATGTTGTTGTGAAGTTCTACTTAAAAATCCCACTTGTGCACTCTAAATTATAGTTATCTAATCAAAGTAGTTTAACTCTTTACTTGAAAGAGAACCATGACCAAACAACACAATCACAGGAAATTTGTGATGACAAATTCAAACATCATTGATATATTGAATTCATATAATAAAAAGCTTACAACTCTAGAGACAACTTCAAGAACAGTAATTTGTTGCTGCACAAATTGGCTAATACTTCCTCATAGAATCAAGTTGTTAAAATTTACATACTCTATTTATAACTCAGACTTAGCACTATTCTACATTACTTTTTCCTAATTTAAAAATTTTGAACCCTTACAAATGAGAAAGAATTACTCTTTAAAGAAGAAGAGAATTCTCAGATCAAATTTCTATCAGACACCCATCACCAATTGAACCCTAAATGGAGATCTCCATCAGACACTTAGCAACATTCAAATTCATTGATTAGTAACTACCCACTGCTTGAAGAAAATCTCCATTCTGCAATTTTTTTCCAACCTGATCATTCATTTACCTTGCAACAGAAAAATATTCCCTTCTTGGGAAGACTTTCTTTCCCCCTTCATTTTACTTGCAGCTAAAAATTTTCTTAAGTGAAAGCCTTCATTCTTCATTCTTAGCTATAAAAATTTCCTAGCTATGCATTTAGCATGATATTTTATCTACAACTCCAAACCTTTGTTTTCACGGTAAAAAACATTCACACTTATCGGGATTTTGATTACCCCTCAGCAAATAAATTTTTATTTAAACTAGTGAATGATTTAAATATTATTTCATCTAGGCTTTAAAACTACTTACCCGTGCCTCTTCATTTCAATTTATACTTTATTTAAAATAGGCTACAAAAACCATTTACTTGAGCACTTTTTTCTTTAATTTGTTTTCACATACATTTTCACCATTAAAATATCCCTCAAATGATAATATTTGAAAATTTCCATGGGCTGACCATTCCTTCATTACTCTGAGCCTTGTCATGGGGTAATCCCAACAATACTGGTTTACAATTTTGGGCAAAACTCGACACTGAACTGATTTTTTCTAACTAAATCTTCAATTTCGGGCACCTGTAGCGGCTAAACTATGAGGAATTCATAGATGATGAAAACTAGTGATTTGTGACATTTTATTTGTAGATTCTAAATATATTTTTTTCAAAAATTTCAGAATCAAATTGCATTTATTTTTCCATCTCCTTCAAAAACTAGTTTTTTTAGTAAACACCATTTTTAAGTCCAGTGATGCTCACCATATACAACATAAGTTTTTTTCCATGAAGGATAAAATTCTAATTTTTTTGAATTTAGATTTCTAACTCGATATCTAGCACTTTCATTTCGTTTCATAGTGTTTTATTGAATATTTTGTCCTTAATCAAGTTTGAAAGTCAAACCAATTACAATTTAGACATAGGCGGACTGCATACAACATTTTTTTTTTTGTATGTATCGAAATTCTTTTCTTTTTGTTGGATCAAGGATTTCAATATCTAGTGCACTAATATTTTTAAATTTTTTTTTTCATAATCTACTATTTTTTCACGTGTAGAACATAGAGCTTGATTTTAGGTGAAAAACCTATATTCACAAGAAATAAAAAATAAATTTAATAATAAATTTAAATTTATTTAAAATTATACTTTTTGGGAAGCTTATAATAAGGACTACATACTTACAAAAAAACAAATTTTAAATTAATTCATTTGATCCCCCAAAATGTAAACCAAAAGTGATTTTTTATTAGCATTTTGATAGGTGTAAAGCAGACTCCATTATAGGTAGTGTTTAAAACTAGCTGGGTTCCATCCAAGGGGGTTTGATCTAAGCTTGTTTGATCAAAGCCTCTTCAATTGGAATCCTTAAAATGGAAATTTTAAAAGCTTAAATCATTATATTTTCTAAAAATATGTGATTTCAGTAAAAATCGGAATCTCCCAAAAATTGTAAACTAGCATTGTGGGATCACCCTGTGATATCATCAGACATATCTAATATGAGGAGAGAAAATAAAATGAATTCAACGATGCGTGATGAAATATCACACCATCACTGATACAATATGGAAATAGTGACACCAAACAACACTGTACGATATTATGTTCTGCAGCTTCTCAATGAACCTTGGAGGCATGAAACAATTGTTTACAGTAGTCAACATGCAACTATATCTTCTCCTCTCATCATCACCTTTCAAATAAGGGCTTTCCCTAGTTGAGAGAAAGGTGAACACACAAAGAATGCATTCAATGATTCAATCAATTCTTGGCAAACCTTATCAACAATACATTTTTGTCTTTGAAATATTGAATTGGAATCCTTTGTAGTGTAGTTCCATATAAAGTGTAGCATGTAATGTGAGGGTTCCATTGTAATACTCTTACTACTATTTTCTACAACCCATGCCACTGTCCTACTCATAATGAGTTTGAGAAAAATGAAACAAACTCAGGTGCTGATACAAAAGAATCCTCAAACAATTGTGATGCATTTTCACTGTAGGCGCAAACTACCCTTGTGCAAAGTAGACATGTGCTAGGTTTTCCCACGCATCACCCACTTGAACAAAAGATGTTTCCAGCAATAGCTTCTTGTATCTGTGTAGAAATTGCCTCTACAATGTCAAACCATCCTCTTTCAACTAGCGCAGTGGATGTCCAACCTTAAAGTATAAAAAATATTATGTTCCTGGAGCCACCACTTCACAATATAGAGCTCAAGCCTCCTCAATATGTGCAGCCAAGCCGTGATCTTTGGATCCCTCCATATATGCATTTAATGTATGTGGCCCATACAAAGTTGAAGTTCCCTCATATCATTGTATTTGATACTCCTCAAATGTGGTTATACAGTAAGAGTGAGTGTTGGTAAGCTCGTATTTATGCAAAAGGCGCCTAAAAAAATTGGGCTCACATCGCCATAATTTGATTGATAAAATGCAAACACCAATTGTGGTTTGACTTCATTCCCCATGGATCCTTGAACTCTACTTGAAATATTGATTAACCGTTCATTGAATTTCCCTCCTGTGCTCTTATTTGATGTTGTAATTTTGTAAAGACTCTCCACCACACTTGGAGTCATGCTCGATTTCCTTCTGTGTTGTTGGCTCAATGAAATGGCATTATAATTAGTTCTAATTGATTTTGAACTCACAGTTCTAAATTGGTGAACCCCCACTTTGTGTGAATAGAAATCCTCCATAAAACATGTTGCAACCCCTTTATTATCACCACTAATTAATGAATTTTTATCCACCCTAAGTACATTCCAATCAAATATAGGATTAGTTGTATCTCTTTCCAAATTTGAGCCATGGCTGCAAATAAATATGCATCCATTAAGACAAGAAAATTTGGACAACATTAGCCTTTTAAAAGAGTTTCCTTTTCAATATCATATAGCTCTTCAAACAACCAAGCAAGATTAAATAGTGTTTGTGACTTTATCCCATAGTTCCTCAAACTGGCACAATCTCTTCTGCCCCTTCATGCCAACCTCCCCATATCACCTACATTTGATGCATTTTCTGCAATAAGACACTCAACAAGCATTTTACCAAATAATCCATTTGCCATTCTTTTGTCTACTCTAGGTCTATAGGTAGAGCATTAACAACTACAAAGATTTTTAAAATACCATGCATCAATGGATTTCTTAATCTTTGTTTCAAAGATCCTAGCTGATCTCAATAGAAATCAAAATGATGGAAAAAATCATATTAGAGTCTTCGTTTTCCCTTAAAAAACTTGATAATCCTTCCTTACTATCCCTATTCCTCTTTTTGTACAATAAGAATGTTTAAGGCTTTAATGGGTTCTCAGGTAACTACATACGAGATATATATCTTGACAAATCTTGAAGACTCCTTCACAATTTGTGAATACTCTACCAATGTTGTATAGAATTTCAATAATATTTTGAGCTTTTCAGAAACTATAATATCTATACACTTATAACTCCATAACTATGTGAAGCATGTCGGGTCCCCATTTGGGCTCGGATAAATTATTTTTTGCTTTGAAACAAAATTCATCCTCAATTGACTTGAAAATGCTTCTATATGCATCTGGCATGAAAAATTTGAAGTGGGTTGTCATTAAATGTTTCTTTCTAGCATAGTTGCACAGTGATCAAAACTAGCCTAGTAGCCTCTGGAATCACCCTAGAAAACTAGTCAAACAACCTCCTGGAGTCATGAAAATGCACAAGCATCCAGAGATTTTATCCAAAAATTCAATGCAACAAACAACTTGGAAAAATTGATCTCGCAGTGCAAGATATTAAATGCCAAAGTGGCTCACTCAGTCTTTTCTGCATCTACACATGTCAAAAATCAATTAGGGCTCACCAAGTCACCTCCTTGAAAAATTATCAAATCACCTCTTGGGAAACTACCACTGGAAACACTAGATAATTTAGGCTCATTGATCATGTGTGCAAGAGGGCTCTTTACCAATCCATATTCTTCACAATATATTAAGGGTTAAACTTGACCTCCTCGAAACATTCAGATGTCAAGATATGATAAATTGCCTTTGCTTTTGACCTGGTTAAAATATCAAAAATGATCCTCAGACTCTGAAATCAGACCAGGGAGCATATGAATATGAAGGGAATGTTGAGCACCAATAAATTCATGAAACAATAAATGATCATGACAATCACATTTGTTCTTTCCCTAGTGTATCTCCTAGTTGTGAAGATGATACTTTGATGTTAGAAAATCTAATTGATTAAAGCCATGAGAATATTGATCTCCTCTCTTCCCCTAGAGAAAACATTATTGAACAAGAGAATTTTGTTAATCAATTCACATACTTGTGATGAAGTCATTTTAGAAGAACCAATCCTTGAATGTCAAGAACATTTGGTTTGTAGTTCTCTAAAAAACTCTCCTCCTAGGGAAGATATCATGGTGGAAGAAAACATTTGACAACATTGACAATAGTAATTCCTTAGATGAAAATGATGAAGTAACATTAGATTCCTCTTTACTAAGATATCATAAAAATAAGGATAAGTCTAAGGATAAGTCTTCTAAGGTTGTGCACATTAGATACCCCTTGGAGTACTCTCTCAAGCTGAAACTTATCATTTATCCACCCTCTCAAAACCCACAAGTTCAAACCACACCTATCCTTATCCTCAAACCACCTAAGAACAATGTTTTGCAACAACCGAGTTACAATACCATTTTTCATACATATAACACTAGGAATAATCCGCAACCAAGACAAACACCTTCAACATCCCTCCCATTGCCTAGTCTTGTCCTACCAGGTCCTCCTCATTTTCCTTCACAAAGTGGAAAGGAGTATGATCTTGTTGAACAACTTAAGAATACTCCTGCAAAGATAACCCTCTAGGACTTTATTCAAAATTCACCCAACTATCACCCTATGCTTCAAACAGCCTTGCAACAAGTTATGGTTCCCTCTAGTGCAAACTTGAATGAAATAGAAGCCATGCTTCAAGGAATAAACACTAATATTATTTTGCTGACCCCACCTTGGAATTTGTGTTTTGGAATTATGTCAAATATGGAAAGGTGAAAGGTGAAAGGTCTATATGAGCATCATAATATGTTTGTTGATTTCACAAGATTTATTTTTGATAGGTGTTGAAATTATCTTTATAAGAAGATTATGGTGTGCACTACCTTGTGTGGCAATGTATAAAAGACATATCATTATGTTTGATTTTATGGCATATACATGGTTTTTATTTCTAAAGGTATATTATTTTTTAATACATTATTGCAATTTAGAATGTCTTTACAAAAGGCATACTTATGGACAGCTAAAGGCATTTTTTCATTCATTATTGCAAAGTCCTTATTTTGAACATTGTACCTACTAATGTCTATGTGAAGGACATTATTTCGAGTATATCATGGGAATAGCTAAGCATATTAATTAGGAAAACTTGTGTGGTCGATAAGGCACATGTTGAGTTTAGTATTTTGGCACATGACAAATGTTTTGAAGGTAGAAACTTCTCTGATACATTTTGTAAAAGCAATATATTTCTTTGTGAAATCATTATTTGGAGTGCTCGATTAGGGCATGAGAGACTTAGGGTAATAATAAAATGATGGTGTTGGAGGTCTTTGAAGTGACAATGCTCAACTTCAAGTGAATTAACAGTGGAAGAAAAATGGGTTTTAGGTATAAATTATTCAGTTAATCGACTTCCATGCTTCATTCCAGTAACATTGTTTCTCAACCAAGTATCCTTACTTTAAAGCACAAATTTTTTGTTTATTGGTCTTCATATTCATTATGGTGTCGTATAGAATATCTTATTATTTATATATGTGGGTTTATTGTTTTGTGTCTACAAATCTCCATTGATAGGGCATGCCATGAAAGGGTTGTTTGGTTGCATTTGGTATTTGCTAGGGCATGACCCTGTCTCAAATATGTTATTGTTTACAAGGTATACACCAAGGTCCATATGTTACATTGTTGTGGGTTTCTTGTTTAGGCTATTTACACAGTTTTGGGCTTAATGTTGACCTTGTATATAAGAGCATATTACAAAAGCTTACAATGCATAATGTTCATTTAATTGATAGTAGTTTAATTATGGTAAAACAAAGAGACTAGGTGACATAAATAATTATGAAGTTTTCAATTTTACTTGTTGACATCTAACAAGTTACATGTGGCATTATTTGAAAGGCAGATTATAGAAGTTACCATTCTTGGAATGTTTATTTAAATAGTGATTTGTCATTTTTTGATGTTAAGTTATTTCATAGAGTTATCATGTTGATTGTATAAAAAAAATTCTATAAAGAATTTTTGCAAGCAATGTGTAAAATGGATTGTATAAACTGATATTTTTATATTTTAAAGAATCCAAGTGAATGAGTCTTTAGGATATAGAATGTATTAGATTGAGATTGAAAGGGAAAATGTTTTACAGTGAAACAGAGAAACCCTTTGTATTGTATATT